>CM022703.1:1880140-2182870 GCA_012295165.1 Asparagus setaceus
AGGGAGCTTGATCTTGTTATTTTCCACAAGATATTTGAAGAGACGGGAATCTCGTCGTCCCTAAAGGAATAGGACTTGGAATCTCGGCTCTAAGGCCTTGTTTTGTGGCGGGTTGCCGTTGTTACTTTGTTCGCGGCCATTCTTTCTTCTTCTGCTTCTTCTTCTTTGGGGTTGGAGTTGGAGCGTTTGGTTAACCGCCGTCTTGGCTTGCTCTTTCCCTTTGCGCGTGGGACAAAGTTAATAGCGTGGGAGCTTGAATCTTGTATCCCGCTGACGATCCGACCGTCTTGACTCGTGGGACGAGGTTGAAAAAGAACTCGCAGGAGCAGGTTTAGAACCCTTGGCGAGTTTGAGAATAACTCTAACGAGTTTGATAACTCAAGAGATGAGTTTTGTAACTCTGCACGAGTTTGTATGCCAAGCCAAGCCAAGCCCCGAATCTCTAAAAGCCAAGGCCACCGAAGGTCCTCTCCGAACAAAAGGAACCAACCCCCTTTCGCCAAAAGCCCTCTTCAATCCAAAGGAACCAACCCCTTCAACCAGCCCAGCTTTCGGCTATTTATAGGGGTTTTAAGGGGTGTAACTGACCCCTATAATCGCTCCTAAATGAGGGTTAATGGCCCTCAGATCGTGCAAAACAGTTTTGGAACTGTTAAGATCGTGTTTGAGCGAGTCAAAGCGGAATTGGCGTTTTGGAGCAAGCCAGCGTCTGCGTTTTGAGCTTGAGCAGCGGGCCATGTGCTCAGCGTTTTGAGCTTGAGCAGCGGGCCATGTGCTCAGCGTTTTGAGCTTGAGCAGCGGGCCATGTGCTCAGCGTTTTGAGCTTGAGCAGCGGGCCATGTGCTCAGCGTTTTGAGCTTGAGCAGCGGGCCATGTGCTCAGCGTTTTGAGCTTGAGCAGCGGGCCATGTGCTCAGCGTTTTGAGCTTGAGCAGCGGGCCATGTGCTCAGCGTTTTGAGCTTGAGCAGCGGGCCATGTGCTCGGCGTTTGAGTTAAAACGCTGGGATGAGTCCCGCTTTTGCTTTGAAGAGATCAATACTTGTGATCTCTTTTCACAAGGATTGTCAACTTGTAATCCTCGACTCAAGACATTAGCTTCGATTCTCCTTCGTCGGAAAGTCGCCGCCTTGTAACCTTCATCGATAGTGTTTCGCGGATATTACCGCTCTCGCAATTTTTATAAAATTATTGACCTCCAAAGTTTTCGAAGGTCGCGTTGACTGACGAAGCCGTAATACTTTGATATCTTCTTTATTTGATCCCCGAAGGTGTTGCTCCTCATTCCGCCTTCAAAGAAGTTGGTCCTCGCTTTGTCCACGCTTAGTCGCTCGTCTTGCATGGGTGAACCCCGCCGCTTTTGCTTTTGTTTAATGCGGAGTGACGCTACCTCAAGGTCACCCGAGTCCTTTCGGTTTCTGAGTGGAGATCCCACTCTTAGTTCCACATCTCTCCATGGTAGCGCCGACCAAGGTATGCGCCGATTTTCGCACCAGTTGTCCGCCTAAAGGTCACCCGAGTCCTTTCGTTCTCGGAGTGGAGATCCCACTCTTAGTTCCATCGCCTCCATGGTAGCCGACCGGCTGTATACCGGATTGTCGACTGTGTTGTCCGATCAAGGTCACCCGAGTCCTTTCGTTCTGAGTGGAGATCCCACTCTTAGTTCCATCGCCTCTCCTTGGTAGCCGATCAAGGTATGCGCCGATTGTCGACTGTGTTGTCCGATCAAGGTCACCCGAGTCCTTTCGGCTTCTGAGTGGAGATCCCACTCTTAGTTCCATCGCCTCTCCATGGTAGCGCCGACCAAGGTATGCGCCGATTTTCGCACTGTGTTGTCCGCCTAAAGGTCACCCGAGTCCTTTCGCTTCTGAGTGGAGATCCCACTCTTAGTTCCACGTCTCTCCATGGTAGCCGACCGAAGGTATGCCGGGATTGTCGCACTGTGTTGTTCGACCAAGGTCACCCGAGTCCTTTCGTTCTCGGAGTGGAGATCCCACTCTTAGTTCCATCGCCTCCATGGTAGCGCCGACCAAGGTATGCGCCGATTTTCGCACTGTGTTGTCCGACCAAGGTCACCCGAGTCCTTTCGCTCTCTGAGTGGAGATCCCACTCTTAGTTCCATCTTCATCTTAGGTAGCCGATCAAGGTATGCGCCGATTTTCGCACTGTGTTGTCCGCCAAGGTCACCTCGAAGTCTCTTTTCGGTTCTCGGAGGAGATCCCACTCTTAGTTTCACCTTTCATCTTAGGTAGCGCCGACGAAGCGTGCGCCGATTTTCGCACTGTGTTGTCCACCAAGGTCACCTCGAAGTCCTTTCCCACTGCAGGGAACTCGCTGTTAGATTCATTCTCTGAATAGAATACATTCTTCCTTTCGATTTCAACCGTTCAGCCATTCTCCGTCAAAAGAAGACACCAAGATTCATCTTGGGGCATGTTATCCCGGCCTAAGAAGGGATAAAGCCAATGCCTAACACGCTGTCGGTTTAGTCTTTCTCCGATTGAAGAAGACACCAAAGTTCGATTCGGGGCGCTTTATCCCGGCCTAAGAAGGATAAAGCCAACGCCTTTACACGCTGCTGTCGGTTTAGTCTTTCTCCCATTGAAGAAGACACCGTAGTTCGACTCGGGCATTTTATCCCAAGCCTAAGAAGGATAAAGCCAACGCCATACGCTGCTGTCGTTAGTCTTCCCGTGAAAAGACGGCTTCACGATTCAACATCGTGAGCATTAAGTCTAAGAGAGTTTCATTCTTTAGCACAACGCTGTGTGTAGAACGGACTTAGATAATCTACATGCTAGCCCAACTCAAACGGTAGTTGGTAAAGGCTCATCAAACCCGCTGAGGGCTGGGGTTGGCCAATAACCCTAAAGTTAACGCCACACGCTGCTGTCGGTTTAGTCTTTTCTCCATTGAAGAAGACACCGTAGTTCGACTCGGGCATTTTATCCCGGCCTAAGAAGGATAAAGCCAACGCCACACGCTGTCGGCTTAGTCTTTCTCCGATTGAAGAAGACACCGTAGTTCGACTCGGGCATTTTATCCCGAAGCCTAAGAAGGATAAAGCCAACGCCATACGCTGCTGTCGTTAGTCTTCCCGTGAAAAGACGGCTTCACGATTCAACATCGTAGCATTAAGTCTAAGAGAGTTTCATTCTTTAGCACAACGCTGTGTGTAGAACGGACTTAGATAATCTACATGCTAGCCCAACTCAAACGGTAGTTGGTAAAGGCTCATCAAACCCGCTGAGGGCCGGGGTTGGCCAATAACCCTAAAGTTAACGCCACACGCTGTCGGTTTAGTCTTTTCTCCATTGAAAAGACACCGTGAGTTCGATTCGGGTATTTTATCCCAAGCCTAAGAAGGATAAAGTCAACGCCACACGCTGTCGGTTTAGTCTTTCTCCCATTGAAGAAGACACCGAGTTCGACTCGGGTATTTTATCCCAAGCCTAAGAAGGATAAAGTCAACGCCACACGCTAGTCGGCTTAGTCTTTCTCCATTGAAGAAGACACCAGAGTTCGATTCGGGTATTTCGTCCCAAGCCTAAGAAGGGACGAAGTCACGGTAACATGCTGTCGGGTGGTCTCTTGCCCGAAAAGAGCAATGGCCTATGTATTCAATATCATAGCAACAAGTCTAGAAGAGTTTCATTCTTTAGCACAACGCCACGCGGTGGAACGGATCCCGATAATCCGCGACGCCAGCCCAACTCAAACGGTGGTTGGTAAAGGCTAATCAAACTGCTGATGGTCGAGGATTTGCCAAAATCCTATAAGTATTATGGTTAATTATTTCGACAAGTAAAAGAATCATAATAAATAATGAAAGGAACAAATCTTATTCATTTGAAGCAAATATAAAGAAGCTACAATTGTCGGTGACAATCGATTCAAGCAAAGTTGTGATAAAAATCACAACGACGGGTTGAGAAAAGAGAACGAAAAGTCTCAACCAAAGCAACACGCCGACTTCATTGGCGCATCTAGAACCGTGGGAAGCGGTCGCCTTTGACAGCAAGGTTTTTCTTTCTCGTTCGCCGAACCCGAAGCCGCTTCCTTTCAAGTTCCTCTTCAGAATTGCAGAATAGTACCGTGATGTTCCCGACGATCGCCGAGGACTTTCTTTCACGATCGCTGACGCCCCGACTCGGGCGCGACTCACACGCCAAACTCTTCAACGCTTTCTCCCCTTGAACAATTCCGACTCGTGGCGCTCGACATAAGCATGGTACGATTTATCTTGCGCCGCAAGCCGCCGCCATATGAGTTCCCAAAGATGACCTCCTACTCGATATTCTCTTCGCGAAAGACGCTGCTCACGAAGCCTTGATCCGAGCCTCGCCGATGAGTCGGTCACCTCATTCCATGGTTCAAAAGGCTAAACTTTCCACACGGACGCAAGAGTTAGCCGCTTAGTGAGCTTTTGCTCACAACGTTAGCAAGCCGAGGGCCACCAACACGCCAGATTTCTTCCAAGATATTCAATATGAATGGGCGTAAGACCATAAAGGTCGCCATCCAACCCCGATAATAGAGATCGCTGTTTCAAACTATTCTCCAAGAAATGAAGGAGACCCATCACGTAATCCAGAATCGAACAACATTTTGGCCCGGCAATCTCGCGATAGGTTGAATCCGTGGAAGTGGTCCGCCAAAGATCAACCGGGCCTCCACCCGCCCTATGCTCAAGGGTCGGGAATCCGGTTTCGCCAAGGCCGTGGAGGAAGGCGGTGGATCGGATGATGGAAGCGATCCCCGACTCGCCATCCAAATTATGATAGTCGGCTCAAGCCACGGTTTCTTCCTCATGGATATTCGCCTCACAAGGTTCGCTCTCGCTGGAAAGAGGGTTCTCCCAGATGACCTTAAGAATCGAGACTTGACATTTGGAGCCTCAAATAGATCTAATAATCGCCTGAGCATCCGCCACCACAAGAGAGCAAAGGGTTAGCGCATCATTTAGGGGAATATCTTAAAAGAAAAATAGCAAAAAAGGCTGAATTCATCTTTCGAGATTGAGTCATTTAACTTTATATCGGTAATGACGATTTCACCAGATCGAATACCCGAGAACGATAAATATAGCCGATAAATCAAGCGACGATATATCCCGCTCTACCTGAGTAGGGTACGGTATGAAATCGCCCCGCTAAAGAAATCGAGACGGTGATCCTCAGAAGCCGGTCCCCACAAAGGAGGATTTCGCCTTCCCAATCGCCTCACAAAGGAGAACGGCGGGATATAACATATATGCGCCGAAGATAATAAGTTGGCGACCACCGAAAGAAAGAGGCGGCCTCCACGCCGACGCGGCGAAGTTGATCGACTCTGAGTGCGGATCTTCCGACGACATCGAAACCGCAAAGAAGACGAATAGAGTCGATACACTGGAAGATCAGCAAATAAAAGCCAAAAGAGCCGCAAAATCCGACGCCAACACCCGACGAAGCGCCTCGGCCATGGACGCCACCGCTGCCATGCTTGCGTTCGGCCTCCGACGCTGCTGCCAAGGCGCTTAGCGGTAGGCGCTGGCGTTGGCGGCCTGGGCCGCCAAAGAAGGCTGGCGCTTCTGGGGCCAAGGGGTTACGGGCGTTAGCCATGGCGCCGGTAGGCTAGCAGCCATGGGCGCTGGCGACGGCGCTGGCGCTTCGAAGGCGGCGCCTGTGCTCGCCATGTCTGGGCCTGCCACCGGCTGCCGACGCCACAGTCATTGATCGCGGTTTTGTCCTCTCCCATCGTGGTTTTCATCACCTGCACACACAAAGAAAAGAGAGAAGAAAAAGAAGAAAAAGGACTCGTAAAACCCTCGTACATACCTCGTTGATCGGAGGAGGCGAGACGGCGAGAAGCGAGATGAAAACAAGAGAAAGAGAGAGCACGGGGGGGCCGGCCTAGGTTAAAGGAAAGGAGGGTTGGTGGGTATTTATAACAACCCCATATGGACCCAATCCTCTTTGAACAAGGATTC
Source organism: Asparagus setaceus (assembly GCA_012295165.1). Taxonomy (NCBI): domain Eukaryota; kingdom Viridiplantae; phylum Streptophyta; class Magnoliopsida; order Asparagales; family Asparagaceae; genus Asparagus; species Asparagus setaceus. The sequence goes on from CM022703.1 coordinate 1,886,109, forward strand.
CTATTTGGCAAGAAGTAGGAATTCTAATTGGAGTCCAAATCAATTCTAATCAGCCCCTAATCAGGAGTCCTAATTGGAATCTTGTTTGGATGTCAAGATAGCGCCAAATCGGTCCGTTAATTGGCTCCTAATTCCTCCGCTATATCGGGAAAGATTCTGAAGATTTATTCGGCAGGATAACACCTCGCGGATTGCATCGACGCCAATCAACGCGTCGCCTAATCCTACTCCAACTAGGATTACGAGTATAAACTGTTTCCTAATTTATCGAGAAGTTCCCGGAAGAATATTTTCACAAAAAATATTCTTAGGGATAACTCGATCGCACGGATTATATCGACGTCGATCAACGCGTTGCCTAATCCTAATCCAACTAGGATTATGAGTATAAACTGTTTCCCAATTTATCGAGAAGTTCCCTAAGAATATTTTCACAAAAATATTCTTAGGGATAACTCGATCAGACGGATTGCATCGACGCCAATCAACGCCACCTAATCCTACCCAACTAGGATTACGAGTATAAACTATTTCCTAATTTATCGAAGTTCCTAAGAATATTTTCACAAGAAATATTCTTAGGATAACTCGATCGCACGGTTTGCATCGACGCCAATCAACCGCCTAATCCTACCCAACTAGGATTACGAGTATAAACCGCTTCCTAATTTATCGAGAAGTTCCCTAAGAATATTTTCACAAGAAATATTCTTAGGATAACTCGATCAGACGGTTTGCATCGACGCCAATCAACGCCACGCCTAATCCTACTCCAACTAAGATTACGAGTATAAACCGCTTCCTAATTTATCGAAGTTCCCTAAGAATATTTTCACAAGAAATATTCTTAGGGATAACTCGATCGCACGGATTATATCGACGCCGATCAACGCTGCCTAATCCTAATCCAACTAGGATTATGAGTATAAACCGCTTCCTAATTTATCGAGAAGTTCCTAAGAATATTTTCACAAGAAATATTCTTAGGATAACTCGATCAGACGGATTGCATCGACGCCAATCAACGCGTCGCCTAATCCTACTCCAACTAGGATTACGAGTATAAACTATTTCCTAATTTATCGAGAAGTTCCCGGAAGAATATTTTCACAAGAAATATTCTTAGGGATAACTCGATCGTACGGTTTGCATCGACGCCAATCAACGCGTCGCCTAATCCTACTCCAACTAGGATTACGAGTATAAACTGTTTCCTAATTTATCGAAGTTCCCTAAGAATATTTTCACAAGAAATATTCTTAGGGATAACTCGATCGACGGTTTGCATCGACGCCAATCAACGCCTAATCCTACCCAACTAGGATTACGTATAAACCGCTTCCTAATTTATCGAGAAGTTCCTAAGAATATTTTCACAAGAAATATTCTTAGGATAACTCGATCGATGGTTTGCATCGACGCCAATCAACGGCCACCTAATCCTACCCAACTAGGATTACGAGTATAAACCGCTTCTAATTTATCGAGAAGTTCCCAAGAATATTTTCACAAGAAATATTCTTAAGGATAACTCGATCAGACGGTTTGCATCGACGCCAATCAACGCCTAATCCTACCCAACTAGGATTACGAGTATAAACCGCTGCCTAATTTATCGAGAAGTTCCCGGAAGAATATTTTCACAAGAAATATTCTTAGGGATAACTCGATCGTACGGATTGCATCGACGCCAATCAACGCGTCGCCTAATCCTACTCCAACTAGGATTACGAGTATAAACTGTTCCCCAATTTAACGAGAAGTTCCTGGAGAATATTACCATGTTCTTAAGGATAACTCGATAATCTTCAATTTCCTCCCGCTGTAGAAAAAGTTGATGAATTCTGACGAGGCTTATATTGTCACGACAACGCGTTTCTAGCTCGAAAATTCCTCCCATCGTGGATAATAGTACTCCAGCAAGGAGTATTAGCGAGCGACGCCAACCAACGCTGTTCAAGAATTCATCGATCAACGATTCGATCCACGCCGTCCAAACGCCGACTCACGAATCGGCTAGGACGAGGGTTGAAAGCCAAATGGTCTCCTCGCTTCAACAAGGAATCCTGGAGGATATCTCCATGAGAAGATCGGTCCTCCCATCGTGGTTAAACCAACAACACACGGATGACGAAGAATTAGCCGATTGAGGGTTATGAAATTCCATATGCTCGACATTACCAATGTGTCGCCAACAAGGAGTTCGCCGACATAACGGAAGGGTCCAAAGGTCCGATGGTTAGTCAAACAACAACCAACCGACACGATTTACTTAACAAAACTCGCCCCACCAGCTTCAATCAAGATAACAAGCGTCGACAATAAATGCAGCACGCGATCTTATCGTAAATCCTACAAAGAACTGGATGGTCCAAAGAATCAAGACTTCAAGCTATCTTTGGGGTCCTCACCGATCAAGGCCGGAATTATCATGTCCAAAGCATCCCGCACTCATCAAAGAATCGAGGCTGAAGCGGCTTTGGAGGGGTATCTGTAAGGCGTTAAAAGCTTATTAGTACCGAACAAGACTCATGGCGGTGGGTTGGCCGACGATCCGTCCGAGAACGCGACCCAAAAAACATTAGCGAGTGATTACCCGGCGAACGCATGAAGCGAGTTGGCAAGGCGTACGAGCTAACGAAACGACGTGCCGACGAAGCTCGACGAGGCGAGTTGACTAAACTCAAACGCCGACGAGACGGAATCAACCGTACTTAATCCGTCGATGCAAACGAGCCGTTTTGAGCTCTGAAAGTTGATCGGATACGGACTCAAATCCAACGACGACATCACCGAAGGAAAAAACCAAGCCCGGAAGACCGGGAAGCGACGCGAAAACGACGGAAAAGCGAGGCGAGTGCCACGAGACGCGACCTCGGCCAAGGCCGAGGTGGCTCGCCAAACATGGCCGAAGCCTCTCGCCAAGGCCGAGGCGTTTCGCCAAACATGGCCGAAGCCTCCTCGCCAAGGCCGAGGCGTTTCGCCAAACATGGCCGAAGCCTCTCGCCAAGGCCGAGGTGGTTCGCCAAACATGGCCGAAGCCTCCTCGCCAAGGCCGAGGTGGCTCGCTTGTATAAATAGGGGGTCTTGCCGAAGGGGCCGGATCTTTTGGATTTTGGGGATTCTTCTCGATTTTGGCGACTTCAAGAAACCTTGCGAGATCTACGACGACGGTTCCCGAAAGCACCGCGAAGTTCAAGTCCAGCCGACGCCGATCTTCAATCAAAGGCAAAAGAAGCCGTAGTTTAATTCAAATCAATGACAATCAAACCGACTTTTCCCGCGAACACCAAACACCTTCAATGGTAGGGTCCCCCTGTTATCTCCTTTCAGTGTCTCACGCGGAGATTTTCATTTCAATATACTCGAAGGCATCTTATTGATTAAGTGAGCGGCCGTCAAAACTGTTTGTCCCCATAACTTTTTTCGGACATTCATTGCCATCATCCTACTCCTAACAACTTCTAGGAGATGTCTATTCTTCCTCTCTGTTACCCCATTCTGAACGGGGGTGTATGTGCATGTAGTCTGGTGTTGTATCCCTTGAGCTGACAGATACTCCCCAAATATTCTGTTGGTGTATTCTGTCCCATTATCTGACCTCAACACCTTTGCCACTGCACCCTACTGAGTCTGGATGTGCCTATGAAAGTCTTTGAAATAACCAACTACATCATTCTTATTTTTCATCGTACCCCAAGTGACTCTAGAAAACAATCAATAAACGAATAAAATACTTGCATCCACTTATAGAATTTATTGGACAAGGTCCCCATATACGTAATGTATCACCTCAAAATTACAGGAACTCCTATTACCCGAACTGACATAAGAGCTTCTAGTAAGCTTCCAAAACTCACAATCATCACACTGAAGCTTCTGTTGATTTGCTTTCTGAAATAAGGTTGGATACATTTTACCCAGAATACTAAATAAAGGATGTCACATCTGCTTATGATATAGCATCAACTCATCCTCTCAAGACACCTCGCCTCCCGCCCCGCCCTTCAACCATAGATATCGCCACGAGTCCATCCCTTCATGGTCCAGTACCACGTACCGCCACGCCATGTGCTAGTCCCAAGTTCGCCTCTATCCCTTCTCCGAAAGATCACCTTAGGAATATCGAAGAAATAACACATTTCAGCTTAAAAGATAATGGCACTAATGGATAATGTGTAGGCATCAAAAATTGTCAAGAACCTCAAATATGACTAAATCATGAGAAGATCAAGGACAACATCGCCAAAATCTCAAGAAAACAACACAGGAAGTTTGTGACTCACCACTAAAACGCCGAGACCTAGGTCAAGGCGATTCTCAGAAAGTCAAGACTTCGAGCCAATGAGCTGCCGAGGTCACCAATAATATGACCGCAAGGAACCGCCGCCACGCTTATTCCTAGCATCGCAACTGCTAACTCGCTTATGTCCGACTATTCTACGATCCAATTATGACAAGCTTTTGAGAGGATTACCCTCAGAGGATGAAGTGTCAGACGCTGGGTCGGCAATGGCATCCGACAATACCGCCAAGTGACGGACAACCCCCGCAGTGCTTATGATCGCGACGATCAAGTGGCCAAGATGCCGACGGCTGCTGAATAAACAACGGGAGAACTTCAAGTTAGAAATGGAGTTGGCCATGCATACGATGAGAGAAATGCATGATCAACAGATCCAAGCCTTGACAAAACATCAAGGTGAATCAAGTCAGCGCATCAACGTCGATGATGATGGGAGCGATTCAGATCAGGAAGAGGCACAGGAGGATGATGACCCGCCTGAACCACACAACGCTGATGTTGTCACTCGTGAGAATGAGAAAATCAAAGACCTCGAGAGCAAAATCAACTCATTGATTTCCGCTCAAGAGGTGAAGAAGACAGTATTCCTGCCCGCACTGAGGGAATGGGAATCGATCCGCACTGCCAAGTTTAACTTAATTAACTTCACCCCATTCGACGAAGGGTTCCCCGACACAGACTTGATTTACTTCAAGTCGCACTCTGAGTCATATCCGAAACGAGCCCCGATGGTTCGGTCATTCGCTGGTACTCGCGGAGCAGCTCGACTGGTACCGCCTCAAACCGTGGAGCATTCACAACCGATGACATGGAGTCTAGCTTTCACCAACTTCTTCGACGACGATACCGGCATCAATCGGACGCTGTTCGACGAAAAGCGTAGCTGAGAAACCGTGGATATCTTTGTCGTTTATTCTAATAAGGCAATGAACCGCCGGATCCGATAACGAGGAATTCATCCTCCAAACCCGCCACAACAATTTATCGATAGAAGTGCTCGGCAATGGGGACAGCAACCGCCCGTGACGGAAGGACTTAAAGTTCGTGGAGAGCAAGTCGAAAGATTCCTCAAGAGAAAAAGGCGAAAGAGGCCACCGACATGAAGCTCCAAAGCTTAATTTTGTCCCACGCCGCAAAGGGAAAGAGCAGTTAAGGCGGCGCTGCGTAACCAAACGCTCCAACTTCAACCCCAAAGCAAGCAAGAATAAAGAAGCGGCGCCGCAACGTGCACAATCGACGCGGCAACCCGGGCCGCTAGAACAAGGCCTCGTGAGCCAAGATTCCCAAGTCCTATTTCTTTAGGGACGACGAGATTCCCGGTCTCTTCAAATATCTTGTCGAAAATAACAAGATCAAGCTCCCTCCGATTCGTAATCAAGAGGAAGCGATGAGGACTAACGACCAAATATCATACAGATCACAGTATAATTCATCACCCCACTAAATCCTCGCTTCACCTTTAAGGACAAAATCCGTGCTTTAATTGACGTAGGGTCATCACTATGAAGTCGCCCAAAGAAAAGAAGGTCGGGCAAATGCGTGTCCATAAGCTTTGGTCAGTGCCATTGACATGGTTTGAACCCAAACCGTAGTCAAAGTCGCGATGAAGACGGTGGACGATCTACCCCACTTAACAACGCCGTAATGGACTTGTATCATACACTCCACCCTAATGGCGAAGTCCCGTGGGTCCACCCGCACTGATTGAGGATGATCATGGGTAGCTTCTTCTTCATCAAGAAAAGTCAAAGGAAAGGTATGCCATGCCACTTCCGCGATTCTCGAAGGAGATGACGAAAGGTGTGGCTACATTCTAGTCAGTCCGAGGGGAGCTCAAGCCCACGCCACCAGAGCGACACGCAGTACAAATACAAGTACCCGGAATCTCCACCCAAATGCCAAGACGCTATCGAGTCGGGGTACCAACAACACCCTCACTCAATAAAAGGTGAAAGATAAACACCGCTAGAAGTTCAACTCCCAAAGCAGCCTCGATTCACCGCCTGATTGAAGAGATAAACCGAACTTCAACTCCATACCGCTTTGATGTAATGGCACATTATTAATATCCCCGCAAAGATCACTCTATACGAAGTTGTTATGTTATCAAAAGAGACAAGAGAAGCTCTTCAAGAAGGCCCGGCCGGCTCGTGAGGTCTTCCTCACCCGTGATTCACCAAGTTCGTAAGAGTCGGCCCAAAGAATGCAACCTTGTGACTAAACACTTCCCCGCATCACTTTTACAAAGGAGGATATGCACGAAGAATTCCAAGCGATAGGCGCTATACTGGGTATATTGGTTCGCGAAGTTAGCAGGATCCAAGTCGGCCGGGTTCATTTGAGAGCATCACCCTTGCGTCTCATGTATCATCTTGGAATTCACGCGATGGTGGCATCAGCGAACACAATGATCTATGGATTTAACACGGTGGGTCGCCCACTTGGTAAAATCCGATAAAGTGTCAAATGGGGACTTAAAGTCCAAGTCACCGCTATGTGATTAACGCGAGACTTCCTATAACTTATTGTGGGTCGACCTTAGATCCACAATAATATTATAGTCTCATCTACTCTTCATCGTGTCTCAAATATGTAGACACGTAATAATGAGGTCAAGACGGTGGTCGCGACAAACAACCGCTTAAGGGGTAGAGAATTATTTCGATTCTCTCCTCTGATGTAGTCGAGCGAATCATCGGCCCAAAGGCACGGACGCGGTGAAGAAGGCGTCTGAGGGCGTGATTATAGTGGAGGTTTTGTTTTAAATGACATTGTACCCCTTGTAATCAATCTTGACGATGAAGAATCGTCAGATGAACATTGTAATTGGCAAATTGCCGATGAATCAATAAATGACGATTTAGAGTATCCTTTGTCTTTGAATGATGTGATGACAGGTTTGTACAACGATCCAGAGTTGCACCTACCAACTCGGTCATTTTGCTTTACACAAAAGCAGTTCCGAGACTCCTTTGGGACAACACTCGTCATCCCACGAAGATCGAGTAGTGAAAAAGACTTGGTCTACGGTAAAGGAGATGCAGTTCCGGCGCCGAATCATTTCTTAGAAGAAGATGAAGATGACAATGGGCCTATCCTCCACACATACAGATATAGTCCAGAAACACTGGATATCATGAAGAAGTGGGGGTACGACTTGACACGAGGGGAAGGTCTATGTTTCGGACGAGGCCCTCGAGTCCCTCCCAGAGCTGCATATGTCCCAAAAGGGAAGCCAGATAACTACTATGCATTTAGAAGGGGATTGGGATACGAATCCTCCTCAGAAGATGAATGCTCATGGATGATTGATGATAATCCACCCGGTGAGGGAGACGGACATTAGATGCGATTCTTGACTTGGGATTGACACCGACCTGGAGAAGCTTTCAAGGCTTTAATGTCAAATATGGCTTCAGTCGATCCTGCTACTGTTGAGAGTGATGAAGACATGCCAACATGGGAAGACCCGTGGATCCATCAACTCCAAGAGCAGTTTGGGGATAGGTTCAAACAAAGAGAATCCCCACTAAGGATGAGGTAGTCCAGATTAATATTTGAAATGAGATCTTGAAAGGTCTAAATTAATGCCGTGGGCCCCACTTGGCTTCATCAACGCAAAGAGACGCTCGATACTTTAATGTGGGTTACACTTACAAATATGCCCACGAAGGATTTTAGGGCATTTAATCGCGCTTAAAAGCAGGGAAACCGCTACAACAACCGGAGGGGACAACATCGTCAGTCAGCCGGGCCAAGGGCAAACATATCGCCGCCGCCAGCCGGCGCTAACATCGCTCTCACGCTGAGCGAGACAACTTAGCGAGAGACGTTCCGAAAGCCAGCTTAATCGCAAATGTTGAGCACTTATAACTCGGCTTGTTTCTTCAAGGGCACGCCCCAAAGGCTATAAATACTCTCTACGCCCACTTGGGTGGGATCGCAATTGAGATTAGATAAGCGTAGCTATTAAAGAGAGAGAGAATCCAAGCTTCCTGAGTTCAAGAACACAATCCAAACGGAGATTCCTCGTTTAAGCTTCAACTTATTCTTGAGAAGAGTAGATATCTTACCTTGATAAGATATTTGCTTCATTTTGTTTCCTGAAGCATCAACTAAAACCCCGCCGATTTGACGATCGCTGTTCATGATCCACAGATACGGCCCCCAAGCATTGCAAATGTAGTATAAAATTGCTTATCAAGACTCCAAACAAGACTCGTGACGGTGGGTTGACAACCGATCCATCCGTCTGATAACGACCTAAAACAAAGTGGCGAAAGATTACTGCAAACGATACAGTCATAAGCGCACGGTGCCGCCAAACAACGTCACTAATGCGCTCGACGAGGCGAAGTTGACTAAACTCAAACGCCGACGTGACGGAACCAACCGCGTTTAGCTCGCCGATGCAAACGCAGCCGCTTGGACCTTGAAAGTTGATCGGTATGGACTCGAACACAACGGGCGACATCACCGAGAAAAACGTTCTTAAGACCGGAAACGACGCCAAAACGGGCTAAACGACGAAAATGTAGGAAGATTCTACGACACCCGCCAAGTGGCCGGTGGCTCTACCACTTTGGTTGCAGCCATCCGCTAACTTGTCGGGTGCTCCTTCCGCGGGCCGGGAGGCTCGACCACCATGGCCGAGCCACCCGCCAACTGGCCGAGCTGCTGCGTTCGGAGAGGCTCGACCACCATGGTTTGAGCCACTCGCCAACTAACAAGACACCCCTATTCCCATAAATAGGGGGTTCTCTTCATTTGAGGGGCTTCCGAGGATTTTTATCGGCTTCGATAGGGATTTTCGGATTTTCAAGAGCTCGACTGGAATTCTTTAAGTGATCTAACAGTAATCGACGCATCGTTCCGAAAGCAACGGCAGCACAAGTCTAGTCGACGCCCTGGACTGCAAGCCAAAGGTAATCGATTCGGTCGAATCCACGTGATACCCTCTAGGTTAAGCTTCATCTTAATCTCGTGGATAGCGCTGTGATTTCTCCTAGTAGATCTCACCCGCCAGCGATCCTCTCCTTCGCGAGTGTGATCCCCTCAGCGCCGCTTCCTTCGCGGAACGAGCCCTCTACATCAGAAGTTCCGTAACCCGGTCTCTACCGATCGAGATTGCGCGGTGGTCCACGGACACAAAAGTCCCCGGCACGCAAAGAACTCGACGCAAGCCGGTGACCTCGACATAACAGATCCTCGTGGTTTGTTCAAAGGATAAAAGTTATAATCTTTTTGATTTTCACGTACTTAAAATAAAGGCATTTCTTTTGAATTTCATTGTACAAAGAAGCCGTAGCGTGTTCAAATCAATGACAATCAAACCGACTTTTACCACAACAAGCCGGGCGAAGCATAGAGCCACCGCCTCGATCGGAGGTCGCTGCACCGCAACCGCTAATCCGTGATTTCGTGGAGGAAAAAGTCGAAGTTCGAAGTTCGACCCGCCAGGTACGGTGGAGTATCTTTCCTCATCCTCCAGATCCGCCTCCCGCCTCCAAGAAGGTTCCGCCGCAGGAGGACCCGATGGGCCTCCGATGTAGAGCCCTGTGATCGGCGAAGTCCAACTCACGCCGCCGCAGTAGCGAAATCCTTCGCCTCAAGTCCGATGGCTCCGAGATGAACGCTGATGACGCCACCGCTCTCCAAGCTGCGCCCGCCAAAGGCGCATTACAGCATGGCGCTAAGCAAGCCAAGGCCATGCAACCGTGGATGGGGTCCGCTACGGCGGATCTAAGATCCAGACTTACACGAGGCTTCACCAAGTGATCGACGGTCTATCCAAGCCGCCAACCAACGAAAGTGGGTCCGTGTCAAACGTAACCGCTTCCACACTTCAGAGCGCATCCGTAGCGCCCGCACTCCTGCGCAAGCACGAAGCTAGTGCGCAGGCTCGCGGAAATGAAGAAAGAGGTGGTAAAGAAGCCACCAACGCATTCACCGTGTTTGAGGCCTAAGTCTAACTGCGTTCCCAACCCCGCTTGCCCACACTTCTATCCCTACACTTGCCAAGATTACAAGCGTAGTAAATCCAAATACCAAAGCCTAAGTCCGACGGGCGCTTCAAAGTCAAAGGTGTCCAAGATCAACCGGCAGAAGCCAACTCCGCCACCAAAACCAACTATCAAGGATCGCTGGTCCCTTGAAGAGATCACGTCACTCCTCATACAGAGGCTGCACCCGCTCCAAAGACCAGAGATTCCTACAACCCCACCAACCGGATTAGGATCGAAGTCCGAGTTCCTCAAACTTCACGCCACATGTTTAAGTCAAGGCGAAGTTACTTTTGGCCATTCTAAGGAGATGCTCTCGTCTGACGATGACGACGTTATACCCGAAAGATCACGCCAACACACGGTAGGTTGCTCCGGTACACACACCGACGAGCTATACTACCGTGCGAGGGATACGAGAAAATCTCGAAGAGATCCCCCTAAATTGACGCAGTCATGCTTGTGCTCCAAGCTCATCAAGACGGTGCTTGCGGAATGCAATTGCCATCGAAATTCTAAAAGGGTGTCACTTTCCAGACTCACCACTAAAACGCCAGACCTAGGTCAAGGCGATTCTCAGAGAAAGTCAGACTCGAGCCAATGAGTTGCCGAGGTCACCAATAATATGACCGCAAGGAACCGCTGCCACGGCTTATTCCTAGCATCGCAACTAACTCGCTTATGTCCGACTATTCTACGATCCAATTATGACAAGCTTTTGAGAGGATTACCCCGAGGATGAAGTGTCGACGCTCGGCTCAAGAATGGCATCCCCAACATCACCAAGTGACTGACAACCCCGAAAGTGCTTATGATCGCGACGATCAAGTGGCCAAGATGTCGGACGGCGCTGAATAAACAACGGAGAACTTCAAGTTAGAAATGGAGTTGGCCATGCATCGATGAGAGAAATGCATGATCAACAGATCCAAGCCTTGACAAAACATCAAGGTGAATCAAGTCAGCGATCAACGCCGATGATGATGGGAGCGATTCGATCGTGAAGAGGCACAGAGGATGATGACCCCACCAACCACAACGCTGATGTTGTCACCGTGAGAATGAGAAAATCAAAGACCCGAGAGCAAAATCAACTCATTGATTTCCGCCAAGAGGTGAAGAAGACAGGTATTCCTTGCCCGTACTCGAGGGAATGGGAATCGATCCGGTACCCGGCGAAGTTTAACTTAATTAACTTCACCCCATTCGACGGGAAGGGTTCCCCGACACAGACTTGATTTACTTCAAGTCGCACTGGAGTCATATCCCAAACGAGCCCCCGATGGTTCGGTCATTCTGGTACCATGGGGAGCCGCCATGGTACCGCCGCCTCAAACCGGGGAGCATTCACAACCGATGACATGGAGTCTAGCTTTCACCAACTTCTTCGACGACCGATACCGGTATCAATCGGACGCTGCTCGACAAAAGCGTAGCGAGAAACCGTGGATATCTTTGTCAAGTTTATTCTAATAAGGCAATGAACTCACGGATCCGATAACGAGGAATTCATCCTCCAAACCCGCCACAACAATTTATCGATAGAAGTGCTCGGCAATGGGGACAGACCAACCGCGGACGTGGAAGGACTTAAAAGTTCGTGGAGAGCAAGCCGAAAGATTCCTCAAGAGAAAAAGGCGAAGAGGCCACCACACCGAAGCTCCAAAGCTGCATTTTGTCCCACGCCGGCAAAGGAAAGAGAAGAAGGCGCCGCTATAACCAAACGCTCCAACTTCAACCCCCAAAGAAGAAGAGCAACAGAGTGCAAAGAAGGGCCAAGAACAAAATACATCGATGGCAACTCGGGTCAGCAGTGAAAGGCCTCGAGCCAAGATTCCCAGTCCTATTTCTTTAGGGACGATGAGATTCCTCGGTCTCTTCAAATATCTTGTCGAAAATAACATCAAGCTCCTCTCCATGTAATCAAGAGGAAGCGATGAGGACTAACGACCAAATATCAAGGCTGCATCATCGTAGCAATTCATCACCCACTAAATCGCTTTTACCTTAAGGACAAAATCCGTGCTTTAATTGACGTAGGGGTCATCACTATGAAGTCGCCCAAAGAAAAGAAGGTCGGGCAAATGCGGTGTCCATAAGCTTTTGGTCGCCATTGACATGGTTTGAACCCAAACCGTAGTCAAAGTCGCATGAAGACGGTGAATGATCTAATTTCACAACAACGCCGTAATGGACTTGTATCATACACCCACCCCTAATGGCTAAGTCCTCGTGGGTCCACCGCACTGATTGAGGATGATCATGGGTAGCTTCTTCTTCATCAAGAAAAAGTCAAAGGAAAGGTATGCCATGCCACTCCGCGATTCTCGAAGGAGATGACGAAAGTGTGTGGCTACATTCTAGTCGGCCTCCGAGGGGAGCTCAAGCCCACGCCACCGTGAGCGGACACGAGTACAAATACAAGTACCGGAAATCTCCCACCCAAATGCCAAGACGCTATCGAGTCGGGGTACCAACAACACCCCTCACTCAATAAAAGGTGAAAGATAAACCGCTAGAAGTTCAACTCCCAGCAGCCTCGATTCAATACCTGATTAGAAGAGATAAACCGAACTTCAACCTCCATACCGCTTGATGTAATGGCACATTATTAATATCCCCAAGAAGATCACTCTATACGAAGTTGTTATGTTATCAAAAGAGACAAGAGAAGCTCTTCAAGAAGGCCCGCCGTTCGTAGGTCTTCCTCACCCGATTCACCAAGTTCGTAAGAGTCGCCCAAAGAATGCAACCTTGTGGACTAAACACTGCATCACTTTTACAAAGGAGGATATGCGATCGAAGAATTCCAAGCACGATAGGCCGCTATACTTCATCGGGTATATTGGTTCTAGCGGTTAACCGATCCAAGTCCACCCGGTTCACTGCGGAGCATCATGCCCCTGCGCCTCATGTATCATCTTGAATTCCCCGCCAGTAGCGGCATCAACAGTAATAATGATCTATGGATTTAACACCGCGGTCTCACCACTTGGTAAAACGGATAAAGTGTCAAATGGGGACTTAAAGTCCAAGTCACCGCTATGTGATTAACGCGAGACTTCCTATAACTTATTGTTGGGTCGACCTTAGATCCACAATAATATTATAGTCTCATCTACTCTTCATCGGTGTCTCAAATATGTAGACACGAATAATGAGGTCAAGACGGTGGTCGCGACAAACAACCGCTTAGGGGTAGAGAATTATTTCACCGATTCTCTCCTCTACGGAATGAGTCCAAATCAATCATCTACCAAGGCACGGACAAGGTGAAGAAGTCATACCAAGCCGGGCGATTATAGTGGAGGTTTTGTTTTAAATGACATTGTACCCTTGTAATCAATCTTGACGATGAAGAATCATCGATGAACATTGTAATTGGCAAATTGTCGATGAATCAATAAATGACGATTTAGAGTATCCTTTGTCTTTGAATGATGATGATGGTTTGTACAACGATCCAGAGTTGCACCTACCAACTCGGTCATTTTGCTTTACACAAAAGCAGCCCGAGACCTTTGGGACAACACTCGCCATCCCACTAAGATCGAGTAGTGAAAAGACTTGGTCTACGGAAAGGAGATGCAGCCCGAATAATCATTTCTTAGAAAAGATGAAGATGACAATGGGCCTATCCTCCACACATACAGATATAGTCCAAACACCGGATATTATGAAGAAGTGGGGCACGACTTGACACGAGGGAAGGTCTATGGCCGAGGCCCTCGAGTCCCTCCCAGAGCGCATATGTCCCAAAGGGAAGCCGATAACTACTATGCATTTAGAAGGGATTGGGATATGAATCCTCCTCGAAGATGAATGCTCATGGATGATTGATGATAATCCACCGGTGAGGGAGACTCACATCGCCCCGATTCTTCGGTTGGGATTCTCGACACCTGAGAAGCTTTCAAGGCTTTAATGTCAAATATGGCTTCACGATCCTCGCCACTGAGAGTGATGAAGACATGCCAACATGGGAAGACCCGTGGATCCATCAACTCCAAAGCAGCTTTGGGATAGGTTCAAACAAAGAGAATCCCCACTAAGGATGAGGTAGTCCAGATTAATATGGGTGATGAAGAGCATCCTAAACTCATAAACATCAGCAATACTCTCCCCTCGGAAGAAAAGGAAGAGTTGATTGCCCTAATCAGGGAATATATCGATGTATTCACCGAGTTACGAGGACATGCCAGACTAATTTAATGTGGCAACACATCGCCAACATCAAGGCGGATGTCAAACCTCCAAGCAACAAAGAAAGACGGTTTCGTCCGCAAATATTGCGTGCAATCGCTGACGGCGAAGAAACTCATAGAATCGATTCACCGAGGAAATTCAACATCCGGATTGGGTGGCAAATATAGTCCGGTCATGAAGAAGAATGGTTCGATTAGAATCAGGTTTCCACTATAGAGACCTCGAACGCTGCCCCAAAGACGACTTTCCTCTACCAATCACTGATGTCATAGTCGACAATACGTGTGGATTTGAAAGAATGTCGTTCATGGACGGTTTCTCGGGATACAATCAAATCAAAATACACCCCAATGATGCCAAACACACCGCTCAACTTCATCGGGTATATACTGTTACACGCCATGCCATTCGCCCGAAAATGCCGGTGCCATGTGACAACGAAAGCAATGACGAAATTTTCCAGACCATCTCAAAACGGTCGAGGCTACGCCGACGACTTGGTCGTAAAAGCCGTGGATAAAGGAGATCACATCGTAGATCTTAGAACAGCTCGAGCTCATGCGAGCCCATCAGCTAAAGATGAATCCTGCCAAGTCCTTCCTTGGGATGTCTAGTGGTAAGTTCCTTGGCTTTGTCGTCACCAACA
The DNA here is from genome assembly GCA_012295165.1 of Asparagus setaceus. Taxonomy (NCBI): domain Eukaryota; kingdom Viridiplantae; phylum Streptophyta; class Magnoliopsida; order Asparagales; family Asparagaceae; genus Asparagus; species Asparagus setaceus. Next base: position 1,901,269 of record CM022703.1, read on the forward strand.
AGGGAATCCATGTCGACTCGACAAAGTAAAGGCGATTCAAGAGTTGCAACCTCCTCGAAGTCCGAGAGAACTCGTTACAAAAACGACATACATCCGACGGTTCATATCGAACCTATCGTGAAAGTGCCAACCATTTTAAAGTTGAACAAGAAAGGCGGTCATTTATTTCGGGACGATCACCGAAAAGCATTCAAGAGATCAAATCGTATCTCTAAACCTCCCCGCTCTTGTCGCGACCGCAGCCGGGAAAACCGCTTCTAATTTACGCCAAGGCAATGGATCACTGTTAAGCTTTACTCAAGCAAGACGACGCATACGTCACGAACAAAGCTGTATTACCCGAAATAACATTAGTCGGTGCCGAAGTCCCGATATCCAATGGTCGGAAGCAAAGGCCTTGCATTAGTGTTCGCGATTCGAAAATGCGCACTATTTAGCCTGACGTACGCATTTATGTCATTTCTAGCGTAAATCCGGTCCGGATATTTATGACCAGCCGGTGTAGGCGTTGAAAAATACTTACAAGATCCCGAAACCAATTACGTGGCGGGGAGTTGGCGAATAACGACCCATCGAATGATCACGAGCGTCAAGCGGTTGAAAGCGAACCGACGGCAAACTCACAAGCGTCACAAGCGGCAAGCGGACTTGAGCGGATGTCGGTTCGAGAGACGTTGAGCGGAGCGAACCAAGAATTAGTTCCGGAATCAAATATAAACCGGAACCTAAGTGAAAGAAGACCAAAGTCAAAATAGGCAGGACTTAAACCCGAAGGAGCCAGAAAAGCGGAGCGGCGGAAAAAGCGGCGAGGCGATACCTCGGCCAACTTGGCGAGGTGCCTCGGCTGTGGCGAGGAGGTTCGAACTTTGGTAGAGCCACCTCGACCAACAGGAGTGCCAAAGTGGTAGAGGCTCGCCACTTTGGTAGAGCCACCTCGGCAACAGCGTGCCGACAAGTGGCCGGTGGCTCGGCAAGTGGCGAGCCCCATCCCTTTTGATTTGTATAAATGGGGGTCTTCTTCGATGGGCAGTTTTGGGAGGTTGAGCTGGGGATTTTTGGCTGGCTTGATTAGATTTTTGGGATTTTCAGAGCTCGGACTTACGAAGAATTCTTGCGAGATCACAGTAATCGGCCTTACGGTTCCAAGCAGCGGCGAGCACAAGTTTAGTGGGCGTCGGATGCAAGCTAAAGATAATTGAATTCGGTCGAACTACGATACCCTCTAGGTTAAGCTTCGCCTTTAATCTCGTGGATAGCCAGGATTTCTCCTAGTAGATTCACCCCGCCAGCGATCCTCTCCTTCGTGAGTGTGATCCTCAGCGCTTCGCTTCCTTCGCGGAAACAAGCCCCTCTACATCCGTGAACCCTAACCCTGCCCTACCGGATCGAATTGCGCTGGTGGTCCACGGACACAACAAGTCCCCGCACGTAAAGAACTCCACGCAAGCGAGGACCTCGATATAACAGATCCTCGTGGTTTGTTCAAAGGATAAAAGTTGTAATCTTTTTATTTTCATTGTACTTTAAAATAAAGGCAATTTCTTTTGAATTTTTATTGTAGGCAAAAGAAGTCAGAAGCAAAATTCAAATCAATGACAATCATACCGACTTTTACCGCAACAAGCCGGCGCATTACAGGGGAGCCACCGCCTCAAATCGGAGGTCGCCGTGGCGAACCGCTAATTCAGATTCCTGGAAGAAGAGGTCGAAGTTCGAAGTTTGACCGCCAGGCACGGTGGAGGAGTATCTTACCTCATCCTCCATCCAGCCGCCCAAGAAGGTCTCCGCTGAAGGAGAACCCGCGGGCCTCCGACGAGAGCCCCGTGACGGCGAAGTCCAACCCCGCCGCAGTAGCAAGAAACTTCTGGCCTCGAAGTCCGTGGCTCCGATGAACGCCGATGACGCCCGCACTCTCCAAGCGAAGCCCGCCAGCGCTTAATTTAGCATGGCGGCGCCAGCAAGCCAAGGCCATGTAGTCCGTGGATGGGGTCCGCCACTAAGCGATCTAAGATCCAAGCTTACGCAGAGGCTTCACCAAATGATCGACGGTCTATCCGCCAACCAACGAGTGGGTCAGGTCAAACGGAACCGCCCACTTCGAGCGCATCCGAAGCCGCCACTTTGCAAGCACGAAGCTTTGCAAAGCAGCTCGCGAATTGAAGATGGTAAAGGAGCCACCAGTGTACAACCGTGTTTGAGGCCCAAGTCTAACGGTGCCCCAATCCCAGCTGCCCACATTTCTATCCCAAGACTTAAGCCAAGATTGCAAGCTGGTAAATCCAGCGCCAAAGTCTAAATCCGACGACGCTTTAAAGTCAAAGGTGTTCCAGACTCAACCGTGGAAGCCAACTCCCGCCACCACCAAACCAACTATCAAGGATCGCTTGGGTCTCTTGAAGAGATCACGGGTCACTTCTCACACAGAGGCCGCACTGCCCGTAAAGGGCCGAGATTCGCAACCCCACCAACCGGGTTAAAGATCGAAGTCCGAGAGTCCCCTGAAACTTCACGCTCACATCAGCGGAAGTCAAGGCGAGTTACCTTCGATAGCTTTGGCCATTCTCTGAAGGAGACGCTCTCGTCTGATGACGACGACGCTATACCCGAAATATGCCGACGCGACGGCAGGTTGCTCCTGCACATACCGACGAAGCCGTACTACCGGCGAGGGATACGAAAATCTCAAAGGATCCCCTAATTTGACGCAAGTCATGCTTGTGCTCCAAGCTCATCAAGACGGTGCTTAATGCAATTGCCATCGAAACCGCGAAGGGTGTCGGCCTTCCAGACTCACCAAGGAAACACCGGACCTAGGTCAAGGCGGTTCCCAGAAAGTCGACTGAGCCACCGAGCTGCCGGTCACCAACAATATGACCGGCAAGGAACCATCGTCACGTCCCATTCCTAGTGCATCGCAACGGTTAACTCGTTTGCGGTCCGGGACTATTCGACGGTCCAATTACGACAAGCTTTTGAGAGGATTACCCTCAGATCGAAGTACGATCGGGTCGGCAATGGCATCCGACATACAGCTTCAAGTGACGGACAGCCCCGAAAGGCGCTTATGATCAGTACAGATCAAGTGGCCAAGATGCTGGACGAAGCATTGAATAAACAGAAAGAGAACTTCAAGTTAGAAATGGAGTTGGCCATGCAGACGATGAGAGAAATGCATGACCAACAGATCCAAGCCTTGACGAAACAGCAAGGTGAATCGAGTCAGCGCATCAACGTCGATGACGACGACAGTGATTCAGATCAGGAAGAGGCGCAAGAGGACGATGATCTTCCTGAACCACGCAACGCCGATGCTATCACTCGCGAGAGCGAGAAAATCAAAGACCTCGAGAGCAAAGTCAACTCATTGATTTCCGCTCAAGAGGTGAAGAAGACAGGTATTCCTTGCCCGCATCTCGAGAGAATGGGAATCGATCCGGCACTGTTTAACTTAATAAACTTCACCCCATGACGGGAAGGGTTCCACACAAAGACTTTGATTTACTTCAAGTCGCACTCGAGTCATATATCCGAAACGAGCCCCGATGGTTCGTCATTCATGGTACCCGCGGGAGTCGCCGATTGGTACCGCCGCCTCAAACCGGGAGTATTCATACCGGGATGACATGGAGTCTAGCTTTCACCAACTTCTTCGATGACGATACCAAAGTATCAATCGGAACGTTGCTCGACGAAAAGCAGAAAGGCGGAGAAACTGTGGATATCTTTGTCAAACGATTCCGTAATAAGGCAATGAACTACCGGGATCCGATAACGAGGAATTCATCCTCCAAACCTGTCACAACAATCTATCGATAAGTGCTCAAGCAATGGGGAAGCACTATCTCGTGATATGGAAGGACTTAAAAGTTCGTGGAGAGCAAGCCAAAGATTCCTCAAGAGGAAAAGGCGAGAGAGGCCACGCCGAAACTCAAGCATAATTTTGTCCCACGCGCGGGAAAGGACAAGCCAAGACGCGGGTCGCTAACCGCATCGCCTAACTCCAACCCCAGCAGAAGAAGAAGCGAAGAAGAAAGGGCCACAACAGTAATAACCACGTGGCAACCGGCCGCAAAACGTAAGGCCTCGTGAGCCAAGATTCCCCGGTCCTATTCTTTAGGGACGGCGAGATTCACAGTCTCTTCAAATATCTTGTCGAAAACAACAAGATCAAGCTTCCTCCGATTCGAATCAAGAGGAATGAGGACGAATGACGAAATCTGCTTGGCGTATCCGCAGGGCAATTCATCACCCTACTAAATCTTGTTTTGGCCTTAAGGACAAAATCGAGGGCTTTAATTGATGTAGGGGTCATCACTATGAAGTCGTCAAAGAAAGAAGGTCCGGGGCAAATCACGGTGTCCATAAGCTTTGGGTCGGTGCCATTGACATGGTTTGAACCAAGCCGGTAGTCAAAGTCGCGATAAAGGCGATAAATGGCGACCCCCGAGCAGAAAGCCGGAAAGGGACTTGTATCGTTACCACGGCCCAATGGCGAAGTATTATGGGTCCATCGGACCTACCGAAGATGATCAATGGGTAGCTTCTTCTTCATCGAAGAAAAGTCAAAGGAAAGGTATGCCGCTACCTCCATGGTCGGAAGAGAGATGTGGCGGTGGCGTTCCGGTGACCAAGGAAGCACGAAGCCACGCCACGGAAGCGGACCACGAGTACAAATATAAGTACCGGAAATCTCGACCTAAATGCCAAGACACTATCGGTGGGGTACCAACAACACCCCTCACTGTGAAAAGGCAAAGACAAACAACCCGAGGAGGTTCGGCTCGAAGCGATCGTTTGGTCGCCCGATTGGAAGAGATAAGCGGGAACCGAACTTTCCATACCTTCCGATGTAATGGCACAATTGGCCAATATCCCGCAAGGATCACTCTATCTGAGTTGTTCGCGGTTATCAAAGAGCGAGAAAGCTCTTCAAAACGGCGGTCCGAGGAGTCTTCCTCACTTTCGGACCAAGTCGGAAAAGTGCGACTGACAATGCAACTGGCGGCTAAACGCGCCTGCATCACCTTTACAAAGGAGGATATGCGAGGCGAAGAATTCAAGCCGCGATAGGCGGCACTTCCGCAGGGTATATTGGCTCCGATGAGATGCTTAGGATCCAAGTCGATCCGGGTTCGGTAATGAGCATCATGCCCTGGCCTCATGTATCATCTTGGAATCCCGATGATTGGCGTCAAGCGCAGCACAATGATTTCTGGATTTAACACCAGCGGGTCGCCCACTTGGTAAAATCGGATAAAGTATCAAATGGGGACTTAAAGTCGAAGTCACACTGCTATGTGATTGTGGCGGAGACTTCCTATAACTTATTATTGGGTGGACCTTGGATCCATAATAGCGTTATAGTCCCATCTACTCTTCATCGATGTCTCAAATACGTAGACACAAATAATGAGAGTCAAGGCGGTGGTGCGGACAAGCGACCGTTTAAGGGTGGAGAATTATTTCAGCGATTCTCTCCTCACGGTAATGAGTCAGCTGAATCATCGGCCCAAGGCACGGACGGTGAAGAAGGCGTCACGAAGCGAGCTTGATTATAGTGGAGGTTTTATTTTAAATGACATTGTACCTTGTAATCAATCTTGGCGATGAAGAATGCGTCGGATGAACATTATAATTGGCAAATTAGATGAATCAATAAATGGCGATTTAGAGTACCCTTTGTCTTTGAGCGATGTAATGGCAGGTTTATACAGCGATCGAGTTGCACTACAACTTCGGTCATTTTGCTTTGCACAAAGCGATTCAGAGATTCCTTTGGGACAACACTTCGTCATCCGCGAAGATCGAGTAGTGAAAAAGACTTGGTCTCGGTAAAGGGATCGCGATTCGACGCAGAATCATTTCTTAGAAGAAGATGAAGATGACAATGGGCCTATCCTCCACACGTCTGAGATATAGTCGAAACCTGGATATCATGAAGAAGTGAAGTCGACTTAACACGAGGAAGGTCTATGTTTGGACGAGGCCCTCGAGTCCCTCGAGGCGGCATATGTCCCAAAGGGAAGCGGATAACTACTATGCCTTTAGAGGGTTGGGATCTGAATCCTCCTCGAGCGAATGCTCATGGATGATTGATGATAATCCACCGGTGAAGGCGGACATTCATCGACTCTTGGCTTGGGATTAGACACCGGCCTTGGAGAAACTTTCAAGGCTTTAATGTCAAATATGGCTTGGTCGATCACACTCTTGTTGAGAGTGATGAAGGCGTGCCAACATGGGAAGACATGGATCCATCAACTCAAGAAGCGGTTTGGGGATAGGTTGAACAAAGAGAACCCCCGCTGGGATGAGGTAGTCGAGGTTAATATGGGTGATGAAGCATCCTAAACTCATAAACATCGGCAATACTCTCCCTCGGAAGAAAGGAAGAGTTGATTGCCCTAATTAGAATATATCGATGTATTAGCACGGAGTTCGAGGACATGCGGGGACTTCGACCCTGTGTGGCACATCGCCTCAACATCAAGGCGGATGTCAATACTATCAAGCAACGGCAAAGAAGGTTTAGTTCACAAATATTGCGGGCAATGCGTCGAAGTGAAGAAACTCATAGAATCGGGATTCATCGAGAAATTCAACATCCGGTTGGGTGGCGAATATAGTCGGTCATGAAGAAGAATGGTTCGATTAGGATGCGTATGCGATTCTGAGAGACTGAACTTGCCCTAAAGGCGACTTTCCTCTACCAATCAGATGTCATAGTCGACAATACGTGTGGATTTGAAAGAATGTCGTTCATGGATGGTTTCTCGGGATACAATCGGATCAAGATGCATCCGAAGATGCGAAACACCACGGCGTTGAGCAGCCGGTATATCTTGTTACCGCAGTCATGCCATTCGGCTGAAAAATCTTTGGTGCCGCGTATCAGCGGCGATGGCGGAAATTTTCGGGGACCATCTCGGGAAAGCGGTCGAATGCTACGTCGGCGATTTGGTCGTGAAAAGCGTGACAAAGGAGATCACATCAAAATCTTAGAGCGGTTTTGAGCTCATGCGACCCATCGGACTAAAGATGAATCTGCCAAATCCTTCTTGGGGATGTCGGTGGCAAGTTCCTTGGCCGTCGTCACCAACAAGGGAATCCATGTCGATCGACAAAGTAAAGCGATTCAAGAGTTGCAACCTCAAATCACGAGAACTTCGGGGGTTACAAGGGACGATGGCGTACATCCGGCGGTTCATATCGAACCTATCGAGAAGGTGCCAACCATTTTCAAAGGCGAATAAGAAGAGTGTGTTTATTTGGGATGGCGGCTTGCCGAGGCCGAAGAAGATCAAATCGTATCTCGCCAAACCTCTGTTCAGTTTGCACGTCGGAAAAACGGCTGATCGTCGAAGGCAGCGGATCACTCGTTAAGCGCTTTACTCGCGCAAGATGGCGATAGCGGTCCGCGAGCGGTGTATTACAGGCGAACATTAGTGGTCGAGTCTCGATATCCCGAGTGGCGGTGTCTTGCATTAGTGTTAGCGATCGGAAAATGCGGCACTATTTAGTCGGACGGGCGATTTATGTCATCTAGCGTAAATCGGTCCGAATATTTATGACCCGGCCGGCCGATGAGTTGGCGTTTGGCGAAATAGGCCTGCTCTTGTCCCATATGACTGCACTTCAAACAACAAAGTCGGTCAAAGGACAAGCCATTTGTGATCTCTTGGTACCCGGCCCGACAGGGCCTTGATTAAGCTATATGACGATCTGGGGACGAAGTCCGAAGTCAACACTACATCGCACCAACGATATATGCGACTATACTTTGTGGGGCCTCTCGAGCTACCAGCGTGGCAAGTGTCCCGGATGTTCTAAGATCTCCGGGAGTTAGGGTTGTCTTAGTTTCCTCGGGGAATGTCATGCCCGTGCTTACTCACTCAGAACCTTGTTCCAATAATGTAGGCGAATACAGCGCGCTACTTATCGGACTTAAGCCGCCAAGGAGGGGGGTCGAGTATCTCGAAGCGTATGGTGACTTCATGGCTGATAGTTAAGCGGTCGGGGTGACTCTGAAGTTAGAAACCGATCTAATTCCTTATCATCGGATAGGCTGTTGAAATGGCGGACTCATTGAAGAATTCTTCATCGAATATATCCGCCTTGAATGCCTCTGCGGATGCATTGGCGGCATTAGGTATCCTAGCACAATCTTGAGACCGAGCAACTGTGTGGTCGGGACTCACCAACTCTTCATCGATATATGATGAGGTGCAAGAAAACGAAAGGGTAGTTACGAGAGGTATATGCGACCCGGACCAAATTGGAGCCTCGAGATTGGCCTTTCCTATCATCGACTTCGTCTTATATGGTATCTTGCCGGCGCTAAGAAAAGTCAATCGGCGAAGAGCTCAAGATTCTTCACGACACGGAGACGGGATGTTATATCGTGCAGCGGTCTTTACTCCGATGCCTTCAAACAAGGAGGCGAAGAGGTCGCCGGAAGCACCACGGTGAATGTGGTGCACACAACCTGGTCCCCTCTGATCGAATCGGGGAGATGGGCTACTTTTATAAACAATGGTTAGCAGCGGTCCGATGCAGCTCGAAATGCCCGCGTGTCAAATTCCGCGAATTATATGCATCGGCCTCGAGCAACTGCATCGCCGGCTACATCGGCCATTGAGACATGGGAATGGGCGTTGTAGGTCCCGTCTTTCCTCCGTCGATCAAAGGCGATCGATTTATTCTAGCGATCTGAGGCTACTCTCAAGTGGGCTGAAGCAATCCCTCTAAAGAAGTCAAGGCTGATGCAGTCAAATTCATCAAACACCATGTCATCTACGACCGCGGTGTCCCAGGCGGTCGTGCATGACAGCGGTCCCCGATTCATCGACAATTCCTTCAGGGTTTTGCGAGATTCCAAGATACAAGGCGATCTGGAAATCGACTGACTATAATCCGGTACAAATGGATTGGTACGTTCAACAAGGCGATTATCAAGATTTTTGTGAAGCTTGTGAAGAATAACAAGCGAGGCGGGGCGATAAACTTCGGAGAAGCACTACGGGCCATCCGCACCACGATGCATACGCGGGAGCTACCGTACTCTACGGTCTACGGGTGTGAAACAATTCTCCGTTGGAAATCGGTCTGTCACTTAGCCTATCACTTGAAGATGATGGCCAGAAGAACTACATCAAAAGCGTCTCGAAGAACTTCGAGATGTTAGATGAAAAGCTGGAGGCTCAACAACGCATTGAGTTCTACCAAGCTAGGATGTGAAGGCTTTCAACAAGAAAGTTCGAGAACCTTTAAGGAGGAGATCTGTCCTCGCTTTCGGCCAGTAATCCTCACTTCGAAGAAGAAAGGTAAATTAGACCCTAAATGGGAGGGTCGTTTGTAATAAAGCGGTCTACTCTAATGGTATACACGCTAATTACCCAAAATGGCGGCCAGAGCAATTAATCTTAGATAAATGGGAGTTCACGAAGAAATACTACCCTTAGTATCTTGGGATAACTTACGTTGAGGGAAGTTCCTAGGTGGGAGGTTTCACCCACTTTCCTTGCGGATAACCCTAGATCTATCCTCCGGCATAATTTCCCCACCGATCTCTCCTAGGTAGCCGTGAAGGTATCTTGTAGGGATTTTCGAACCGGGTTGTCCTGAAGGTCACTGGTCCTTTTGGTTCGGGTGGAGATCCACTCTTAGTTCCACCTCTCTCTAGGTAGCGGCCGGTGGGTATCTTGGGGATTTTCAGACAGGGTTGTCGCTGAGGCCACACGAGTCCTTTCGAGTTCTCGGTGGAGATCCCGCTCTTAGTTCCACCTCTCTCTAGGTAGCCCAGGTGAAGGTATCTTGTGGGATTTTCAGACCAGGTTGTCGCTGAAGGTCACACGAGTCCTTCGGTTCTCGGTGGAGATCCTCTCTTAGTTCCACATCTTACTGGTAGCACCGGCCAGAAGGTATCTTGCCAGGATTTTTTAGACCAGGTTGTCGCTGAAGGTCCTTTGAGTCCTTCGGTTCGGGTGGAGATCCACTCTTAGTTCCACCTCTCTAGGTAGCGCCGGTAGGTATCTTGTAGGGATTTTGAGACCGGGTTGTCGCTTTGAAGGTCACGAGTCTCTTAGGTTCTCAGTGGAGATCCCGCTCTTAGTTCCACGCATCTTAGGTAGCCTGTTGAAGGTATCGTCGGGATTTTGGACCAGGTTGTCCTTTGAAGGTCACGAGTCCTTCGGTTCTCGGTGGAGATCCCTCTTAGTTCCACCTCTCTCCTAGGTAGCGCCGGTGAAGGTATCTTGTAGGGATTTTTAGACCAGGTTGTCAAATTCCGCGAATTATATGCATCGACCTCGGGCATGCATCCTTCACATCGGCCATTGAGACATGGAATGGGCGTTGTAGGTCCCATTTTCCTCCGTCGGTCAAAGCGATCGGTTTATTCTAGCGATCACGACTACTTCTCAAGTGAAAGCAATCCTCTAAAGAAGTAAAGGCGAGTCATCAAATTTATCAAACACCATGTCATCTACCGACCACGGTGTCCCAGCGGATCGTGCATGACAACGGTCCCCGATTCATCGGCAATTCCTTCATCGGGTTTTGAAATTCAAGATACAAGGCGTCGTCGGCGACCTATAATCCGGTACAAATGGATTGGCGATTCAACAAGGCGATTATCAAGATTTTGTGAAGCTTGTGAAGAATAACAAAGCGAGGCGGGATGATAAACTTCGGAGAAGCACTACGGGCATATCGCACCCGCATCACGATACCTGAGAACTACCCGTACTCTACGGTCTACGGGTGTGAAGCAATTCTCCGTTGGAAATCGGTTGTCGCCGTATTTTATCAGCGAGATGGCGAGAAGAACAACATCAAAAGCGTCTCGAAGAGCTTCGAGATGTTAGATGAAAAGCTGGAGGCTCAACAATGCATTGAGTTCTACCAAGCTAGGATGTGAGGCTTTCAACAAGAAAGTTCGACGAAGGAGAACTGAGAGGAGATTTGGTCCTCATTGCTTTCGGCGTAGATAATCCTCACTTCGAAGAAAGGTAAATTCGAACCTAAATGGGAGGTCGTTTGTAATAAAGCGGTCTACTCTAATGGTGCATACCTAATTACCCAAAATGGCGAGGCAATTAATCTTAGATAAATGGGAAGTTCTGAAGAAATACTACCCTTAGTATCTTGGGATAACCCGTTTTGACGGGGAAGTTCCTCGTGGGATGTTTCACCCACTTTCCTTGAGGATAACCCTAGATTTATCCTCCATCATAATTTCCCCACCGATCAAATCTCTTGGTAGGCCGGTGAAGGTATCTTGTAGGATTTTCGAACCGGGTTGTCCTTTGAAGGTCACAGGAATCCTTTGGTTCTTCCGGTGGAGATCCTCTTAGATTCCACCTCTCTCTAGGTAGTGAAGGTATCTTGTAGGGATTTTGAGACCCGGGTTGTCGCTGAAGGTCACACGAGTCCTTTAGGTTCTCGGTGGAGATCCCTCTTAGTTCCCTCTCTCCTAGGTAGCGCCCATGAAGGTATCTTGTAGGGATTTTCAGAACCGGGTTGTCCTTTGAAGGTCACTGAGTCTCTTCGGTTCTCAGTGGAGATCCACTCTTAGTTCCATCTCATCTTAGGTAGCGCCGGTGAAGGTATCGTAGGAGTTTTTAGACCGGGTTGTCCTTTGAAGGTCACTGAGTCCTTCGGTTCGGTGGAGATCCCACTCTTAGTTCCACCTCTCTCCTAGGTAGCGCCGTGAAGGTATCTTGTAGGGATTTTGGAACCGGGTTGTCCTTTGAAGGTCACGGAGTCTCTTCGGTTCTCAGTGGAGATCCCACTCTTAGTTCCATCTCATCTTAGGTAGCCGGTGAAGGTATCTTGTGGGATTTTGGACCAGGTTGTCGCTGAAGGTCACTGAGTCCTTTGGGTTCTCGGAGTGGAGATCACTCTTAGTTCCATCTCTCTCTAGGTAGCCGGTGAAGGTATCTTGTAGGGATTTTGGAGCCGGGTTGTCCTGAAGGTCACTGAGTCTCTTCGGTTCTCGGTGGAGATCCCTCTTAGTTCCATCTCTCTAGGTGGCGCCCGAAGGTATCTTGTAGGGATTTTTAGACCAGGTTGTCGCTTTGAAGGTCACTGAGTCCTGGTTCTCGGTGGAGATCCCACTCTTAGTTCCACCTCTCTCTAGGTAGCGCCGTGAAGGTATCTTGTAGGGATTTTCGAGACCGGGTTGTCCTTTGAAGGTCACACGAGTCCTTTCGGTTCTCGGTGGAGATCCCTCTTAGTTCCACCTGCATCTTAGGTGGCGCCGGTGAAGGTATCTTGTGAGGATTTTCGAGACGGTTGTCGCTGAGAGGTCACGAGTCCAGGTTCTCGGTAGAATCCCACTCTTAGTTCCACCTCTCTCTAGGTAGCGCCATTGAAGGTATCGCAGCCCAGGATTTTCGGACCGGGTTGTCGCTGAAGGTCACACGAGTCCTTCGGTTCTGGTGGAGATCCCACTCTTAGTTCCACGCATCTTAGGTAGCGCCGTGAAGGTATCTGTGGGATTTTTCGAACCGGTTGTTTTGAAGGTCACACGAGTCCTTCGGTTCGGGGAGATCCCACTCTTAGTTCCACATCTTAGGTAGCGCCATTTGAAGGTATCTTTGGGATTCAGAACCCGGGTTGTCGCTGAAGGTCACGACGAGTCCTTTTAGTTCTCGGTGGAGATCCCACTCTTAGTTCCACCTCTCCCTAGGTAGCGCCGGTGAAGGTATCTTGGGGGATTTTCGAACCAGGTTGTCGCTGAAGGTCACTTTGTCTCTTCGGTTCTCAGGTGGAGATCACTCTTAGTTCCACCTTTCATCAGGTACGCCGGTGAAGGTATCTTGTAGGGATTTTCGGACCGGGTTGTCGCTGAAGGTCACGAGTCCTTTCGGTTCGGAGTGGAGATCCCTCTTAGTTCCACCTCTCTCCTAGGTAGCGCCCGGTGAAGGTATCTTGTGGGATTTTCGGTCGGGTTGTCGTGTCACTGAGTTCTTTTCAATTCCCGCGAGAGAACACTGGCTTTTAAATTCGATGCGGGGAATAGAATACATTCTTCCTTTCCCACGCAATCAATCTCGGCCGGTTCGGTCATTCTCCGGTCAAGAGACACGAGTTCAAGTGCAGGGCATTTTATCGAAGCCTAAGAAGGGGTAAAGCCAGCGCCTAACTGCAGCGTTAGGTTTAGATCTTTCTCAGATTGAAGAACACGAGTTCAGTGCGGGGCATTTTATCCGAGCCTAAGAAGGGATAAAGCCCGGCCTCACCGCAGCGTTGCGGTTTAGTCTTTCTCCAGATCAAAGAAGACACGAGTTCAATTAGGGGCATTTGAAGCCTAAGAAGGGATAAAGCCAGCGCCTCACCTGCGTTGCGGTTTAGTCTTTCTCCGTTGAAGACACGAGTTTAGTGCAGGGCATCGAAGCCTAAGAAGGGATAAAGCCAGCGCTCTGCAGCGTTGCGGTTTAGTCTTTCTCCAGATCAAAGAAGACACGAGGATTCAATTGGGGCATTTTATCGGCCTAAGAGGGATAGGCCAGCAGCGTTGCGGGTTTGATCTTTCTCCGATTGAAGAAGACACGAGTTTAATTAAGGGCATTTTATCGAAGCCTAAGAAGGGATAAAGCCAGCGCCATAGCGTTCTTGGGTTGTCTTTCTCAGATTGAAGAAGATACGGGTTGATTAGGGGCATTTTATCCGAAGCCTAGAAGGGATAAAGCGGCGCCTCTGCAGCGTTCGGGTTAGTCTTCGAGTGAAGAGGCGGAGCCTCATTATTCAACATCGTGGCGTTAAGTCTAGAGTTTCATTCTTTTAGCATAGCGTTGTTGCGAGCGGACTTAGATAATCTACATGCTAGCCCACTCAAGCGGTAGTTGGTAAAGGCTCATCAAACCCGTTGAAAGTTGGGGTTATTAGCAATTTGCCGGTTTAGTCTTTCTCCGATTGAAGAAGACACGAGTTGATTACGGGGTATTTAGATCCGAAGCCTAAGAGGATGAGTCTACATAACATCGTTAAGGAGTCTCTTGCGAAGTAAAGAGTCATGAAACCTATGTATTCAATATCATAGCAACAAGTTAGAAGGGTTTCATCCTTTTAGCACTAGCGTCATGTCTTCTTGGAGCAGTTTGGATAATCATACGCTAATATCAGGTGGTTGGTAAAACTAATCAAAGTTGATATTTGGGGTTTGCCAAAATCCTATGAGTATTATGGTTAATTATTTACATGAGTAAAAGAATCATAATAAATAATGAAAGGAATAGATCTTATTCATTTGAAGCAAATGGAGCTACAATTGTCGAGACAATGCGATTCAAGCAAAGTTATGATAATACATCTAAACATGAAAATCCTACGACGCCAACGAGAAAAGAGAGCGAAAAGTCACAGACCAAAACAACGCGTCCGGACTTCATCGGCGCAATCTAGAATGTGAATGAAGCAAGGTCGGCTTGGCGGCTAGTTTTCTTTACGGTTCGCTCGAACCGAGCTTGGCTTCCTCAAGAGTTCTCTTGAATTGGCGGCAATGCGGTACATGTTCGGCGCATCACCTCGAGGACTTGTTTCTCCAGCGTTGATGGCGTCCGGACTCCGGCACTCAGCGAAACTCTTCAATGTCTTCTCCCCTGAGCGGTCACGATTCACGCGCGTTGACATGGCATGAATGCAGCGTTTATCTTGCATTTGCGATAGTCGCTCATATGAGTTCCAAGATGACCTCTTGCTCACGATATTCTCCTCTCGCGAAAGAGCAGCGTTCACGAGAAGCCTTGATCCAAATTCGATGAGTAATTATCACCTCATTCCATGATTCAAAAAGGCTAAACTCTCTCACCATGCGATGCAGAGTTAGCCGGTTAGTGAGCTTTGCTCAAAGCGATTAGCGGTGAGGGCCACCAACAGCGTATTTCCTCTAAGATATTCAATATGAATGGGCAGAAGACCATAAGGTAAACCCACCAACCAGATAATAGAATCGCTGTTTCAAACTATTCTCCAACGGTGAAGGAGACCCGTCCAGAACTAGCATCGAGGAGCAGTGATTTTTGGCGGGGCAATCGGCGATAAGGTTGAATCCGTGGAAGTGGTCGTCAAGATTAGCAGGGGGCCTCCACCCGCCCTATGCTTTCGAAGAAGTCGGGGAATCCCGGTTCGGCCAAGAAATTTGTGAGGAAAGTGGTGGATCGGATGATGAGAGCGATCCCTCGGGCTTCGTCATCGAGATTATGATAGTCGGCTCGAGCCCGCTGGTTTCTTCCTGAGGTATTAGCCCGGTGCGGTTCGCTTCCTCGGTGGAAAAAGGTGTTCTCGGATGACCTTAAGTCGAGACTTGACATTTGGAGCCTTGAAATAGGCGAATACCAGAGCATCCGCTACCACGGAGAACAAGGGTTAACGAGATCATTTAGGAGGAATATCTTAAAAGAAGCCGTAAAGTATAGAACTCTTCGAGAACCCTATGAGATTGAGCCACGACCTTATAGCAGATACGACGATTTCATCCGTATCGAATACGGGAGAAGCGATAAATATAGCGCATAAATCAGCGGCGATATATCCCGTTCTGGAGTGAGAGTGCGGTATGAAATCGCTCCGTTAAAGATATCGGGCGATTGATGACCAAGCAAAACTAATCGTAGGCGTCGGTCCCCAAAGGAGGATTTGGCTCTTCCCAATCATCTCACAAAGGAAGCGGCGGGGATATACGCTATATATACGAAGATAATAAGTTGGCGCTGCACCGAAGAGGAGGCGTGCCTCCGCGGCGGCGTCGCGGTTGATCGACTCCTCGGGCAGCGTGACCTCCCGGCGACATCGGAAGCTGCAAAAATACAACAAAAAGTCGGATACATGCCAAAGAATCGACAAATAAAACAAAAGCTAATCCACGATGCGAGAACCGACCGAAGCGTCCGGTATGCGTACGGTTCACCATTACCGGTATGCTTTCACCGAGCGGACACTTATTGCCTGGCCGCCAATATATTGTAATGTAGCAATGCGCCATATGTGGTAGCGCAGTATGAAGCGCCAGCCTGTATGAAGCGTGTAGCCATGTAGACCACCCGCCGGCGCCCAGCCTTGACGCCGCCGCCCTTATGGCGCCCGCCGCTTCAGCGCCGCCGTCAATCAGCGCCCTCGTCGTCGCCCTCGTATTGTCGCTAAAAAAAAAAAAAATTTACAAAACCCTCGTTACCGCATACCTGGTTGATGGGAGACGGCCTTGAGAGGAAAAACAAGAGCAAACCACGCGAGAGAGAGGGCCATACAAGGTCAAAGGAGAGGAGATTTATGGGTATTTATAACAACCCCATATGGACCCAATCCTCTTTGAATAAGGACTCCTATTTGGCAAGTAGGAATTCTAATTGGGGCCCAAATCAATTCCAATTAGGACTCTAATCAGCCTAATTAGGAGCTAATTGGAACCTTATCAGGATGTCAAAATAATGCCAAATCGTCCGTTAATGGCTCCTACTCCCTCCGCTATATTTGGAAAAATTAGAAGATTTATTCAACGGGATAGCGACCCCTTAGTTGCATGGCGCCCGATCAGCGGCTTAAGCTAATCCTACTCAACTAGGATTACAGTATAAAGCTGTTTCCAATTTATAGAAGTTCAGGAAGAATATTTTACAAAAAATATTCTTAGGGATAACTTCGATGTCGGATTGCATCGTAATCAGCAAGCCTAATCCTACTCTAACTAGGATTACGGTATAAAGCTGTTTCCCAATTTATCGAAGCTCTGGAAGAATATTTTCACAAATATTCTTAGGGATAAC
This sequence comes from Asparagus setaceus, assembly GCA_012295165.1. Taxonomy (NCBI): domain Eukaryota; kingdom Viridiplantae; phylum Streptophyta; class Magnoliopsida; order Asparagales; family Asparagaceae; genus Asparagus; species Asparagus setaceus. The sequence continues at coordinate 1,918,032 of CM022703.1, forward strand.
TTCGATAAATGCGGATTGTATCGATGTTAATCAACAGCGTCGCCTAATCCTACTCAACTAGGATTACAGTATAAACTGTTTCCCAATTTATCGAAGTTCGGGAAGAATATTCTCACTAGAAATATTCTTAGGGATAACTCAATAACCCTCAATTTTCTCCGTTGTGGAACCTTAAAGAGGGATAAATTGACCGAATTACGGCGAGGCTTATGTTGGCCTTGGGACAAGCGCTCCACCGAAGGACCCCTCCCGGTCGTACGGAGTGCCAATTAGATGCGGCCTATCGGGTCAATAGTGGGAGCGAACCTTGGAAAAATTCCTCCCTGCGGATAAAGTACTCCAGCGGGGAGTATCTGATGCTGGCGCCAACGGTAGCGTTGTGGGAGAATTCACCGATCAGCAGTTCGGATCCGCGCCCGGTCAAAGCGTCGCACTCGCCGACTAAAGGCTAGGTCGAGGGTTGAAAGCCAAATGGTCTCTGTTTCAACAAAGGAATACTTCGAGGATATCTCCACGAAGAAATCAGTCCTCGGCGTGGTTAAACCAACAACACGCGTATGTGGAGGAATTAGCCGATTGAGGGCTATGAAATCCCGTATATTGACACAATAGCGATACCAATGCGCCAGCGAGGATTCGCCGACATAAGGATAAGTCAAAAGTCCGATGGTTAGTCAAACAACAACCAGCGACCACGAGTTACAAACAAAACTCACCCACCGGCTTGAATCAAGATAACAAGCGGTCGGACAATAAATGCGGCAAGTGATCTCATCAGAAATCCTACAAAAAGCTGGATGAGTGCGAAAGAATCGAAGACTTGAAGCTATCTTTTGGGACCCTGGTAGGCGGCGGGAACCATCATGTCAAAGCATCGGACTGCCAAAGAATCGAGGCGGAGACACTTTGGAGGGTATCATGGCGTTGAAAAATACTTACAAGATCCCGAAACCAATTCGTGGCGAGTTGGCGAATGGCGACCATCGAATGATCACGGACGTCAAGCGGTTGAAACGCGAACCCGGCGGCAAACTCACAAAGCGTCTAAACGCGGCTTAAGCGGACTTGAGCGGATGATCAGTTCGAGACCGTTGAACGGAGCGAACCAGAATTGAATTAGGGAATCAAATATAAAGCCGGAACCTAAGTCGAAGAAGACCAAGAGTCAAAATAAGGCGGGACTTAAACCGAAGGAGCCGAGAAAGCGGTAGCGGCCGGAAAAGCGAGCGAGGCGACACCTCGACCAACTTGGCCGAGGTGCCTCGACCAAGTGGTGAGGAGGCTCGGCCACTGGTAGAGCCACCTCGGCAACTGCGGAATGCCGACCAAGTGGCGAAATGGCTAACAAGTGGCGAGCCACCAACCCACGTTTGTATAAATAGGGGTCTCTTCTTCGTGGAGGCGGGATTTGGGAGGTTCAGGCTCGGGATTTTTGGCGGCTTCAGATTGGATTTTCGGGATTTTCAAGAGCTCGGACTTCGAAGAATTCTTGCGATCTCAGATGTCGGCATACGGTTCCAAGCAGCTGCGAGCACAAGTTTAGTCGCGTCGGATCACCCAAGCTAAAGGTAGTGAATTGGGATTGAACTCTGAGATACCCTCTAGGTTAAGCTTCGTCTTAATCTCGAGGGATAGGATGTTTCCCCTAGTAGATCTCACCCTTCGGTGATCCTCTCGCCGTGAGTGTGATCCCTCGGTTTCCTTAGGTGAAGCGAGCCCCTCTACATCTGTAGTTCAGAACCGGGTCTCTACTGATGAATTCTTGCGGTGGTCCACGGACACAACAAGTCCCGGCCGGGCAAAGAACCCACTGGAGACCTCGATATAACAGAGATCCTCGTGTTTGTTCAAAAGGATAAAAGTTATAATCTTTTTGATTTTCATTATGCCTTAGCAAAATAAAGGCAATTTCTTTTGAATTTTGTTGTAGGCAAAAGCTATGAAAGCAAAATTCAAATCAATGACAATCATACCGACTTTTATGAGCAGTAGAGCCTCGATGAGTTGGCGTTTGGCGAAATGGGCTTTGCTCTTGTCCCATCGACACACACTTCAAACAACGAAAGTCGGTCAAAGGACAAGCCATTTGCGATCTCTTAGGTGCTAGCCGGGCAACGGGCTTGATTAAGCTATCTGACGATCTTCGGACGAAGTCCATGAAGTCAACACTAGCACCAACAAATATGGCGTACTTTGATGGAGCTTCTCGAGCTACAGCGTGGCAAGTGTCCCGGATGTTCTAAGATTTCGCGGGGTTGGGGTTGTCTTAGTTTCCGGGGAATCATGTCATGCCGTGCTTATTCACTCACGAACCTTGTTCCAATAGCGTAGGCGAATACAACGCTGCTTCGGACTTAGCCGCCAAAGGGCTGGGGTCGGTATCTCGAAGCGTCTGCGACTCACAATTGATAGTTAAGCGGTCGTGGTGACTGAAGTTAGGAACCTGATCAGTCCTATCATCGAATAGCGTTGAAATGGCGGACTCATTGAAGAATTCTTCATCGAATATATCCCGCGCCTTGAGCCCTCTGCGGATGCATTGGCGTTAGGCGTATCGCTAGCACAACGGGCAGGCAACTAGTGGCGGTCGGGACTCACCACTCTTAATGATATATGATGAGGTGCAAAAGAAAAGGTAGTTACCAAAGAGGTATATCGACCCGGACCAAATTGGAGCCTCGAGATTGGCGCTTTCCTATCATCGACTCGTCTTACATGGTATCTTGCGAAGGCGTAAGAAGTCAATCGGCGAAGAGCTCAAATTCTTCTATGACAGAGGCGGATGTTATATCGTAGGAATGCGATGGCCTTTACTCCGATGCCTTTCAAACAAAGGGCGGAAGGTCGCCGAAGCACCGCGAGGTGAATGTGGTGCACACCACACGGTCCCAAACTCTACGATCGAATCGGGGAGAATGGGCTGCTTTTGGCCAACAATTAGCGGCCTTGATCGATGCAGCTCGGAAATGCCAGCGTGTCAAATTCCGAATTATATACATCGACCTCGAGGCAAGCTGCATCCTTCGACTACATCGGCCATTGAGACATGGGAATGGGCGTTGTAGGTCCCATCTTTCCTCCGTCGTCAAAGCGATCGATTTATTCTAGCGATCACCGACTACTTCTCCAAGTGGGGAAGCAATCCCTCTAAAGAAGTCAAAGCGATGCAGTCATCAAATTCATCAAACACCATGTCATCTGAGCCGGTGTCCAAGGCAGATCGTGCATGACAGCGGTCCCCGATTCATCGGCAATTCCTTCATCGAGGTTTTGCGAAATTCAAGATACAAGGCGTCACCGTCGGCGACCTATAATCCGGTACCAAATGGATTGGTGAAGTTCAACAAGGCGATTATCAAGATTTTGTCGAAGCTTGTGAAGAATAACAAGCGGCTGGGGCGATAAACTTCGGAGCACTTTCACGGGCATATCGCACCCGCGATACGTACCTGGGAGCTACCGTACTCTACGGTCACGGTGTGAAGCAATTCTCCGTTGGAAATCCGGATGTCACTTCGCGTCGCCTATAGCGAGAGATGATGGCCAGAAGAACTACATCAAAAGCGTCTCGAAGAACTTCGAGATGTTAGATGAAAAGCTGGAGGCTCAACAAGCATTGAGTTCTACCAGCTAGGATGTCGAAGGCTTTCAACAAGAAGTTCGTGAGAGAACTAAGAGGAGATCTGGTCCTCTACCTTTCGGCGGTAGATAATCCTCACTTCAAGAAGAAAGGTAAATTGAACCTAAATGGGAGGTCGTTTGTAATAGAAGCGGTCTACTCTAATGGTGCATACCTAATTACCCAAAATGGCGACCGGCAATTAATCTTAGATAAATGGGAAGTTCTGAAGAAATACTACCCTTAGTATCTTGGGATAACCCGTTCGGCAGGAAGTTCCCGTGGGAGGTTTCACCCACTTTCCTTGAGGATAACCTAGATCTATCCTCGGCCATAATTTCCCCACCGATCTCTCTAGGTAGCGCCGTGAAGGTATCTTGTAGGGATTTTCGAACCAGGTTGTCCTTTGAAGGTCACGAGTCCTTTGGTTCGGGTGGAGATCCACTCTTAGTTCCACCTCTCTCTAGGTAGCGCCGATGAGGTATCTTGTAGGGATTTTGGACAGGGTTGTCGCTGAAGGCACTTTGAGTCCTTTCAGTTCTGGTGGAGATCCATCTTAGTTCCACCTCTCTCCTAGGTAGCCCATTTGGTAGGTATCTTGTAGGGATTTTCGAGACCCGGGTTGTCGCTGAAGGCCACGAGTCCTTTAGGTTCTCGGTGGAGATCCCACTCTTAGTTCCACCTCTCTCTAGGTAGCGCCGGTGATCTTGATTTTCGAACCGGGTTGTCCTTTGAAGGTCACGAGTCCCTTCGGTTCTCGGTGGAGATCCACTCTTAGTTCCACGAGTCCTTTGGTCAAAGCGTCGGTTTATTCTAGCGATCACCGATTACTTCTCCAAGTGGTGAAGCAATCCCGCTAAAAGTCAAAGGAAATTCGTCAAGTTTATCAAACACCATGTCATCTATCGGCATGGTGTTCCAAAGCAGTCGTGCATGACAGCGGTCCCCGTTCATCGGCAATTCCTTCACCCGAGTTTTGCGAGAATTCAAGATACATGGCGTCTCCGGCTGACCTATAATCTGGTACCAAATGGATTAGCGGCGTTCAACAAGGCGATTATCAAGATTTTGTCGAGCTTGTGAAGAATAACAAGCGAATTGGGATGATAAACTTCGGAAAGCACTCTGGCATATCGCTGCGTCGCAGCTACTTGAGGAGCTACCGGTATTCTCACGGTCTACGGGTGTGAAGCAATTCTCGTTGGAAATCGATTCCGTCACCAGCGTAAAGCCTATCAGCGAGATGACAATAGAACTACATCAAAAGCGTCTCGAAGAGCTTGAGATGTTAGATGGCTTTGGAGGCTCAACAATGCATTGAGTTCTATCAAGCTAGAATGTGAGGGCTTTCAACAAGAAGTTGACGAGAGAACCTTTAGGAGGAGATCGTCCTCTTTGCCGAGAAAATACATCCTCACCTCCAGAAGAAGGTAAATTCGAACCCAAATGGGAAGGACCATTTATAATAGACCGCAGTCTATTCAAGCGAACATATCGCCTTATCACCCAAAATGGCGGCCCAGGCAATTAATCTTAGATAAATGGGAAGTTCACGAAAAATACTACCCTTAGTATCTTGGGATAACCGTTTCAGCGAAGTTCCTCGTGGGATGTGTTACCCACTTTTCTTGAGGATAACCCTGATCTCCTCCATCATAATTTCCCCCCATAGTCAAATTCCTTGGCGGTGGGCCACCTAAATTACGGTTCATTACCACAATCTCCTCTCGATTCCTTCTAGGAACAAGAGGCCAATCAAATTTCTTTCCAGGGAGATAGAATATAAAATTCTTCCTCTCCAAAGCGTAAGATTCTTTAAGTGACAAAATGGAAGGTTACATCTATCCTCTCTCCTAGGTAAGCCAGGAAGGTATCTTGTAGGGATTTTCAGAACCGGGTTGTCGCTTTGAAGGTCACGAGTCTTTCGGTTCTCGGTGGAGATCCCACTCTTAGTTCCACCTCTCTCTAGGTGGCCTGGAAGGTATCTTGTAGGGTTTTTAGACGAGGGTTGTCCTGAAGGTCACGAGTCCTTCGGTTCTCGGTGGAGATCCCACTCTTAGTTCCACCTCTCTCTAGGTAGCGCCGTGAAGGTATCTTGGGGATTTTCAGAACCGAGGTTGTCCTTGAAGGTCACTGAGTCCTTCGGTTCTCGGTGGAGATCCCACTCTTAGTTCCACCTCTCTCTAGGTAGCCGGTGAAGGTATGTCTTGGGATTTTTAGAACCGGGTTGTCAGCTGAAGGTCACGGAGTCTTTCGGTTCTCGATCCAGCTCTTAGTTCCACCTCTCTCATCCTAGGTAGCGTGAAGGTATGCATAGGGATTTTGGGACCGAGTTGTCCTTTGAAGGTCACGAGTCTCTTCGGTTCTCGGTGGAGATCCACTCTTAGTTCCACCTCTCATAGGTAGCCTTGAAGGTATCTGTGGGATTTTCAGACGAGGTTGTCCGCTGAAGGTCTGAGTCTCTTCGGTTCAGTGGAGATCACTCTTAGTTCCACCTCTCATCTAGGTAGCGCCCGTGAGGTATCTTGTAGGGATTTTCAGACCGGGTTGTCGCTGAAGGTCACGAGTCTCTTCGGTTCAGTGGAGATCCCTCTTAGTTCCACCTCTCATCCTAGGTAGCGTAGGCTGAAGGTATCTTGTAGGGATTTTCGAACCAGGTTGTCGCTTTGAAGGTCACTGAGTCCTTTAGTTCGGTGGAGATCCCACTCTTAGTTCCACCTCTCTCCTAGGTGGCGCCGTGAAGGTATCTTGGCGGGATTTTCGAACCAGGTTGTCGGTGAAGGTCACGAGTTCTTTTCAATTCCCAGCGGGGCGATTCGATGCGGAGAATAGAATGCATTCTTCCTTTCCCACCAATCAATCTCTTGGTTCGGTCATTCTCGGTCAAAAGAACACGAGTTGATTAAAGGGGCATTTTATCCGGCTTGAGAAGGGATAAAGCCAAGCCCTTCTGCGTTGCGGTTTAATCTTTCAGATTGAAGAAGACGCGAGTTCGGTCACGGGTATTTCATCCAAGCCTAAGAAGGGGCGAGTCTACTGGCGTAACATGCATTGCCGAGTTAGTCTTCGAGTGAAAAGGCGAAACCTAAGTGTATTCAACATCATAGCATTAAGTCTAAGAAGTTTTATTCTTTTAACAGGCGTTGTTGTTAATAGAGCGGACTTAGATAATCTACATGCTAGCTGATGGGAAATAAATGGTTACCTCCTTAGTTGCAAGTATACAACCTTTATCAAGTTATAGTATATAAGATTATCGATCCACGAGGAGCGAAGTAGGAAGAGTTTTACTCAAGTTTTGGTTCTCAAATTATCTTGTAGCGACAATTAGGAGTTTATGTACATGGTGAAAGTGGTCATGAAAAGATTAAGAGTGGATTGTGGATTATGTGCAAATAAAAAGAAATCGAGGAAGAAAATGTGTGTGGAGAGATTAAAGTGTGATTGTGACAAAGTGTGAATAAATCAAAATGAAAGTGAAAATGAAGAGATAGAGGGTGAGAGAAAATAAGTGCAAAATAAAAAGAAAACAAGATAGAGAGAGAGGAGAGAAGTAAAAGAAAAATAAACAAATAAAAAAATAAGGATAAGTGCAAAATCAAGAATGTAAAGTATGGAGGATTAGTTAAAGATATGAGGAATCTAGAGTAGATCCAAAGCTTATCTCAATCTCACATGAATGAGTTGGATTTGTTAGCTAGTTTCAAACAATCTCTAGGGATCCCACAAATATTAGCTCCACACTTAGAAAAGGTAATTCCTAGAGGGTTCTAGCCTCAAGGTGAATTAAAGAAAAGAAAAATCTATTCTAGAAAGTAAATACAAGAATTAAAGACATTGCATGAAAGTAAATTGCATAAAAGTAAATTGCATGAAAGTAAATTGCAAGAAAGTAAATTGCATGAAAGTAAATCTATTCTACAAACAAGAAAATAAAAAGAAAAATAAAATAGAAAACCAACAACTCTGATCTTAATCTAATCCTCCTTTTGGTCCTTGGATTAGAAGAAGAGAAGGAAATTGAAGGGTGAAAATTTTATTTATTGTGTAACAAAAGTTACAATTTTGGAAGGTCTTCTCAATTAAGAGTGACCTCCTCTCCAAATGGAGTTTTACAAAATATTTCACACTCAAAACACTTTCGACCTTCACTTATTATAGCCCATGAGTTGATGTGAACCATTGGATCAAACCTAGCCAAAAGGAAGAAATCCACCATTCAGAAATCATTGGAAGCCGTCGGTTGGCGTCGGTTAGCCGTTATGCCAGGTTGGCCAACCGGTGGTCAACCGTTGGATCCCAACGAATTTATCTTTTCTTGATTTTTCTTCACAATTTCTCTTGGATTAATTTGGTATCTTGGGCCTTGGTTTGTCTTGATTTGGGCTTCAAATATTGGTAGAAATTAGAATTTGAGTCATTTGGGCTTTTATTCATTATTTCTTTATTAGCCTGCAAAATAAGATAAAAATGATTATTAGTAATATCGTTATTCATATAACATAGGTAATAAGGGTATAAAAATGTAATTAAAATGTGATAATCAAATACCCACACCTAAACTTTTGCTAGTCCTCTAGCGAAAATAAAAACCTAACTCACTTTGCGAGAATGGGTTGTATTACTTGCACAACAAGCCTTTAAACCTAGGTTACCCTAGTGCCAGAGTTGTAGTCTCGTGAGGGTTTTGCGGTGAATATACCCACAAAATTGATCAACTTGCCAAATTAAAGAAGTTAATAAAATAATTAATTCATTTGATATCTTCAAACATTCCAATTGAAGTTGGTTAATACTCAAGAAAACGTTTTTATCATAACTCAATGTAATTTTCTTAAGAAAATCCTTTCATTATAGTTATACAAAACCAAGTTTAACTCAAAAATTTAATTTGAAAGTTTTGAAAAGAACATGCTAACTCTTTGTTTTAAACAAATTTCAAGTCTTTGAATCCATTTAATTTTTCAAGAACATATACAAATATAATTATATATAAAAACATGATTAGTATGAAATTTTTATTTTTATTTTTATTTTTATTTTATTTTTTTTATTATTTTTTTTTACATACATATTTTTTTAACTCTTTATTCCTTGGTGGTTTTGTTCTTTTAATCCGGACTTTCTAAGTGACCATTTAGCGAGTTTTGAATGATGAATCTGTAATTGGGCTTAGGTCATTAAGCATAGAAATACTCCTCGGGCTTAATTACTCAGTCAACTTTTAGTAAAATAGAACCACCAATGATTTTAAAGAAATTTTTCTTCTTTTATTAAGTTAGTATATATATGTGTATATGTATATATATTCGAACAATATTTGGATCAAGACAACTTGAAAAATTATTTTCAACTCTAAGTTAGGCATGCAAAATTTCATTACTTTAATTAAAAATCTAAGTTAAAACTTAAGTAAAGTATACTACTTTGAAAATCATTTCTTGAAATTTATTTGGGTTATCATAAAAGGTAAACTTGAGTATAGAACTAACTAAGGATTAGAAGACTTAAATTCTATCAAATAGATCAATTATTAATCAACTCTATTAAGTTTAAGAGTGAATTTTAATGAAAAATAAAATGGTAAGAAAAAAGAAGGGAAAAAAATAACTAAGATAAAGATAAAATGACTAATTCCAACCCCACACCTAAATTTTGCATTGTCCTCAATGCAAATTCTATTACACAAAGTAAAAGCAGGATAATAATTGAAGCACTTACATTTGTTATTTGGCTTGAACAATGATAAAAATTCTGCAAATACCTAAGATAAAGAGGTGAAGCCAAAAATTTATTCTCTCTTTTTTTTTTTTTTTTTTTTTTGAAAGAACAAGAAACTCTCACATGAGAGAAGAATAAATTCTTTTATTATTATGAGACAAAAATAAAATGTAGAATAAAAGATGAAACATGAAAGCTCACATTCTACATTAAATACTACCTTATTTTGAAAATTCTAGAAATTTAAATTTCAAGATGATATAATCAATGATGTTCTCAAATTCTAAAATTCAAGGTTTGCAATGTGTTTTGTAGCAATTTAAGGTAGGTCTTATTGGTGTTATGCATTTTGAACTTAGATTTTTGATTAATGACAATTTGACATTTTGGTTGCTCTTTCAAAATCTAAGCTCATCGAAAAAGAGTTCTTGAATGTTGCATTCAAAAGGCATGTATTCAACACAGTTTCCTCATTTTAGAAAATCAAATCTGAATTTTTTAAGATTTCGGTTCCTCATGAAAGATTTCCTCAAAACTAATGTCGATTCATTCTCTACTTGTTAAACTTTCGTGGATGTAATTGATTTGAAAGTGATTATCAATATTATTTCTGGATTGAAAATATTAAGTTCAGCGTCGATTCCCAAAAACGGCTTCATGTGATTCTGAGTTGATGAGAGCATTAGAAGTGGCTAGGTCTTCCTAAGATCAGGTATCGTCGCTGGGATTGGAAGCGGGTTGCGTTTCGGGACTCTGAAATCAACAGGAAAAATAAAGTCTCAACCTTTATCAATACATCTGTTATTTCACCCATAGGGACCTGCAGTCTCGGCTGCTGAAGTGTGCATCTAGTTGGCTTGAGTTCCCGACACCTAGTTGTTGGTAGATTGAATATGGAAGCAAGTTGACAGCCCCTAAGTCTAAAAGCCTTATCGATCTGAGTATTACCAATGATACATGAGATGGTAGGAGAACACGGATCCTTATGTTTCAATGCATTACTGGTGTGAAGGACTTGATATTGGTGAGACTTTCTTTGGAACATTTATTTGCCTCTTTTGGTACATAATTCCTTTAAAATTTAGCATAAGAAGGAATTTGTTCAATGACATCTAAGAGGAATGTTGACCTTAACTTGTTTGAAAGTCTCTAATTTTCTCCTCGAGAGGAGTGCTTCCTAGGCACGAGTCTATCAGGGTAAGGAGCAAGCTGGTTTAAACCGATCAAAATTAGACTATGGTTACAGTTGGGTTAAGTCATCGAAGGTGTGATTTACAGTAGAGATATCGGAGGAGAGAATTTGTTACGGTTCAAGGGTTTCACTTAGAGGCATTCTAACACGATTATCGACTGTCTACGTAGTAATGAATGGATTGCATTCACTTGACTTGGTAGGTTGAACTTGATCCGTGTCCCGGGTTGGGCACGGGTTGACTGAAAAGTTCCTTTCTCTTTTCACTCATGGCATTAGCTAGTTGACCAAGTTGGGTTTCTAACCTAGCTATTGCTTGAGTGTTGGAAATGAGGACGGTTGATTGCATGAAGGAATTCAGCGTGTTTGATGTTTGAGTCAATAAGTTAGGTAGTCGTGTAGAGGTTTTAATCAAAGTTTCTAGACCCTTTTCGAACATTAAGGCGTTTATCATGTTAAACAATTTGAGGAGTGTGATTCTTGATTGGTGATGAGGAGGTGATTTTGAAATGGCAGATTTGGTTGTTGAAAATTGGAGAATTGTATTGCTAAGAGAATTGTTGGGTTGAAGAGGGAGTGAAATTTTGATTTCGAAGTAGTTTCACAGTTCCATGCAAAATTTGGATGATTTCTCCAACTTTGGATTGTAGGTTGGAAAATGGATCATTACGGACGTTTGAAATCGTTTATCGACCTAGTGGTACGGGATCCTAAAGAGGACATTCCTCTGAAACATGAGATGGAGACGAGCAGTTATGACAACTTTGGTGAAACTTGGTTGATTTGAGCGGAGCTTCGTTCTTTGACTTCTAAAGCTTCTAACTACGCATGATTGTAGCCATCTTTGCTAGAGGCTATGTTTGTTTCTAGAATGGACCCACTGGTTTTGAAATTTTGATGAAACGGTCATCATGTTCCCCTTGCATGGTTTTCTCGGATAAACTCTCTAAAAGTCCCAAGCTTCATCGGCATTTTTCTTCATGAAATCCCCTTGACACATTGACTCTAAGGAAGTTTTGAAGAATAATCAATCCTTCATAAATGATTTGGCATAATCGCCACTTTTCAAGACCATGGTGAGGACATTAGATAAGAAGATCTTTGAATTTGTCAAAATACTTCCAAAAGGTTCTCCGGGACAATTTTAAAATTTTAAATCTTTGTTTCTAAGCTTGATTGTTTTATGGATAGGAAAATTTTTGAGAAAAACATTACAAATTCACCCAGTTGAGATGGAATCATGGGCAAGCTATCTGACCATTTTTGGCTTTGTCCTTAAGGGCAAATGGAATAAATCGAGTTTGATCGCATCTTGGTTAAGTCCCTCATCTTGATCATGAGGCAAACTTCTTCAAATTAGGAGATAAAGATGTATCGTCTTGGTTTGAACTCCTAAAATTTGGGAAGCATGTTTATGAAATGCGGTCGAAGTTCAAAATTGGTTCCATTTACCTCGGGGAGTTTATGCAAGAGGGATTGCATTTCTGGGTGGGGTAACAAACATCTTGAAGAACAGGTGGGTTGGTATTAGCCATTTCGTTTGGTTCAAGAGATGAATCAAAAGCGAATTAAGCGATTAGTATTATCCTAACCCAAGTTTGCATACACCAAAATCAATTTTTTTTTTTTTTTGAAAAGGATAAGAGAAAAAGTTAAGAAGATGATGAGAAAAAAATAAGGAAAAACTAACTAAAAATAAATCAATGCAATCACTTTTCAATCACCCTAACTCTAGGGTTAAGCCTAAACTTGACTTAGACCGACTCTAACCAAAATTTCCTTAGTGAAAAGATCAAAGTTTACTTGGGTAATTAGCAAGGTAAGGATAGTACTAGAGGAGATCAAAGATCAATTAAGTACCTCTTTCCTTCGGGCCTTACACTAAACCTTGCCTTAGACACCAATTAATCCAAATAAACTTGGACGGTTCACTTAAGATTTCTTGTTCCTTAATGAGCTCCGAATCCTTAGGGGCCAACGTCTAATCAAATTTTAAGAGGCTTGGGTAAGTATAGTGAGGAATTAGTGATTTTGGGCTAAGGAAAGGGTGATGAAATCCCTCACCTTATCTTGATTAATGGGTTTTGCCCTTAAGATATTTTTCAAGTGTGTGCCAAATCAAGATGCTCAAATCACTTGGTGAATTCCTACTATTATATGAAATGCAACCCTAAGAATTAAAAGCAACTAAAAGGATGCAAAACAAAATCTTTTATTTTTTTTATGGTGACAATAAAAAATGAAGTTTATTAGAGATTAGACAAAGGGAAAAATCCTTTTATTTATTTTATTATTTTTTTTATTTTTTTATCCTAATTGTCTCTAATATATATGAACTATCTAAATGGTGGAATTGAAAATACTAGATAGAGAGTTACCGCAAAAGCAATGCAAAGCCTCGTTGGAGGCAATTCCTCAATCTTGAATCTTCAACTCTTGATCTTCAAGCTCCAAGTTCCTACACAAGAAAACACACAAAATAAAGACCAAACTTAATGAAAATCCTACTTATGCACGTTCCCGACAGCGGCACCAAAACTTGATGGGAAATAAATGGTTACCTCCTTAGTTGCAAGTATACAACCTTTATCAAGTTATAGTATATAAGATTATCGATCCCAGGAGCGAAGTAGGAAGAGTTTTACTCAAGTTTTGGTTCTCAAATTATCTTGTAGCGACAATTAGGAGTTTATGGTGAAAGTGATCATGAAAAAGATTAGAGAGTGGATTGTGGATTATGTGCAAATAAAAAGGAAATCGAGGAAAAGAAAAATGGAGAAGATTAGGAATGTGATTGTGACAAAGTGAATAAATCAAAATGAAAGTGAAAATGAAGAGATAGAGGGTGAGAAAATAAGTGCAAAATAAAAGAAAGCAAGATAGAGAGAGGGAGAGTAAAGAAAAATAAACAAATGAAAATAAGGATAAGTGCAAAATCAAGAATGTAAAGTATGGAGGATTAGTTAAAGATATGAGGAATCTAGAGTAGATCCACTTAGCTTATCTCAATCTCACATGAATGAGTTGGATTTGTTAGCTAGTTTCAAACAATCTCTGGGATCCCACAAATATTGGCTCCACACTTAGAAAAGGAGTAATTCCTAGAGGGTTCTAGCCTCAAGGTGAATTAAAGAAAAATCTATTCTAGAAAGTAAATACAAGATTAAAGACATTGCATGAAAGTAAATTGCATGAAAGTAAATTGCATGAAAGTAAATTGCAAGAAAGTAAATTGCATGAAAGTAAATCTATTCTACAAACAAGAAAATAAAGAAGAAAAAAATAAAATAGAAACCAACAACTCTGATCTTAATCTAATCCTCCTTTTGGTCCTTGGATTAGAAGAAGAAAAGAAGTGAAGGGTGAAAAATTTCATTTATTGTGTAACAAAGTTACAATTTTGGAAGGTCTTCTCAATTAAGAGTGACCCTCCTCTCTAAATGGAGTTTTTACAAAATATTTCACACTCAAAACACTCGGCCTTCACCTATTTGTTATAGCCCAATGAGTTGATGTGAACCATTGGATCAAACCTAGCCAAAAGGAAGAAATCCACCATTAATCATCTGTTTGGAAACCGATCGGTTGGTGGATTATGGTTGTGGTTGGCCAGTTAGGTGTGGTTGGATCCCATTTGTCTTTTCTTGATTTTTCTTCACGAATTTCTCTTGGATTAATTTGGTATCTTGGGCCTTCGTTTGTCTTGATTTGGGCTTCAAATATTGGTAGAAATTAGAATTTGAGTCATTTGGGCTTTTATTCATTATTTCTTTATTAGCACGCAAAATAAGATAAAAATAATTATTAGTAATATCGTTATTCATATAACATAGGTAATAAGGGTATAAAATGTAATTAAAATGTGATAATCACTAGCCAACTCAAGCGGTAGTTGGTAAAGGCTCATCAAACCCGTTGAAGGGGTTGGCCAATAACCCTAAAGTCAACGCCTCACACTCGTTGCGGTTTAGTCTTTCCCAGATTGAAGACACCGAGTTTGATTAGGGTATTTAGATCCGAAGCCTAAGAAGGGATGAGTCTACAGCGTAACATCGTTCTTGGGGTCTCTTGCGAAAAGAGTTGAAGCCTATGTATTCAATATCATAGCAACAAGTCTAGAAGGGTTTCATCCTTTTAGCATAGCGTCGCGTGCGGGAGCGGATCGAGATAATCATGCGGCAGCCCAACTCAAGCGGTGGTTGGTAAAGGCTAATCAAATCCGTTGATGGCTGAGGATTTGCCAAAAATCCTATAAGTATTATGGTTAATTATTTCTGACGAAGTAAAAGAATCATAATAAACAATAAAGCAATAAATCTTATTCATTTGAAGCAAACATAGAAGGAGCTACAACTGTTTAAACATCAAGTCTATGGTAAAGGATTTGTTGTTCAAGCTGAGTCACTTCACCATTGTAAACCTAGTGGAGTTCCTCCTACAGCTCAGCCCTGAAGGATGCCTCATCGGTATTCAGTGTCTTCATGGCTGCCTCTTCCATCTCAGCTAGCTTCTGCTTCGACAGTTCGAGTTCCCTAGATGCGACGGTGAAAGCTTCTGCCTTGTTAGCCTTATCTAGCTCCAAACTGCTCATATTATCTTCCTCGGCATGGAGCTGTCCCCTGAGCAATATTATCCTCTCCGCACTCGCTATAATATCAGTCTGGACATGGCTTAGGGAGGAATATGTCTCAGCAACAACAGCTCCGACTGATCGACGCGGTCTCTGCATCTGGACCTCGAGTCGGTAAAAACGAGCATGGCAGCGGGACCCGTCTCAATCGGCGTGGATGGGCGTAGAGCTGGCGCTCGTAGTTCTTGGTCTAAACTTTCCTCTGGGAGGTGGTCAAACGGCTGCGGCTGGGTAACATCGTATCAAGGCCATCCGGATCAAGCGATGGCCTAAAGCGATGAAGAAAGCCCGCCATGAAGGACCTTTTCGATCACCGTGTTCATCGGCGAAGAATGGCGTACTTCAAGCGGATAATAAGATGGGATGGATCTTCATCCAGTGATCGCATCTCTCACCGGATCATGGAGTCGAGATGTAGGCTCTACGAGAAGAAGAGGACTTTAGAATCTTGATCAAAAATTGGCGAAAACTTATTTGGCTAAAGGAATTTTACCCGTCTCCTTCGGTGTAATTTCAGAGACTAGTGAGTCTACGAAGGCGTATCGGCTGGAATCTGTCAACCCGGTGGCGAGCCCTCAATGTGCTCATCTAACTCAGCGATTGTTACGACTCAGAAAGCGATAGAAAGAGGGTTCCCTGCCACTACACAAAGGGAGCGTCTCAGCTCTTTTAATTATAGTGGTATTGGCCAAACGGCTGGTCCTCTAATTAATCGATGAGAAGAATTCATACCTTCTTCGGGGATGGTAGCTTCAGGTAAATCTTCACGAATGCATGCCATCATCCTAACGACGGTCTTGTATGTGAGTCATCCACGAAGTGTCGTCAGTATGAGACAGATTCCACGAAATCCTCCATCGAGAAGTCTGAAAAGGGAAGGCATTAGAAAAGAACAAATGCCACCGAAAATGGGCAAACAATCGTAAGGCGACTTACCTCCTACAGCGGGGTTACCTTGCCTAATCTCGGTTCGTGCATTTGTCTCCGCAATTTCTCTAAAGAGCAAAGCGAAGAGGCAATTAGTGGAGGCGAATTCGAGTCGATCATCTCTCGCATTAAGCCATCGAAGGGAATTATCAATGTTAGGCGTGCACGGTTCCACGAATTAGGTCCTACATTGGTATTCCCACGATCCTCCGCCATAGCTCCATACATCTGTTGAGTGAAGCTAGGCTCGACATGAGTGGAACTAGGTTCAGCGGAATCATGGTGAAGAAAATCAAAGCCCCCTGCATGGGAATGGAGAAATGTCAGTCTCCAAAAGCCGAGAATTTAGAAAGATCAGATTACATTACGGAGAGATCTTACCTCAGGTTGCATTTGGATCATCCTTTGGTCAAGTCTATATCAAAGGACCGAGAATTCACCCGAGTCCTATGGACTAACCTCTTTCGTTTAACCCCTCGAGAAGTTCGAAATTCTTCTTCTTCAACAGATTTTCCTGAAAATTCAGTTGAATAAGAAATCTAATAGAGAGGATGAGAAAACGAAGGGGAAAAGGAGAGAGTACCGAGGTCCTTCTCATGAATGGCAGCCCCCACTTGGTCTTCTCCTAAAGTCCGACAGAACTTCGGGAACTCCTCCATAATTTCGATTCTTGGGAGGAGTTTGGCGGCTTCTTCGAGTTTGAGTGGCGACACGAGATACCCGACTATCGCTGCTAAGCCCATTACCAGAGTAGAGATAGCCCTCATAGGGACGGCTCGTTAGCTACTAATAGCCAACTACAATGAAGAATGTCGACTCGGCGTGATTGAGCTCGGAGACTGAATCTAGCATCGGTACATCCCATGGCGGCTCCACAACCATGCTCGAAGGCCATCCACAAGTCCACCTCAGTGCGATGATTCGGGTTCCCAACATAAAGTTGGTCATAAGGCGGAGCAAAGCGGCGAGGGAAAATAAGGCTCAATGAAGCATTCCTCCTTTACCGGAAAGTGAGATACCACGGCACGATATTCACTAGCGGTTAAACGACCAATGTCAAGTGAAGTCTGGCGTATCTTTGGCACCTCCTCGTCAACCAAGGACTCACCATGTTGACCCGGAGAATCGAGGAAAACATCGGAAAAGATCCACCCTTTGTGAATGCATCACGTTTCTTGATCTCGCAAAGCCACGTCCCTTCCATCGCAATCCTCTACCAGCTGCAAGAAAGGTAGAAGCGAATCAGTAGAACCGGTGCCGACATCATGTCGGGCGATGAAAGGACAACCAGGCCATCAAATAGGTATATGGGAGCTCTACCCGAGCGGAAGGAATCGTGATGATGGCTCGTCTTTCTCACGATGCTTGAACTATGCGCGCAATCCGGTGAATGTTGGCCACCATTACTGGAAGGAGAGTTCCTTCTTGTGGCGAGCTGAGCTGAGGAAAAAGGACCTCCAAAGGTAAGACATCATCAGATTGATAGGGAACCACACATTTCTTTAGCCAGATTACGAGATAGCCGG
The DNA here is from genome assembly GCA_012295165.1 of Asparagus setaceus. Taxonomy (NCBI): domain Eukaryota; kingdom Viridiplantae; phylum Streptophyta; class Magnoliopsida; order Asparagales; family Asparagaceae; genus Asparagus; species Asparagus setaceus. The sequence goes on from CM022703.1 coordinate 1,935,647, forward strand.
CTAGAAGAGTTGTCGGCCGGATAGGCTTCACCGCATGCCACAGAAAGGTTGCAAATTTGGTCCCTGAAGGAAAACCATCCTCGGCGTAGCTGAGCGTATAGGAGTTAGCCTCAGACCTCTTGATCAGTTCATTAACCTTTGAGGGAGTGAGCGGTGACAGTTCACATATTTCCTCGCCAGATTTGTCCTCCAAATGCTGGAACAAATAATTGGTGACCTTGGGACTCACTTGCGATTTCCTTTTGGCACAAGGTTCAGATTGGGCCAGAGCTATATGATAATGACAAGTGAGGTCCCACAAAGTCGTAGCGGTCGGTGTGTGTTTTTCCCGGCCGACTTAGTTCACGATTGGAAGGGAAGTATTCACGATCTGACATCTTCCCCATGGGCAAATCGAGATTGGTACATCTCATGAAGAGCCGACCCTAATTCACCGTGTTTAGTGAAGAGCGTGTTAGTCTGGATTATAAAGTTCGAATAAGGTGAAGAAATGGTTGGCAGCTGATTGGAAGGCCATACATGGTGGCACGAATCGCTGAATGCAGGCCACAAGCGCGAAGTTCTTCATCCCATCGGTTGAGGACATAATTGGTCAGGCGACCCACCAATGTTTACGATGAGTGAACCAGTAGTAAAATCTATGACTAGATGGCGGCATCTCTCCCTGAGAGGCGATTCTTGAGTCGAGGCAGAGCAGAAGCTCATCGCAGGCGGTGTGTCGATCCTACAACCCGTGAAGGCAGGCGACAGCATTTGTTGGAACCGGAGCAGACAGCTGAAAATAATCTGCAATGAATGTGATCACGCTCCTCCGTCGGGCGCCGGGACATCTGGCGTGTCCGCGGCGTGGTGTCGAAAATCAGTCAGGCGGCGAGGTATCCGAGGAATATACAAGGGACCTCCGCCGTCTTGGTTCAACCACCGCTCACTCTCGGCAAAAGCTGTATCTGGATCCTTAACTGAGTCGCCGAATAGATAATCTGTTTTCCGCAAAGGTTCAGTGGAGCTGGTGTCTTTTACAAGTGGCGCATCGCTGACCAATCGTCGGAGAATGCGAGAACTCCCCTCAGATACAGCCTGAATCGTGTCTGCTGGTGTACCGGGTGCAAATCGAGGCGAGATAAAAATCGACGGATCGTCACACGTGGAATAGTATTCACTATGGCGTCCATCAATCGCGTAAGCCGAAAAAGCTCCCGAGGAATAATCAACTGAAATCAGAAAATATTCAGTTAGTAAAAGGCGTTGAATTCATCTTTCATAGATCGAGTCACGACCTGATAACGGGTACGACGATTTCATCCGTATCGAATAATCGAGAGCGATAAATATAGTCAGCGTAAACCAGCGGCAATATGTTCCGTTCTACAGTAAAAAGTCTGATATGAAATCGCTCCCGTTAAAGATATCGAGACGGGTGATCTGTGAAGCGTCGGTCCCCACAAAGGAGGATTTCAGCTCTTCCCAATCGCCTCACAAAAGAGAACGAAGCGGGGTCATAATGGGTGTACATAATCTGCAGCGTTAATCCCCACAAAGGAGGATTTCGGCTCTTCCCAATCGCCTCACAAAGGAGAACGAAGCGGGGATACAACACATATATGCAAGAGAAGATAATAAGTTGGCGCACCACCGAAAGAAGGAGGCGTGCATCCACGCGACGTGCGAGTTGATCGACTCCTCGGAGCACGTGATCTTCCTGATGACATCGGAAACTGCAAAAGAAGACAAATAAAGTCAGATATGCAGCTGAAAATCAGCAAATAAAGTGTAAAAAGCTACAAAATCCGACGCCGAGCACCCGACGAACGCCGCGACTGCAGACGCCGCCTGGCCAGCCTTAGCGCCTGGCAGCGGCAGCGGCAGCAGCGCCAGCGGCAACGCTAGCCGCGCGCCAGCCCAGCCCAGCGTTAACGCTGGCGCTACTGCCAGCGGTCATGCGCCGACGCCCGCCGCGCACAGCGCCCAGCCCGCCTTGTCGTGCCTTTGTCCTTCTCCCATTGTGGTTGCGGTGCCTGCACGAACAAAGAAAGAAAAAAAAAGAAAAGAGGAAAAAGAATTTACAAAACCATCGTACACGTACCTCGTTGATCGGAGGAGAAAAGACGGCCGAGAAGCGAGATGAAAACAAGAGAGAGAGGTCACAGGGGGGGCCGGCCTAGGTCAGCAAGAAAGAGGTCTTATGGGTATTTATAACAATCCCATATGAACCCAATCCTCTTTGAACAAGGACTCTTATTTGGCAAGAAGTAGGAATTCTAATTGGAGCCCAAATCAATTCCAATTAGGACTCTAATCAGTCCCTAATTAGGACCCCTTATTGGAACCTTATCCGGATGTCAAAATAGTGCCAAATCAGTCCGTTAATTGGCTCCTACTCCCTCCGCTATATTTGGAAAAATTCTAAAGATCTATTAGAGGATAGCACCGTAGTTGCATCGGCCCGATCAGCGTCGTAATCCTACTCCAACTAGGATTACGGTATAGCTGTTTCCCAATTTATCGAAGTTCCGGAAGAATATTTTCACAAGAAATATTCTTAGGGGTAACTTCGATCGTCTTGGTCATTGAAGCGTTCCAACGTCGCCTAATCCTACTCTAACTAGGATTACGGTATAAGCTGTTTCCCAATTTATCGAGAAGTCGGAAGAATATTCTCACAAGAAATATTCTTAGGGATAACTTCGATCATGCGGTTTGTATCAGCCAATCAACACGTCAATCCTACTCCAACTAGGATTACGGTATAAAGCGCTTCCCAATTTATCGAAGTTCGAAGAATATTCTCACAAGAAATATTCTTAGGGATAACTTCGATCGTGCGGTTTGTATCGGCCAATCAGCGTCACCCAATCCTACTCCAACTAGGATTACGGTATAAAGCTGTTTTCCAATTTATCGAAGTTCGGAAGAATATTCTCACAAGAAATATTCTTAGGGATAACTTCGATCATGCGGTTTGTATCAGCGCCAATCAACCGTCGCCCAATCCTACTCCAACTAGGATTACAGTATAAACTATTTCCCAATTTATCGAAGTTCGGAAGAATATTCTCACAAGAAATATTCTTAGGGATAACTTCGATCATGCGGTTTGTATCAGCGCCAATCAACCGTCGCCCAATCCTACTCCAACTAGGATTACGAGTATAAACTGTTTCCCAATTTATCGAGAAGTTCCCGGAAGAATATTTTCATAAGAAATATTCTTAGGGATAACTCAATAACCCTCAATTTTCTCCCATTGTGGAACCTTAAAGAGGGATAAATTGACGAAAGGAATCCTCTCGCTGTACCAACGCCAATTCGTGCGGTCAACGGTCTGGAACGGGAATAAATCTTAGGAAAAAATTCCTCCCACCGTGGATAATAATACTCCAACAAGGAGTAATGCAGTAGCGACGCCAACCAACGCGTCGTCGCCGAAGAATTCACTAATCAACGGTTCGGATCCACGCCGGACAAAGCATCTTCATGGCCAAGAGGCTAGGGCGATGGTTGAAAGCCAAATGGTCTCCTGTTTCAACAAGGAATCTTGGAGGATATCTCCATGAAAAGATCAGTTCTCGGCGTGGTTAAACCAACAACACCGCGTGATGGCGGGAGAGTTAGCCGATTGAGGGTTATGAAATTCCATGAACTTCGACCACGACCAATGTGTCGCCAACAAGGAGTTGACGACATACGGATAAGTCCAAAGTCGATGGTTAGTTAAACAACAACCAACCGACACGAGTTACAAGCAAAACTCACCCACCAGCTTCGAATCAAGATAACAAGCGGTCAGACAATAAATGCAGCACCGTGATCTTATCAGAAATCCTACAAAAAACTGGATGGTCTGAAAGAATCAAAGACTTGAAGCTATCTTTTGGGACCCTCAGGCGTCTGAAGGCCGGGAACCATCATGTCCAAAGCATCCCAGACTCATCAAGAATCGAGACTGAGACGCTTTGGAGGGGGTATCTGTAGGCGTTAAAAATTGCTTATCAGTACCCAAACAAGACTCGTGACGGTGGGTTGATAATCGACGATCCGTCCGATAACGCGACCCGCAAACAGTGGCGAGTGATTACTCGGCGAACGCATGAAGCGAGTTGGCAAGGCGTACGAGCCGTCGAAACAACGTGCCGACGAAGCTCGACGAGGCGAGTTGACTAAACTCAAACGCCGACGAGACGAAACCAACCGTGCTTAGCCTGTCGATGCAAACGAGCCGTTTGGACCTTGAAAGTTGATCGAGTACGGACTCGAACACAACGGTGACATCACCGGAGAAAAAACGAGCCCGGAAGACTGGGAAACGACGCGAAAATGGCGAAACGATGGAAAAAAACGAGGCAAGACGACACCTCGGCCAAGTGGCCGAGGTGCCTCGGCAAGTGGTAGGAGGCTCGGCCACCATGGCCGAGCCACCTCGGCCAACAGGCCGAGGTGGCTCGACCAAGTGCCCGAGCCACTGGCGCACACCCCTATTCTATAAATAGGGTGTTCTCTTCATTTAGAGGGGCTTGGGAGGATTTTGGTGGCTTGGATAGGATTTTGGGATTTTCAAGAGCTCGGACTTCGAAGAATTCTTGCGAGATCTACGAGTAATCGGCCTGCGGTTCGAACAGCGGCGAGCACAAGTCTAGTCGGCGTCGATCGCAAGCTAAAGGTATCGAATGAATTCGAACTCTGAGATACCCTCTAGGTTAAGCCGTCTTAATCTGGGGATAGCGTGATTTCTCCTAGTAGATCTCACCCGCTCGGCGATCCTCTCCTTCGTGAGTGTGATCCCCTCGGTAACCGTTTCCTTCGTGAAGCGAGCCCCTCTATCATGGTTCGGAACGGTCTCTACGGATCGGGATTAGCGGTGGTCCACGGACACAAAAGTCCGACACGGGCAAAGAACCCATAGCGAGGACCTCGACATAACAGAGATCCTCGTGTTTGTTCAAAAGGATAAAAGTTATAATCTTTTTGATTTTCATTATGCATTAAAATAAAAGGCATTTCTTTTGAATTTACATTTGTAGGCCAAAGAAGCATGGCGAGGTTCAAATCAATGACAATCAAACCGACTTTTGCGAGCAGCAAAGACCCACAAAAGCGGAGATCTACACTTGTAGCGTCTTTTGTTCGAGTTTGTAAGAGAGTTATCGAAATTCTTTATGGCGAGAATTAAAATTGTAATTTTTCTCAAGTTTTGCAATGGAAAAGACTTTCGACACAAACAACAGGCTAATAGGAAAAGAAGGAGTATGTAAAATATTAGATAGTGTTACAGTACCTGTACAATTAACAGTGTCCTTACCGACCACAGCTTGTGCTGTACCATCCGCAATCTGAATACTCTCTAGCTCTGCCAGGTGAGTATAAGACGAGAACTCACTGGCATTGCCAGTTACATGTCTGGATGCTCTAGAATTTATTATCCAGTCTGTGGATCCAGTGACAGCCATGAATACAAGGGCATGTGTGTCGTTCATACCTTTGTTTGGGTGTGCGCGAAAAGCGTAACTGGCATAGTCTCCTCCAAAGAAAGCAGTAGATGCACCCTCGGACACGTCGTCACGCTGCGTTTCCTCTCCGGTCGCCAAGAGAGCTCGATCCTCCTCAGTAAAAGTCATCTCAGCTTCTTCTTCCTCCTCTGCCACCGACAGATTTGCCCGATGGCCTCCTCTTCCACCTCGCCGGTCTCCATGGCTGCGGCCACGGCCTCCGGCCTGTCCACGTCCACCCCAGTTCCTCTCTTTGGATGGCTTAGAGCACATCTGCCTCAGATGTCCTACTTCTCCACAATTAAAGCACTGTCTAGTCTCCCCTCTGAATCCAGTGTTACTTGGGTTTGAGACCACCAGTACTAACTTCTCCTCCGAAAGTCCACCTGTCCCAGCCTGTAGCCTGATACGGCTCTCTTCCTGTATCATGGCCGAGACGGCCTCCTCCAGAGATGGAATCTTCGTCTGAGCTAGTAGCATCGCCGTCCTCTGCTCAAATGATGGAGCTAAGCCTCGGAGGAATAGCATGGTCCTCTTCTGCAAAGAGGCCTCGCACTCCTTGCACTCAGGATCCTTGCAACTTGCTAGGGACGAGAAGTGATCGTGATCCAGCCACAAGCGCTCGGTTTAGTGGCATACTCTTGTCTGATCCTCTCTCCCTAGGCTGTGGCCGATCTCCTTTTCGATCTGGAATACCCTCAGGTTATTCCCCACCCCATCATAGGTCCTTCTCAGCTTTTCACAGACATCCTGCACATTCCCAAGGCCATCTATCGTGGCTGCAATTGGCTGGACTACAGAATTAAGAAGCCAGATATACACCAACATATGAGTGGACTTCCACTCATCTCTTCCTGCGGAGCCCTCAGCCGGTTCAATCTTCTCTCCCGTCAGATATCCTTCCAGGTTCCTCCCTATAAGGGTATATCTCACCCGGCGCGACCAACTCAGATATGTCGCTGGCCCTTCGAGCTTCACGTCGATAGGTGGAAGCTCCACCTTCTTGGGCGGTGGCTATGTTGAGCCCTCTACCGCTGTCATCCTCATGAACTGTAACATAGTTGAAACATCCTCCGGGTTTAACTTCTTGATGAGTTCTACCATCGGGTTTGTGCCGGTCTCCATCGATCTAATTTGTGTTCGGTTCCCTCACACCGATCCTACAAATCTAGATCCCACACCCTGCCTTTAACTTTCCTCGTCTCCAAATATCACTCTCTTCTCATCATCCACCTTGCCCCCCATTCATCTCATCTCCTCAACACGAGGGGGGGCTACACGATCAAGGGGATTATTTCAGGAAGGAAATAATTGTCAAAGTGAGTGAAATCGACAAAGCGAAATCACCACTCTTATCAGGATCAAAGCAAGGTTTGATCCAGAAGGGTCAAGTCCAGAGGGGATTATTTCACGAAGGAAATAAACGCCAAAGGGGATTATTTCACGAAGAAAATAATCACCAAAGGATGAAGACGACGAAGTGACGGCGGCGATGAATAGTGTTTTCGGCGGCGGTGAACAGTGGAAGCGACACGATGAACAGTGGAAGCGACGCGATGAACAGTAGCGGCGGCGATGAACAGTGGCGGCTTTTTTTTTTTGTCGGCTAGAATTTTGGAGGCTCTAATACCAAGTTAGAAACAGGGCAAATCAAGAGAAGGGTGCAATTTTATTCATTAGTATTGGGGTTTATATATACAAGAGGAGTTGTCTCATTCTTCTACTCTATCTGATGTGAGACTAAACAAAAGGGGTCTATTCCTATCTAACATAAAGAAATAACTCTCAACAGTAAACAAGTTAAAGAAAGATTTGCTCGAACTCTATGTGTCAATCTAAAGTTCTCTTTTTGAACTCTAAATTTTGGCATTAATCTTAAAACTTTTGTCATTTATTTGGATGGTTCTTCTTCCTTTGATTTTGTGTGTTGTTCTTATATTTTTATCCTTTTGCAATGAGGGATGTCTTGTTGGTCTATATGTCAAACTTTGTGCTTGTCCCTGCATATCGTCACATTTTAGGCAGATTGCAACAAATGCTGCTTACCTTCTAACTTCCATTGTATTTATGTAATACCATCTGGCTGTCTTTGTTACATCCTCCTATTTGATCAAAAGCTTTTGTTTTGAAGTGAAAATTTCTTTTTCGGAATGTGAGATTGATGAATGATTTCTATCTTCCAATGTTTTAAGTCTGCAGAATTCAAGTCTATTCAATGTTTCCCCATGTCTTGTTATACGAAATTCCATTTAAATCTTTTAGTTGACGTATCTTGGAAACATAGGTTGTTGCAGGTCAATATACTGTTCTTTTTGTGTTAGTGTCACACTGATAGTTTATCTTGTAGTCGTATTATGCAGCTTGTTTCATTAAGGAGAAGATTGCATATTTGCTAGGAGTATGATTGTTTTTCCAGGGAATTCTTAAGTGAGAGTTTGATAGAATTTGGGGTGGTTTAAGCTCTTTGGATCAGTTGGCGGATGAGAAGGAAATGAGCCATTCTGATTTAGATGATAAACAAGCTAAATTAACCCGAACGATGCTGCTGGATGAGTGTGAACAAAGCGAAAAACCAGTTTGCACATTTGATTTAGAAATACAACATATTCCTAATTACTTAGACAAAAATTATAGCATATTATAGTAAAATATAGCAACTTAATGTACCGAACTACTGAAATAGAAAGTGGGTTAACAATAATTCGGTTGAGTATTTTGGATCTCAGTTTGATTTTTGAAGTGGAAGGGTTGAAAAATACATGGGGGTTAAAACTTTGGGCTTACAGCTGAAAAACAATTTTTTGAAGGGGATGGGTTAAAAACTTAATGGGGATCAACTTTGGTTTATAGGCTAAAAAGTAAAAACCCATCTACAGTTTGCCATATTCACTGCATTAATGTGAAAAAAGAAAAATAAATAATTTAAGCATTTGGTTTAAAAATAACTGTATACTAAACAACTTACAACCAAAAAGTAGCAAGTTACGACATAATATAGTAATTTACACAGTATATCAAACTATTGATATCGTTACCTGTTAGTGGTGAAATGACCAAAATGTCCAATACCACAAGAAACTATGACCAAAATGTCCAATACCACAAGAAACTAAGTTGATTAACAGGTTGTTTACAGCGTTTGACCTGAACTCCTGTATAATAACAGTTTTTTTTCCCATTAAACAGGTTAATTAAATAAATCAACAAAGATTTATTTAGCCACAGAGCCTGTTATTCTAATTAAAAAACAAAATCTTCTCCTATTTACAGACTTAAGAACTCCTGCATGCAGACCTGATTGCCTCTTCGACCTCAATATTGTGTTGTATACTTCTACTTGCTCAAACCTTGTTCTTCAATCCTTTCATACTCATCTTCAGCGTCATGCTGAACATTTCTTACCTTTTCTTTTGCCTCCCTTCAGCATCTGCCTCAGTAATTCTATAGGCACTTCTGACATCAGTCCTGAAATTATCACATTAAGAATTCTGGATATAACTGCTCAGCCAACAATGAACCAGTCTGCAATGGCTGCTCAGAGATACTAGTATAGCACGATTTCTTGCTTGGAGACTGCAAAATGAGCTCATCCAATGCTCCAAATGAAAGCATCCGTTTTATCGAATTCAGCATGGGTGGAACCCTCTGTGATGATTGTGTCATTTCAGCAGCATATCCATAGTAGGCCGTGGTTTCTTCGCTGCAGGAGTTGGGGGAGTTTATGACCTCAGATGTGCTCTCCTCGCCCTTCTGTTGGGAGCCCAAGAGGTAAGCAAAGAGTTGTTGATCGTTCCATTCAATTATGTTTTCACTACTTTCTTTCAAAATTTCATGTTCCTTGGGATTGGTCAAGCTTGAGATTTCTTGTTTCTTGTCAGTTTCATTTGGAATACTTCCCTTATGCCTAACCCGACAGAGAACCCAGTCATCCAACTGAAAGAAGCGTGCGCAGGATTGGACTTTAGTACGACAAACTAAAGCAAACATAACTGCTGGAAAATTTCAATTCTTACCCGCATCGAACTCTTAGGCTTTTGGGCCCAAGAAGGCTTGTCATCAAGTAGACGATACTCATGCATGACCCAGTCAGTCTTGATTCCCTTTGGCGGCCGGCCTTGGTAGAAGACAAGGGCTTTCTTCACGCCGAGGCACTGGGACCCACCAGTGGCGATGATTGGTTTGTCTGTGCCTGTAGCTTTCCAGTATCCAGATGCTGCTCCTCTATTTGGCCGTGATCCATTAGGATACTTCCGATCTCTAGGGGTAAAGAAGAACCATTCACCTTCTCCAAAGAAAGCTTTGTCTGATCAAAGACAACAACAGTTAACAACTACTACCAAATTGACAGGTTATCAATAGCGCCAAAATCTGATGATATCTTAATTTTTTTTTTCTTTTTTCCCTTGCAAACATCTCCTAGCAATAGACTAATATTAGCTTAAGCTATCGTCATTATCACAGCTAAATGCATCCAAACAGAATGTCGCAAGATTGTACTTAAGAGAAACCTGATAATAATTCCTCAATCGCCCAAACAAAACCTGTCAATTAAAATTTTAAGTAATTTGTGATCTGCAGCCGTGATTTTTTACATTACCGTCTTTCCAATCCACATCCTGACTTGAATAAGCATTAGTTGTTTGCTTCTTAATGGTTAAGAAAGCAGCCTCGTTCACAATCTTCTTTAGGAAAATTGCTTGGTGTAAATTGAAAGGAAGGAGGAATTACCTGGAAGATCCCATGGATTGAACTTGTACAAGTCTATATCGGCAATTATAGATGTTGCTGGAGTGAGGGAAGAGGTGACCCTTCTTCTTAAATAGTGGGTGATGAGTTCTTGATCAGTGGGATGGAATCTGAATCCTGGTGGCAATTGGGAGCCTTGTAGATAAAAACCTTCCATTGGATTTCCAAAGATATACTTCTACTAAGAAGATGTATAACTAAGAAAGAGAAGGAAGAGGAAGAGGAGAGCAGATAGCTTGGAAGTGAGGTATGGGAGCTCCAGCTTAGGTTCCTTTTATAGGGAAATATGGTTGTTGGACTTGTCTCCTAGATACTGAGCAAAGAATGTTGGGAGAAATTGCAACAATCTCAATTTCTCGGCTCCTTTTCAATTTCAAGGTATTTGAATAAAGCCAAATAAGTGGTACAAAAGATGATGAATGCACAAGATGATAAAGTGTAAGGCTCTCAATAACATAAGCTCATAGATGAGTTACTTGCGGGAGGTAAATTACCCGAATGCACTATTGAACAAAGCACCTTTCAAGAACAATTAAAATAACCCCCATTTGTATTTCTGGCTGAAGATACGACAAATTAGTTGACAGACCTCTGGCAGAAATAGTTGGCATTTTACCCTGTCGAGATCTAGGAGACAGGATCAAATGTTCACATATCATGAGATGAGCCACGAGATTATGAGTAGTCTTTGGATAGTAGGACCAAGATCCATATCTTTTAACTAATCTTCATCCGACGCATCTATGAAGCCACCTAGGAGTTTCCATGACCGAGGCAGCCTTAAAATTTTGGATTAACTTAAGCCTGCACTTGCTTCCTAGTGATGCTGCTTTTGCTTCTGGAAACAGTTGGGATCCAGGGGACAAGCAAGGGTTTGGCATGTTGTGATTGAAATATCTGATTTTGCCCTTTAAATAGCTGATTTTGTATTAGCGTACTGAGATCTAAATTTGAGGGAGGTAAGCAGAGCTTGGACATGATACGAATTGATTCGGAGATGAAAAATCACTTTGTGCTTTGGGTGTTGTCAATTCACGCTAGCCGTTTGTCTAAATTGATCTTAATTTTGGTCTTAATTAAAGTATCATAGTAGTTTAAGGAACGTAAGGCTAGTGCTGAGCATTAACTTGAGGAGATCTAGATTTATCAGTTTCATTTGATTTTGTATTCTTGACCAGTAACATGTACTTTGGAAAAATTGAGCTTTAGAATCCATTCCATTCTTAGAAAACTTAGAGAAACATCAAAGTATGGACCAAAATCAGATAGTAATATCTAGGAGACTACAGGCGTATTCTGAATTTCTAATTTTGGACCATAATAACAAAACGAAAAGGCATACTTCAAATATCTCGAAGATTTGTGTTTCTTTTTCCTCTTAAAGGGATTACAGTAAAGTAATGTTTTAATTCTGTAGTCAGTTTCTTGTATTGGTTGCCAATCAAGATTGATGACTCGGGTTTTGAGAGAGAGGCATTTTATCTGGTATCTATCACTACAAACAGAAGAGATTAATTGCAAAATTAGCACGTAGTTTAATTACTATTATCCCGTTCTTATCCATTGAATATTAAACTAGAAGTAGACTATTAGCCAATCGTCTGATGCTCTTTGTTGGCTATTGCCATGTTGTTTTTAAGAAAACCTTCCACGATCCAACCATTTGTTATATATTTTACGAACAATGTAGACAGGTTATCTATAATAGTTTTTTTTTTTCGATCCTCTGATTGGTTCAGGAACTTCAGAAAAATATCGTTGAATCACGACCTGTTAAGATGAATTCCTTTGGCTGTTTTGTATGAAGTTTCTGTGTTTACACGAGACAGACATAAAGTTCTATTGAATGGTTAGTAGGGAACACGACTGCATTGGGTTAGATAGAAGATACTATGGCATTGTCTACATATAAACTAAAATCACCTTCTATAATTATCCATTTTCGAAGTAAATCCATTCTATTCTGTAGTTATTCAGACTGTTGACCAGTGGTTAAATTGTACAGGTCCATGGGGGCACAAGTTAACAACTGACCCTGTCCCCTAACTTCAAACTCTTGTTTGTGAGAAACATTGCTAATTTTTGTTTTTTGGTATTAGGCTAGGCCCTATAAGCTTCCATCCAAATTGGATATTTACTAGATCTCTTTTGTCATCACTTTGAATAGCTATTGGTTTTGGCTTGAATTTTGTCAAATGGACGGGGCCCACTTTAATTTAATTTGAAAAAGAGAGCACACAAAAATTGACTTACAAGGGCTCAATAATGATGAATGAGACAGCCCTTGAATTAAGGGATTTTGTCTCCGTGTTAGTCAATTGTTTTGGCTCAAATGAAGATTTAGGTTTTGGCATGTACTGAGAGATTCTCTGGTTTGAGCCAAAAAAAAAAAATTAGTGATGAAAGTGACATTGTGAAGTCACTCTCACACGCTCTTTAGCTGAGATATTTGTGAAGCCCCCCAACACTCTCTCTTAAGCACTGAGTGTTTACAAACTCTTGAGTTCATTTTTGTACGCTGCTCATTGTATGTTCTTTGGAGCTTGAATATAGTGAAACTCCTCTCTTGCCGTGGACGTAGATCAATTTGATCGAACCACGTAAATCTTGTGTGTTTGTATTTATCTCTATTTTCTGATTTTGTGTTTCAATATTTTGGTACACTTGATCAGACCGCTGCTGATTTATCCCAACAATAGCAATTAATTTGATGGTAAACTTCTTCGTAGCATCTTGAGACTCATCACATATCTCATGATGATACATTGGAGAAGCTAATTAATACAAAATCTCGGTCCTGTCTCCCAGATCTCGACATCCTGTATGCCTACTAATTATTCCAGCATCATGTCATCTAATTTGTCAGGTTGTAGGTCTTGACAAGATTATGACGTTATTAACTGTCTCATATAGGACTACAAGTGGCGGTTATTTCGGTGCAGGATTTCAGGTTTACCTCACCTCTCTGTTCCTATTGGATCTGCGATTAGAGTGAACTAACAAGGGAGAATGCGAGAAAATGACTGGGTTTGGCAGTTTATGAAGAAGTCTTTATGTTTCCCGAGGAGCAACATGAAGTGTTCCAAGGGGACAAGGGTATGATGTCTGGATTGCTTGATGAGAGGATAATAAATATCATGATAGAATCTTTTCAGCCGGCGGGTTAACTTTAGTGATTAAATTAGGCAATAACTAAGAAGGAAGACTATGCGAAAAAGACTCCCTTTGGCAGACTATGAAGGAAGATTTATGTTTCCCATCGACCAACATGAATTCAAGGGTATAATGGTATAGAAATCAAGAAAAACTATGAATATCTGATTTTATATGTGGCTGTAACTCTCCGTCGTATCATAAGATATTTTGGTTTCAGTTGGAAGAAAAGGTCATCAGATAGGCGAAAGAGGAAACTTTATGATAATACTAGACATAGTTTATGTAAACATTAAAATATCAGTATTGCATAGTACGATATCGAACAATATCTGATTCATATTTAGGTAGTTTTGTTTGTCTGGCAGCCTACTAGTTTGATGATACATCTAAACTAATATCTGATTCAAAGATATTTTGCTTGTGTGCTAGCTGATCATTATTTGATGCCAAATCCAGGTTCAGGAAACCAATAAAGATCTGGAAAAGGTCAACATGAACCTTACATCTGCTGATCTACAGCAGAACACAAAGATTAGCGTGGTAATTACAAGTTGTAAAAGGGTATAAGTTAAATTGGTTAGAATGCTAAACCCAATCTGATCAAATAAACCATGGTAATTATTTGGATAATACATGTTATAGTGAAACTGTGTTCTGATCAGTGGAAGAAGCATGTACCATAGCTATGAAACATTTATCCAAAGGACATGAAGGCTAAGAGGAAGGCAGGAAGATAAAAGGGTAAAAAGGATGGAAGTATATACTATATACAATCCATCAGGTACTTACCACGGTCCAAGATTGTTAAAGAACTAGTAGGAAAAAGAGAAATTTTAAAACCAATTTCCTAATTATAAAGTTCGACTCAAAGAAAAAAGACAAAAAAAAAAAAAAGAAAAAAGTTTGACCATATTTTTATTAACAAAAAGTGAAAAAAAAACTGAACAAATTCTGATCGCATTGCTAATGAAGGCCGGGTTGTCTAGTTTTTAGAACTTGGACCCACAGTTGAAAATCGCAATAATTTCTTTTTTAGGAAGAGGCTTGGGGCCGACGAAATTTGTAGATTAAAACTGTCGCAGTTGCAACATTATGTGAATATGAGGTTGCTGAGAAAATCATCACTGGGGTTTTCATTCAACAGATATTTTACCATTCTATGGTTAGGAACATGAGAGACATGTTTTTCCACTCATCTTGTACCTATCTACAAAGGGAGTTGTTGAAGGTTGCGTTGATACAGACAATGGAACTTTGTGCTTGTATAACTCTCTTACTGGTACACCGTATTTCATATAATGATGTAAAACTAAAGCATTTGTTTACAGCCTCCAGGAATGATGAACACATTTTATTCAAGTAAGGTAAACAATGTTCTCTGAATTTATGTGAAGTGATTAAATTAGAGTAACTTAGCTTTTATCTACATGCTTTCCAAATACTCATCTAATGTACTTCTATATTTTGTTGCAAGGGAGTATTGTTTGAACAACAGGTTTCAACGGTATGTTGCAAATATCATATAGAAGATACCAAGAAACTAAAACTCTCATAATAGACTTTCATATCCCTTTTTCATGTCAAAGTTACCGTTTGAGAGCTGCATCATTTACTTGTTTTTCTACGCTGAGTAGTCACTTTGGTCAGATGTGTTTTGAATAGTATGCAAATCCGAAATATGCGCCATATTGTATGTTCATGATGTATGCAGTTGATCTATTTGAAAACATATATCATGTGTGAAAGAAATTTTGAACTTGAACCAGACAATTTCTTCTTAAGCAGCAGTATTTAAGAAGAATATTATTACAGGAGGAATATCACACACTCCTCTCTTCTTCCTATTATAAAGACTTGCTGAAAACTCATGAACTCTATACAGAGTCTGACTCTTTATATAGACTTCTCCAGACTTCAAATTCCCGAATTTTTCTCTTAATTTTTTGCATTGGACCCTTCTAGAGGAATCTTGGCTTTTTACTTTTTAGAAAGTAAGGGTGTTGTGTCCTTTACTTTTAAAAAGTAAGGGTATCGTGTCCTTACTTTTTTAAGAAATAAGGGTATCATGTCATTTACTTTTTGAAAAGTGATGACATCTGCTTTCTGAGTGGCGTCTTTTCCAGAAGCATCGTGATTTTTATAGTTGTACTTTCTTTCTCCGTACTCTGTCATACAAGAGTCGAGAGTGTTGTAGGACCCGCCATGCTTCTAATCTATTTCTTGAGCAGTTTCTTGGTCAAAAAAGAGCACTGGGGAAGTATTGCATCCGCTCATCATCATTTCATATTACTTTTTTGCTTTTTGGGTTATTGGTCCTAAAATCATATCTTCTTCAAACTCTTCTTGCAGATCTACTTCTTTGAATATGAATTTTGGAAAGCAGAAAATAATATGATCTTGGATAGTCATTTTTCCATGATTATAATGAAAGGTTTCAAAGAATTCGATAGCTGCCATTTCTTTTTCTTCTTCAAAGTAATATTCTTTTTCATTAAAAGGAATATGTTTGATGAGGGATTCCTTTGTTAAGGGTTCTACTATAATATCGAAATTTGATAAGATGGACAAAATTCAAACAAAAAATTTCATTCTTCCCGTATGGACCATATGGTGAAATCAAAAACTCTTTGAAACTTACCTATTTCTTTAAGTGCCTGGCTAAAGATAGCATGAATGAAAGATGTATATTTTTCGGGTCTAGTTTTATCAGCATACAACTTATAAACTAACCTTTTTTGAATATGTTCTTTGTGGGTGTATACGAGCTCAAAATTAGCTAGTATCCATGGTCTATCATACTGGTTTAGTATGATCTGAGAAGCTGATTTGAATAAGGGAATTATCCCGTCATCATTGAGCTTCTCAAAAAAATGAGATCATTGCCTAATCAGCAATCAGGTTCCTCTGATAACTATTGAATATTTCTTTTAATTTTTTGAGTCTGATATTTCGTTATATCAAATTAAAATAGTAGATTAGTTCGACAAAAGCATCAATTTTAGTCATTGCTAGATCGTTGATTTCAATTTCCTCAAGGATTGTTCGTAAATCCTTTGAGTTTGATTCCAAGGAAGTTTTAATTTGCTTTCTTTGAATCTTCATTACCTTTAACATTGTCAAGGATGACTAACTAACGAGGTTTTTAACAATCCCTCTGCATTTTTTATAACCCTTTTCAAGTTCTTTAATTTTTTGATTTTTCTTTAATAATTTTTTCTAATGCCAAAAGATAGGCATTAGTATCAGGAGCGGAAACTCACAATTCTTGAAGTTTTCGCCACAAGTTGTTGGTAGTTGTTTAGTCTTTATTTGGTAAATTGGTGTTGTACCAGTTTTTTACCACAATATTTTTGAATTGGAGAACCTTTTTCTAATGACCCTAAGGAACATTAGGCTTCTTACTTTGAGAAGTTTTATCTTCTATTTCTCATTTATTTTTTCCTTTTATGGTAATAAACTCGCCTTCAGTTATTTCCTTTTTTGTGAGGTTCTCTAGCATGTTTGATGCACCTGATACAATAAGGACATTTATAAATATTGTCAGGCATAGTAATTATTTTGATGTACTCATCTAATTGATGAGTGTTTTTCCTTTTTATAAATTCATCGTTAATATTTTTATTATAAAAGTAAGCCACCTCATTACTTCATTATAATTGCTAGTAAGCATATCTTTTGGGGAAGTCAGGAATTGGGCTATCATCTCAATATCTTTTTCCTTCTCAGGAAGATTGAGATGTTTATTAATAACATGAGCTATTTGAGGCATTGGGGATTTTTCATCTTTACCTATTTCCTTTATTTCGGTGAAGTGAAAGAGGTGCTTTGCCTTTATTAGGGTTTTGTTTTCTATCGACGAGCTAGCCATGCCTGGAAAGATAATCAGCAACAATATTAGTGAATCTAGGAATATATCGAACAGTATAAATATACTTTTTTAATTCCATTGACCATCTTATCCTACGCATATCTTTCTCAATTAAAGAGTTTATTTTCTTTTTGAGAAATTGTGCTCTGATTTAATTATCTGTTTCAATAATGAATTCAGATGATAGCAAATATATTTTCAAAGAATTAATAGTATTATTAATAGCTAATAATTCTTTGTTATAAGTAACATAATTTTTCTCTGGTCTTTTAAATTTTCCAGAGCAATTTGCACATATTTCAGGTTCTAATTGGTTTATTTTTGCCATTGAACCAAGCTTTGATACCAATTTGGAGCGCCAATGTTTGGGAGGAAGTGCAAACAAGATTTCAGTCCCGTGTGTATCTGAAGCATCAGTTTGAATAACTAATGTATCTCTAGATTGTGGTTGATAAAGAATTTTTTTGTTCTTTTATTTCTTTTTTGATGTTAACAATTTCTCTTAATTATTCATCATTGAGGGTTATGTTGATTTTATCGTGTCCTATCGCTTATTCCTTTATTATTTATATCTTTGTACTTCTTGATTCTTCAATAAGCTTATTCGAAGTGAAGAAATTTTTCAGAGAGATTAGATATATACATTCTCCCATAATTTAGTAATCCTAAAAGTTTTATAGATCTTTTAGAGTTTTAAAATTTTCTTTGAACTCCTTGATCTTGGTAATGATATCGTCTTGTAGTTCAACATGACCACATCTAATTCTTTTTACTAAAAATTTGATATCTTCTTTCATTAAGGTAACCTTTTTGGGAGATAGAATGACTACATGATTGAGCAATAGCCGTGCTACTACTATTAGGTGTTCTTTGTGTTCCTCTTTTATTTTTGAGAACACTAGAATATCATCTATATAGACAACGACGAAAAGAAGGTGTCTATTCATCCATTGGGATAGCTGAATGGCATAACATTCCATTCATAATATCCTCCATTGGCATAACATTCCATTCATAATATCCTCCATTGGGATAGCTTAATGTCGTTAATCTTTTACTTTCTTCATCCTGTATTTTAACTTGCCAGAATCCTAATTTCGCATCAAATTTGCTAAACCATTTTGCATCTCGAATTTTATATAGTAATAGTTTAATGTTTGGGATGAAGAATCCATTGAATTTGGTGGCTTTATTAACTTTTTTATAGTTAATGACCATTCTAGCTTTTCCTCTCTTTTGCTCAGCATGGTTTCTTACTATGAAGGCTGGAGAAGAATAGTTTGATTATGTTTTTTGAATTAGTTTGAGTTTAAATAGCTTAGCTATCTGGGCTTCAAACTCTTTTCTGTTATCAAGGTTGATTGCTATAGGGTTAATCCTGATATTTTTCCCTTTGTACTCATCTTTTAATTGGATCGTACAATATCTAGGGCTTTTATTGAAATATAACAAGGGGTTACCACTATATAAAGTTGACAACAGTGTATGGATTATTTTTTTTAAAATCATTAGTAACTGGTATATTATAATTAAGTTGCTTGACTTCTTTGATTGGTGTTGGTGGTGTTTGTATTTTACCACGCTGTGCTGCAGGTGTAAGGGTAAATCCCTTACCTATGCGAAGCATAAACGGGATTTTTAGAATATGAAATTTCTTCTGATTAGGAAGATGTTTAAATTTGATAACATATTTATTGAGGGTAATAGAAAACCATCGATTTATATTATTATTGCCTATAATACTATCTTTTATATGGTCACTTTCCATGATACAGGTGGAGATGGTTAAAGTAATTTTCTTTCTATCAATTGTTTCAAAAATGATAGGGAGGTGTTCAACCTTTTCAGTCATTGTGGTTGCCTTAGCATTAAAGGACGTAATGACTTGAGGATTTTTGCATTACCTTCTATAATGCGAAGGAACAAATTTTCCTCTAATAATGCTTATACTGGCTCCTGTATCTATTAGTGTATAGAGCATAAAGCGCTTGTACTCTAGATATGTAATTATAATGCTTGTAAAATAATTGACTCTTATTTTTTTATCCAGATTTAGAGAATCGGCACAAAAGTCTTTCATGTCATTTCAGGAGTGATAACTGGACATCTTAATTTTTTTCATAGGAAGTTGAATACTTCTTCATGGATTCAATATTTCTTTAGGTTCTTTTGATGAACTAGATCCATCAACTTTTCGAAAGAGAGACTCTTTCTTGGTTTTGTCTGATTTATATATGTAGTTCTAATAGTATTACTAGAAAAAGATAAATGTCTCCTCTGGCATCTGTATCTTTTTGTGTCGGCTTAAATGGCTTAAATTGATTTCTATGTCAGGATCAATTTTGAGGTCATTTGAACTCACAGTTCGAGGTTGGATTACCTTTCCAGGTTGTACCTCGAAAAGACTAATTACTTCTCTAGATTTTTTTTACTAAAGAAGGTCGATGTTTGGCTTAATGATACTATAGATTCCCACTGTATTCCAAGCACTTGACTTCCTAGTTTCATTTCAATCCCTTTGAGTTTTATATTTAATTTTGCCACATCACATATGTGAGGGTCATTAAGAGCAACAGAGTAATCCGGGTGAATATTGACATGTAGGATTCTGTTTGCTAAATTAGATTTACATCTTCCTATTAAGGCATATAATGGATTTGAAAAAATTCTTTCATCCACACAGAGTACCATAATAGGTGTATTAATACCGGGTTTAAATTGTCCAATAATTTTGACTTGTAGAAGTCCAAGATGAAGGTATTTCATATCTTTATACTTTTCTTTTAATTTGTATATTTTTCTTTGATTTAGGAGAGAAATGCTTTTGAAGCTATCTTCTCCATGTAGTTTGATGTTTCTATCGACATGATAAAAATATAATAATATTTATTGAGGAATTTTGTATTAAAAATACTCATTTTCCTATAAACATTGTTTTATGAGGTTTGAGAATAGCTAGTTTTAGCCTTTCTATGTCCTCATCTAAAATGGAGAACCTTTATCCTTGAAGATCATACATATCGATTCAAAAGATTCTATATCTTCTCCTAATATGCTATTTTTTCATCATGTAAAATTTAGGATATTCATATTTCTTTTCACTTTCTATGTCGATTCGATGTTAATTCATAATATGAATTTTTAGAATCTATTTAGAGTTGATTTACCTCTACAAGGTCCAATCCATATTCGATCTGTCTTCATCTATAATTATTTCATTTGTATTCTTCTTTTTAGGACATTCATTTGCATAGTGGCTAACTTCTTGGCATATGAAATATTTGCATTTGTTTTTTGAAATTCGGGGTTTAACAGTGCACTTTGATTTTTTCTCATGAGTTTGCCCCTTCTACGAATTTTTTCATTGAGAAAATTTCCACTTTTTAAATTGATATGGTTTTTAAAATGTCTTTTTGTAGTATTTTTTTTCCTTCTGGAGGGTTGTGTGCAACCATACTCTAAAGGATATCCTTGAATTTTATCACAGCAAGATTGTCCAATCTTTAAGTTGTCTTTTGACTTGATTAAAGGCCTTAGATAGGTGACAATACAGTTCTAGGTCCCTTAATATAAAGAGTTGAGCAACTCTACTAGATCTATCATTTTCAGGGATTTTTTTCTTCAGATAAGCATCTTCTAGAAGAGTATCCCATGATTTGGGTAGTTTCTTGAAAATTTATTCTGTCCACTAGTCCACTCTTTGCTTATTTTCAAGCCGATAGACTAGTTTGAAGTAATCTATTAGAACTCTTCTATATAGCAGATCTGACAAAGTCTCATTTGTATGAGTTTTTTTTACATTGAGATCAGGTTTATCGAACGTTCGGCTACAAAGGTCTTTACAAAGTTGATTCATTAAAGCAGCTAAAGCATCTTCTGAAGTCATGGTTTTAATTTTTCTTTATTCTGGTCCTTATTAATTTCTTATAACTTTTCCCAATCGGCAGTCATTTTGTTAAACATGGAAGTTATGTATTCTATGAACTCAGGGGTAGTCCATTCATAGAAGTGACTTAACCCAATGATATGTTGGGTCCATCTATTAACATAGTTAACTCTTTCCCTAATCAGGATATTGTCTGTGTTAAAATAAAGTCTGTCAATACTAACAGGACTAAGTATAGCGGCTTCTTCATACATTTGCTTGTATTTGGTCCGCATATGGGTTGGGAAATCACCATGCTTTCACCAGGAGGAAGGTGCTACTGAGGCAGGTCTAGACATTTTAGGAATAAAGGTGGGGGTAAATTTTTCAGCAAATCTAATATTAGGATTGCTAGGTGGGTTAGAAGGACTTGTGACTAAATATTCTCCGTTTGCATTGTATTAATGACTAGGGAATCATCATATTCACTTATTTCAATTGAAAACTCATCTTCATTTGAATAGCAATTTAAATTATTATTATTATTTTCAAGAAGCTGGTTTGCTTGCTACAAAGCCGCAAATTCTGTTTGTGGGTCTTTTACTTGTTGTGTTAAGGTTTATAACTGTTGTCTTAACGCTATCCTATTTGACAGATTATAGATTTTCGGTTGAAGGATGTCTGTTACACCTTTTGTTTTCATCATCGTATTTAGATGATTAGTCTAGTGCCACATACGAGCAGAGACCTCAGTGGTATGGTTTTGGACTTTGGTTTTTCCTTAAACAACACTTGTTTTCAAGGATTTGATTTCTTCAATTTGTTTTTGAAGGATTAAAACATTTATATTAATATCCTCTATTGGATATATAATATCTATTACTGAGTTTAGCATCGATGCTAAATCTTGGTAAGATGGTGACTTTGTAGAGTCTTTAGGAAGATGAATTGCTTGTAACTCTTGGGTTCAGCACTTATCTTACATGTTTCTTGTATAATTCTAGACATGATGATATTGATCTATCTTTTCTTATATGGTTTATTATTGCAATGCTTTATATCTTATTTGTTAACCAAGGGTTTGACCCTGTTCTCTCTAGCTAAATACACACTGTCTGAGCCTGGCTTTCTGTTTAGACTAAGGACTAAAAATTAACAGCACACATGCTGCCGCACAAAGAGCTACCGCAATCCTAGCATGCTGCTCCAGAAAGAGAGGGCACAACCTAATTTCGTTTCCTACCTTCGTTTCCTACCTCTAGGCGTAGCTTGATTAACAAGCACATATATAGAGCAGAATAGCAAGAAATAAATTACATAATGAATACATAAATTGGAGAAAGAAAGAAAATTTACTCCATAATTAAATGGAAATACTTACAGAGATTTTATTACAATACAAGAATTCAGGCCAGACGAGGCTCTGATACCACTTTTAGCAACAGTATTTAAGAAGAATATTGTTACAAGAGGAATATCACACACACTTCCTTCTTGATCTGTTTGAAAACATATATCATGTGTAAAAGAAACAAATATTTGAAATTGAACCAGACAATTTCTTCTTAAGTTCTGAGTGTAACCAAACAGAACAAAGTTTATTTTTCTCTTCATATCACCTACAGTTCATTCTGTGCATCACTAAGATCCAGGATTTTATCTGTACAGTTTCTAATGTAAGTCTCTAGACCTTGATTAAGTATTTGATTTTCCAAAATCCCTTGTTCAGATACAACATCATATCAAGAACTCAGGAAATGCCTGACCAACAGAAACAGACTGACTTGGTGACAATTGGTCATAGTCACTCGCCAAGTAGCACGCTCTCTTATTGGGGGACATCAACATGAACTCATCCATTACTCCAAACGAGAGTGTTCTTTTGAGTGAATTGAGCATTGAAGAAACCATCTTCGGTGATGAGGCTTGAATATTTGCAGATCCATTGGAATCAATGTTGTCTGGGCCTGAGGATTTGCTCGAGTCTGAATCAGAATTCTCACATCCACTGTCACTACCCTCCTCTCGAGAATTAAGAAGTTGTGCTAGAAGTTTGTAATCGCTCCATTCAGAGAAAATGTTATTATTTGTTTTCAATTCCTCATTTTTCTCAGTTGCAAAGCAATTGATGATGCCTGATATCCCCGACTTCTCTTCTGCTTGTAGGGGAATGTTGCCTTTTTGACGCACTCTACAGAGAACCCAGTCATCCAACTGAAACAAAAGAAAATACAAACAAAGACAATTAGCAAGAGAAAGAAAGAGAAAATAAATAGAAGGTGACAAAGACATTGACAAAAAGATAACGTGGGGCTTACACGCATGGAACCCCTGTATTTGGGGAATGAAGAAGCATTGGACTCTTCAAGGAGGCGATACTCGTGCATGACCCAATCAGTCTTGATTCCCTTGGTGGCCGGCCCTTGTAGAACACAAGGGCCTTCTTCACACCGAGGCACTGGGACCCACCAGTCGCGAGGATGGGCTTGTCTGTACCTGTTGCCTTCCAGTATCCAGAGCCTGCTGCCCTATTAGGCCGTGATCCATTAGGATATTTCCGATCCCTTGGGCTAAAGAAGAACCATTCACCTTCGCCGAAGCAGGCTTTGTCTGATGTGGAATACAAAGATGTTACCATCAACAAACTGATACAAAGCTTTGTACATCATTTTCTGATGCAACTTTCAGTTATAAAATGTGCACACTACATATAGTAGCTAAATGTGGCTTTCATCCTCGTCAGCATCACATATGCTTCCAACTATAATTAGACAAATAACTAAAAGTAACATCAATTTTATTGTTATGTGTAGTTTTCTTTAGTTATCCACCATTAGCAACCTAATCAAGAAAATTTACCACCATCACTTATTAATTACAAATTGCTCAAGAATTTGTGCTAATTAGTCCATTATTAGACCATCTAGACATAAATAAATAACAACTATCCTGTCGGAAGCAAAAGGACTTCTCGATTGACAGAAAGGTAAAGAAGGTACTAAAAAGTTCAGGAGGATGGAAAAGATATGAGTAATTACCTGGAAGTTCCCAGGGGTTGAACTTGTAAATGTCAACATCAGCAATTATACAGGTGACCGGAGCAAGGGTAGAGGTGATCTTGTTTCTTAAGTAATGGATAATAAGTTCCTGATCTGTTGGATGAAATCGGAACCCCGGAGGGAATTGAGAGCCACCTACTGCAATACTCTCCATTTGAACAAACTTTATATTAAGAAGACAAAGATGAAGATAAGAAAAAAAAAGTGAAGAAAGTTGTTGGGGAATGGTAATACACTGAGGACTCAGGAGCTTTTATAGAGAGAACCGAATGATAGGGTTGTCGGATAAATTAGTAGCAAGGTGTGTCGGGAGATATTGTGACAATCCAATTTCTTGGGTCATTTTCAACTTCTTTGAAATTGGTGATAACAAAGAGAAGCTATGCACGAGTGGACAAATGAAAAACATTGGATATCCTGACACGGCAGATAACTGGATTTTATGGTGCAATTATCCTATAATCCAATGAACGGTTTTCTTGAATTGTTAACTAATGTATGGCTCCACAGAAAATTTGGTGATTATATGACTAACCTGATTTTAGTTGTAAACTATTGACCGCCCTTAATACTAGTCTTGATTGAATTATTAGATAGGTGGTTGTTCATAATTAGTCTTAATGTACTATTTTCCGTGCCCAATTAGATGACAGAATGAGGTATGATCGATGGTTTACAGGTTTGTCCACATATGCGAGGTCAAGTCATTCTTTTAAACTCTGCGAACCAAAGAAAGGATGGTTCATAACCACAGTCTAGTATTTTATCTCCAAGAAAGCAGTAATCATCAAGCGAAAGACGACTGCCCAGAAAGCACAATACAGTTAGCCATTGAAAGTTAATAGACCATACATGTAGACCGAACTGGTAATATCACCAAGCGACATTCACAGTTCATAGTTCTAAGAAACTGCGCATACATGTACAAGTGAAAACCCTTAACCTCCTAAATGCAAAGCTTTGTACATCATTTTCTGATGCAACTTTCAGTTATAAAATGTTCACACTACATATAGTAGCTAAATGTGGCTTTCATCCTCGTCAGCATCACATATGCTTCCAACTATAATTAGACAAATAACTAAAAGTAACATCAATTTTATTGTTATGTGTAGTTTTCTTTAGTTATCCACCATTAGCAACCTAATCAAGAAAATTTACCACCATCACTTATTAATTACCAATTGCTCAAGAATTTGTGCTAATTAGTCCATTATTAGACCATCTAGACATAAATAAATAACAACTATCCTGTCGGAAGCAAAAGGACTTCTCGATTGACAGAAAGGTAAAGAAGGTACTAAAAAATTCAGGAGGATGGAAAAGATATGAGTAATTACCTGGAAGTTCCCAGGGGTTGAACTTGTAAATGTCAACATCAGCAATTATACAGGTGACCGGAGCAAGGGTAGAGGTGATCTTGTTTCTTAAGTAATGGATAATAAGTTCCTGATCTGTTGGATGAAATCGGAACCCCGGAGGGAATTGAGAGCCACCTACTGCAATACTCTCCATTTGAACAAACTTTATATTAAGAAGACAATGATGAAGATAAGAAAAAAAAAAGTGAAGAAAGTTGTTGGGGAATGGTAATACACTGAGGACTGAGGAGCTTTTATAGAGAGAACCGAATGATAGGGTTGTCGGATAAATTAGTAGCAAGGTGTGTCGGGAGATATTGTGACAATCCAATTTCTTGGGTCATTTTCAACTTCTTTGAACTTGGTGATAACAAAGAGAAGCTATGCATGAGTGGACAAATGAAAAACATTGGATATCCTGACACGGCAGATAACTGGATTTTATGGTGCAATTATCCTATAATCCAATGAACGGTTTTCTTGAATTGTTAACTAATGTATGGCTCCACAGAAAA
This sequence comes from Asparagus setaceus, assembly GCA_012295165.1. NCBI lineage: Eukaryota > Viridiplantae > Streptophyta > Magnoliopsida > Asparagales > Asparagaceae > Asparagus > Asparagus setaceus. The sequence continues at coordinate 1,961,700 of CM022703.1, forward strand.
TTTGGTGATTATATGACTAAGCTGATTTTAGTTGTAAACTATTGACCGCCCTTAATACTAGTCTTGATTGAATTATTAGATAGGTGGTTGTTCATAATTAGTCTTAATGTACTATTTTCCGTGCCCAATTAGATGACAGAATGAGGTATGATCGATGGTTTACAGGTTTGTCCACATATGCGAGGTCAAGTCATTCTTTTAAACTCTGCGAACCAAAGAAAGGATGGTTCATAACCACAGTCTAGTATTTTATCTCCAAGAAAGCAGTAATCATCAAGCGAAAGACGACTGCCCAGAAAGCACAATACAGTTAGCCATTGAAAGTTAATAGACCATACATGTAGACCGAACTGGTAATATCACCAAGCGACATTCACAGTTCATAGTTCTAAGAAACTGCGGCATACATGTACAAGTGAAAACCCTTAACCTCCTAAATGCAAAGCTTTTATCATACTGTTAAGTGTCTCTTACAGGAATCAGACCGTAGGTTCTTCTTCAAAATTTCCCTGGGTTGTGAACTGTACTAAGCACTGTGCTGATATTTCAGATAACCACATTATATTCATAAGGGCCAAGATTAATATCATAGTTTAACTATGATGACATGCATATAACTTCAGAACATGGCATGCCTTGCTGTAAACTGTCTCAATTCCTTTGTTGTCTATAGGGCAGGTATTTTCAACGCAATTTATTTTCTTGTATATAACCCATACAGGTGTGCACCCTATATAATAAACTTATCCAGTAAATATATAATAGAGTAACAGGTTCCTCCGTATCCTAAGCCAATTTAGTAGAACTTATCCAAAACACTGATCCTCTTGTGTTAAAAAAAGAGAGAAACATACAATTCCTGTGCAAAAAACAAGAGGAAGATGCGTGTCATTTTCTTGCAGTTCGACGACTCCAAAGGGAAGGGACTCAGAAGATATATACCCATAATAATTCAACATTTTTAGGCTGAACTTATAAGCGAGGAAGATTCTATCAGCCGGCAGATTAAACTATCACGAGATGAATAAGACAAGTCTGCACCTTATATCAATTGACCATTCTATGTAGCTTCTTCGACGGTTTGTAGAAGACAAATTGTGTTTCCACAACACCAGCATATTTTTTTTGGGGAAAAGGCCATAGCCTTAACACCAGCAGATTGATCCTCAGTGTTTTAAGGTGGCTCAGGGGAGCAAGCTTTGAAATGTTCATTGCGATATTTGGTCTCCAGAAGACTGACATTGACGAAATAACATACGGGTATTAATGACTTGAACATAACATCCTATTATATAAATAAGATGTAGGAGTAGGGCATTTTTTTTTTGATAGATGTATCATTCATATGCTTGTCGTCTGTATGCACCTAAAAATATATTTGTTATATATATATATATATATATATATATATATATATATATATATATATATATATATATGACCACAAGCAAGAAGTGAACAGATAATTCGTGAATTGGGATTATCACAAATGCAGACACAGATGTATGTGAATTGTGTGTGTACAAAAAACCAATCAAAAATTTCCATAAGAAAAAAAAACCAATCAAAAATTGATTGATAAGCAGTAGTGCATGATTTATCGAAAGAAACAACATAAAAATTTCTTTGACAAGAAATTAGGGATAAATATTGATACCTGACGGCTCAATCTTTTGGGCTCAGCCCAGTTTAACATGGGCAAACGCAGAAAGGTTGTTAACCGACCTGCCAAATTAACAGCCCAAAATTCTCATAGCACAGGTTGGCGCAATTCGAGTACCAAACGCATGGACTTTGATGAGGGGGCAACTGGAATTCCTTCCCATTCTTCTCCTTCTTTTTCGCATAATCCCGACCATAAAACCCTAACCGTTGCGCTACCTGGATGATCATTGCTCTTCATTGGCGCCGTCTCGGGTTTATGTGGGACCCGCGAGGTCTATGAGGCTGGTGCACTGCGACGACAGTGGAAATTTCCGGTGACCCGGAGCCTGCCGTCGAAGTCCCCGTCGGCGTCGCCTCCTTCTGCTGACGCGATCGCCAAGGAAAGAGATTCACCTTGGAGACTTCAGCTGAGGCTTGGCTTCTTGAAAAACTCATCTAAAAGGGCATTCGGATTATTGAAATTTTGTTAGTTTTATCATTTGTGAATTACCAGTGATTTAAGTTGCAAGTTTGGGTTGTCTTGTTTAGAATTACAATGTGGAAGGCATCAATTTGATTAGTTGATGATTATATTTTAGGAACGCTCAAATTGGTATGATTATAAGAAGCGTAGTAACGGAGTATATGCAGAACTTAGCCTTGTGTCTTATATGTGCCTTACATGTTTAAACTTTAAAGGTGACGATTTTAGTAGTATTGAAATGCCCTAGGTCTATTTATGTATGGTCATATCCATGTATGCTTTTCTCCCCTGGTTTCTACATACATCATCTTGAAGCTCTCAGATGATAATTGTTGCTTATTACAATGTGACTGCACGTCATCATCTTCAGTGGATGATTTGAAATAGTTTCATTTCTTTCATGCATGTATCAGTATATTCACCATTTCTTGGTGGAATATCGTTCTTGAAGAACACTGTAGGAGTGAAGGATATTCAAACTCAGCAACTTATCGCTTGGCAACCAAATATATAAAGTATGTTTGTAACTGACAGAGCAAAATACATTTAGCATAAATCGAGGATATAACTTCTTGTGCTCCTTGAGGTCTTGGTGTCCAAGGTATGGGCAGTTCGGATGCTCGCTTTTATAATATACTAGTTTCCGTGAAGTACAACAAGAGGAATCAAGTGAAGGCTCGTTCTCAATTAGGTAAGGAATATACATGCTATCAATTACTATGCAGTAAGTGATCAATTGGATGCTAGATTAATCACATAAAGAGCAAATATTTTAGCTTTAATAAAGAAATCGGGCCTTCAGCAAATTTAATTGCACTTAGTATTTCACAAATCATGAAATAAATCCTTAAACACCAAGCTCATTTACTAATACAGTACATAGAAGACTCTGCAGCTACCCAACCTCTAATTTGGTCAGTTGCAGTACATAGAAGTCTCTGCCGGTACCCCACCTCTAATTTGGTCTGTGCTTGATGGCTCCAATGTCTGTATCTTTGCTTGTGGTCAAACAGGATCAGTAAAAAATTCAGCACGGTACATACAGTGACAAGAATTTACCACTGAGTTCCACCATAGAAAGTATAATAGTTACCAACTATCAACTTAGTTCCCAAAGGATAAAGCACAAAATCAAGCATGCACATATCAAATTTAAAAACCTGAAGAAAGCCTCGCTATTTGCTCATAAGAATATCGTGGGGAGCAATTTGCTAAATAAATTTATTGTGGTCAACAAATTCCCAAGTAAACAAAAGCCTGATGGTAATTTGTCACGACCACAATTTCCAAACCTCGAGGAACATTGGAGTCGAACTAGACCTCTTCAAAATCTTCTTCCAAATTCTACATTTATCAAATAACCACCAAAAAGTCCATTCAAAAGAGAGATTCTCATTGTTACATGTATTCCAAAATTTCAACTAATTTCAAAACCTTTGTTTGACCTTCACCTCAAACCACAATTTGCATTTTATTAAAGATCAACCAATTTCCTCAATTCTCTCAAAGAATTTTGAATCTCTCCACTCCATCTAATCCCGCTCAAAGAATTTTGAATCTCTCCAATCCATCTAATCCCGAGTCTCTGAAAAAGGTGAATAAAACACAAAGAGTTCACAACTCAATAAGTGGATAAATTCATACACTATACACTGGTTTTACAAAAACTAAAAGATATAAACCATCATAAATCAAAAGTAATAAGAACAGATTTATATGCAAGAGAAATATCACCAAAAAGTCAAATTACCACCTTTAAATACAACGAATTAAAAATAATATTTTATGCAATTGGACAAGTTAGTAGGTCACGTCTCAATGCGGTCAACACTTCGATACACCGGTTCACTTGGTGACCCCATAATTATTCAGCCCGTGGTTCTGGGACGGTGAGACCCAAATTTAGGCTCGTACCGCTAAAATAAAAACCTCATCGAGGCACATTGAGCCCACAGTGACTTACTTTATTTTCCCACATATACCGGTCTATAGACTTGAGACGCATATGTTTTTAGAAAAATTAACCAATAGTGAAGTTAACTAACCACATATGCGTCTCAACTTACTACTATATGAAAAGACATGATTCTTAACAAAGAAAATAAGCGTGGCTTATACCAAACATCCATGTGTATCAGGTCCAACCAACAATTAATATGCGAGTAAATCATACAAAAGGATATAATCTATCAGGAAAAAATCTCACATATACATATAATATAATTTTATATGAAAAATACGCAGCACACAATGCATAAATTCACCACTTACCTTAATCCAAATGACAATCCAAATTCCGCTTAAGACGTTTCCTTGGATCTTCTAGGTACCGCTAAAGAATAAAAAATAAGCATTCATCAATATTCATATATGCCCTATTAAATAATAAGTAATGTGACATACTACTAGTTATACCAATCATTCAAACCATTTAATACAACTAGCTTAGTATGCTATGAATCAGTCCTCCACTTGATATTCTATAATATTTTATGGGGAAAAAAATAACCAAAACACCTAGAAGCAAGTCTAGCAATATCAAGTACTCTATTGCTTCTTTACATTGCCGATCATATCAAAATGCTAAGGAATTAACTTAGATAGGTGAGGGCCTACATCTAACTATAAACAATACAAAAGTATGATCCAAAAACATAAGTCCTCTAACCTAAACAAGTTAAGACCGCTGCATTTAATAATATCACACAAATATGTTTAAGATAAGAATATATAGAGTAAGTATCTTTGCATCAAAGATGATCTAGTCACTACGCCTTCTTTTCCTCAACAATGTTTGAGGCTTTCTTTCTTTCTTTCTTTCCTTAGCATATGCATCTCAAGTTAATATACTGGTATATGTGGGAAAAATAAGTCACTTTGGGCTCAATGTGCCTCAATGAGGTTTTTATTTTAGCAGTATGAGCCCAAATTTGGGTCTCACCGTCCCAAAATCACGGGCTTAATAATTGCGGGGTCATCAAGTCAACTAGAGTATCGAAGTGTTGACCGCATTGAGATGTGGCTTGCTTACTTTTTCCAACTGCATAAAATATTATTTTTAATTTGTTGTATTTTAAGGTGTTAAGTTTACTTTTTGTTGATATTTCTCTTTCATATTAATATGTTATTATTACTTTTGATTTATGATGGTTTATATCTTTTAGCTTTTGTAAAATCAATATATAGTGTACGAATTTATCCACTTATTGATTTGTGAACTCATTGTGTTTTATTTACTTTTCTAAAATTTTGTCACACCTCGGGCCTACAAGCTGTTGGTGCGATGTAAGTCCTACGCCCTCGACGGAGCAAGCAACACATGGTTTGGCTCAATTCACTACTAAAATTGACTAGTCAATGTTACACTTGGCTCTCAAGACCCATCATTTAAACCATTCAATCACTCAATCAATATCCGATGTGGGAAAAATCTTGGGGTATCACAATCACCCCATCTTAATTACGCAACATCCTCGTCACGACATGACAATTAGTCCGTCCCAATATCACCACCAAGCAATGTGAACTCTAGAGGCGGCTCCTACGGGCTTCTAGAGGTGGCTCTCACTGCACTCATACAGTGTAGCACTTATTCCCACATAGCACTTAGCTCCATATTTTCGGCTGGCTAACTACTCTAACATCATTTGTCACACCCCGGACCCGCAAGCCCTTTGGTGCGATGTAAGTCCTAGGTAACACGGAGTGTAACACAAATTAACTAGTTAATAGAAGACTCTGCAGCTACCCAACCTCTAATTTGGTCAGTTGCAGTACATAGAAGCCGGTACCCCACCTCTAATTTGGTCAGTTGCAGTACATAGAAGACTCTGCAGCTACCCAACCTCTAATTTGGTCAGTTGCAGTACATAGAAGTCTCTGCCGGTACCCCACCTCTAATTTGGTCAGTTGCAGTACATAGAAGTCTCTGCCGGTACCCCACCTCTAATTTGGTCAGTTGCAGTACATAGAAGTCTCTGCCGGTACCCCACCTCTAATTTGGTCAGTTGCAGTACATAGAAGTCTCTGCCGGTACCCCACCTCTAATTTGGTCAGTTGCAGTACATAGAAGACTCTGCAGCTACCCAACCTCTAATTTGGTCAGTTGCAGTACATAGAAGACTCTGCAGCTACCCAACCTCTAATTTGGTCAGTTGCAGTACATAGAAGACTCTGCAGCTACCCAACCTCTAATTTGGTCAGTTGCAGTACATAGAAGTCTCTGCCGGTACCCCACCTCTAATTTGGTCAGTTGCAGTACATAGAAGACTCTGCAGCTACCCAACCTCTAATTTGGTCAGTTGCAGTACATAGAAGACTCTGCAGCTACCCAACCTCTAATTTGGTCTGTGCTTGATGGCTCCAATGTCTGTATCTTTGCTTGTGGTCAAACAGGATCAGTAAAAATTCAGCACGGTACATACAGTGACAAGAATTTACCACTGAGTTCATAGTTACCAACTATCAACTTAGTTCCCAAAGGATAAAGCACAAAATCAAGCATGCACATATCAAATTTAAAAACCTGAAGAAAGCCTCGCTATTAGCTCATAAGAATATCGTGGGGAGCAATTTGCTAAATAAATTTATTGTGGTCAACAAATTCCCAAGTAAACAAAAGCCTGATGGTAATTTGTCACGACCACAATTTCCAAACCTCGAGGAACATTGGAGTCGAACTAAACCTCTTCAAAATCTTCTTCCAAATTCTACATTTACCAAATAACCACCAAAAATTCCATTCAAAAGAGATATTTTTGGGTAGTTAGTTTGGGTATAAAATTAAAGACAAATGGACTATTTTTAAAGAATATTAAAATTCATGTTCTCTTTGATGTTGACGATAAAGCCATGATTGTGAAACCTCCACTTGCGTACTGATCTGGAGACTAGAGAACATGTCAATATTTCGTTAGCTGAATGATACGAGTTTTTAAAGAAGGAACAACTTGATTTAATTACTTGAGATTAAATTTTTATGAGGATGGGGTTCATGGGTTTGTGGGTTCATTCAATTTTGGGATCCAGAAATGAGAGAAATGATATTATTAGTTTCCCTTCAACATATCGATCCCATAGTCGACAAAATGGTAGCCGGCATGGGACATGAAGAAAGCGGTGGGAATCAGAAAGGCGTTCTCGGGAAGACGCCTCAGAAAAGTGGAACTAGGGAAGATGCGTGAGGTTTACAAATTTGAGAAAGATTTTGCACTTAAGTTCTTGTTTTTCTTCAATTTAACGTACTAATTATAACTTACTTTCTATTTAAAACCTTATACAAACCCAATGGATAGGAGGTTGATATGTGGTGATAGCGCAGGAAAATTCTTGTGTTGCCAGCTCATCTCTCGCTCGCTCTCTTTCTCTCTATACACACACACACATAATTTGGAGCTTTTAGAGTATGAATCAAACTACTTTGATATGTTAATTTTTCTGCAGGTTTAATGTACCGTCCGCTTTATAATGTAGCTAAAATAATGATTAAAAATGTCAAAACAATATAATTTTTTCTACATATAGATCATGATGAGTGCAAATCACGGTAAGGCAGTCGATCATCATTTCAGTAGTCGATTGGGCTAGCTCACGATAAGAATTTAAGCTCATCATCTCATTTTAGCATTTTCCTATATATATATATATATATATATATATATATATATATATATATATATATATATATATATATAGCTCCTATAAACTTAAGTGGATATAAGCACTCGTCCATCAATTTTTTTATCCATTCATTATGCTTTGAGATTTGTGCTACAAATCAAGGCCATCTTTGAGATTTGTGCATTGATTTGTATCACATGCTAGCACAAATCTCAATACAAAATCAATGGATAAAAAAATGATCAAGGCCTAAAGGGTACAGTCTACATAAAAAGACCACGCCTCGGGGGAGGTAGAAGAGGTGTTCATAGTTAAAGGTTGGAGGAGTTTAGAGGACGTGGAGACTGCAATAGAGAAAATCACGATCAAGATCTAAACGGTGCAGTCCACATAAGAAGACCATGCCCCCCTAAGCAATTCCAAGACCTAGGTGAGCAACCTAGGTATTGCCTAGGTGCTAAGTGATAGGTGGGCAGCCTAGATATCACCTAGGCACTAGGCGGGCGGCCTTGGTTCTGCCTAGGCCTAGGCATACGCCTAGGCGCTCTAGGCGGAGGTTTTTTAAAACATTGCTAATATCTTCCTATTGCATCAAATTTTGCAACTTCAAGCGGTCACCAATTTGAAGAATAGATTATCTCAAAAAGAGATATTTTTGGGTAGTTAGTTTGGGTATAAAATTAAAGACAAATGGACTATTTTTTAAAGAATATTAAAATTCATGTTCTCTTTGATGTTGACGATAAAGCCATGATTGTGAAACCTCCACTTGCGTACTGATCTGGAGACTAGAGAACATGTCAATATTTCGTTAGCTGAATGATACGAGTTTTTAAAGAAGGAACAACTTGATTTAATTACTTGAGATTAAATTTTTATGAGGATGGGGTTCATGGGTTTGTGAGTTCATTCAATTTTGGGATCCAGAAATGAGAGATATGATATTATTAGTTTCCCTTCAACATATCGATCCCACAGTCAACAAAATGGTAGCCGGCATGGGACATGAAGAAAGCGGTGGGAATCGAAAAGGCGTTCTTGGGAAGACGCCTCAGAAAAGTGGAACTAGGGAAGATGCGTGAGGTTTACAAATTTGAGAAAGATTTTGCACTTAAGTTCTTATTTTTCTTCAATTTAACGTACTAATTATAACTTACTTTCTATTTAAAACCTTATACAAACCCAATGGATAGGAGGTTGATATGTGGTGATAGCGCAGGAAAATTCTTGTGTTGCCAGCTCATCTCTCGCTCGCTCTCTTTCTCTCTATACACACACACACATACTTTGAAGCTGTAGAATTATACAAATACCTTGAAGCTGTAGAATTGGGTTGAGCTGCTCCTTCCTCTCTTCTCCCTTTATAGCCTCCATGAATTTTAACAAATCTCTCATTTCCTTTTACCATTGCTTTACCCTACTCACTTTCAGCCCATCTCTTGTCCTTCCAAACAGTAGTAGATGTACCTCATTCATCCCTCACCCTACCTTGCCACTCCCTTCTAGGGTCAATTTCATTTTCACTATTTCACCTTGACGATCCCCATCACATAGAATATTCAATTTCATCACGGCCTCATCAATTGAAGCACATCCATAGCAGAGAAACCTTAAAATTTTAACTTAGCAAGAATCCCGTCTTCATAAATGAAAAAAGATTAAGAATAAATCAAATCCTCCAAAAAGGGGGAAAAAAGACAAAAACATATTATTTTTTACCTTATTGAGAGGGACTTCAAATGGGTTTTCTGCTCCTCCTTCTTTAGCTGTTAATGTTAAACCAGTCCCATTGAACAGGGAGACCTGATCATTAGAGCCCAACTGCTCCCATCCCATCTTGGTGAAGTATGGGAAAAAACAAAGAGGCTGAAATTTTCTTAGCGCTGTTGTTTCCATCTCGTCCCTAAAAAAAAGAATGACAGAAGAGGGAGAGAGGCTGAATTCAGTCTCCCAGAAATATCCTCTGATTCAAGAAAAGTGAAAAATAAAGAGGGCAAAATTATTAAAAAAATAAGCTGAATGGGTAAGAATTAAATTTGGGTGCTCATCTTCAAAGAATCCCCTTAACCCTAATTAACAATAGCTGGTAAAACTTAGAAAAATGAAGTTTAAGAAAGGATAGAAGTGGAAACAATTTGTGAACAGTAATATCAAATTTGGCACGTACTTTCCAGAAATATCCCAACTGTTTAACTTAGAATTTATGAGGAAAAAAAGTAATAAAAGAAGATATAGAGGGCAGAGAAGGAAAACAAAAAACATCACCTATCTAGCTTTTAAATTACTATGTAATTATGCTATTTGTGGAGATTTATTGTCCTTGGCAAAGAATGTATCTTCACTTTTTATTTTAATATTATACGATGAATGGTTATTCAAAAGAAAGATAGTGTATAATTAATGTATTTTACCATTTGTAAATTAATTTACATAATTTGGGCAGAAATAAATAGGATTCAAGAATTCTGATATGGACCTCATAATAATTTGTGAGATAGTATTGATCTTAAAAATTGTATTTCTCATGTTTTTGTTCATTTTCACTAATTTACATTCGTACTCTGCTAATCCATTTTGAATATCATAGATATCATTCTAGGCCATTGAATATTGGTTCAACATGCACTTGATATCATTTATATACAATATACTGTTATGAAATAAAGAGTAATTTGATAATATTAGTCATGAGCATAATAGAATATATACAAGAGATAGATGGACAGTGGTGGGTCTACGATTTCGGAAAGTGGTGTCACTATGTAATTAATAATTTAGGCAAGTTTGGGACCAAAACATCGTGGCTATATACATATAAGTTAGCAAATCTACCACATTTATAAGATCAATTAAGTGCTTTCAATATTGTAGCATTCAAGTTTCAATTTCAAAAGTAAACTTGCAAAGAAGCACATAATAAACAAACTGGATGTATCCAATAATTAAAACAAGAATGTTATGAAAATAGTCATATTTTACAAGGTCAATTAACTACGTTTAAAGGATTGCAATATAAAGTTGTAAACATTTTTACTTTAAACTTGAAAATAAACCAAGCAGATACATAAAATGGTTGGATGCAATCACAACAAAAGATTCAAATAGACTAAAGGCACAAAGAAAAAAATGTCAAATAATCCCACTATATAAGGAACCCCTTGGGGGAAGTGGTGTCACATGAACACTTCCTCTAATATGGGTATGCCAATATAGATGGACATGGATACATAACCCAATATAGGCCTATATCCAAATATCGATAACTTAATGTACTAACTCTTACACCCCCACCCCTCAAGCTAGAGTATAGATATCTATCATGTCCATCCACAAAATAGAAAAAACTTGGTATGTACTACCTTGGGGCTTGGTGAAAATATTAGCCAGCTGTTGTGAACATGGTGTAAAATGAGTGCATATCAATTCTTTCATCATAGTATCCCACTTAAGATGACAATCCACTTCTATAAGTTTAGTCCTTGCATGAAAAACTAGATTTTTGTGATGTAAATAGCAGACTGATTGTCACACTGCATAGGCATGGGCTTGGTTGAAAAACCAAGTTCCTCCATTATATTCTTCAACTACATTATCTCACAAGTAGTATGAGTCATCACCCAGTACTCAGCTCCGACACTAGATTGAGACACCAAATCTTGCTTTGTACTTCTCCAAGTTTCAAGATTTTCTGCTACAAATGTGCAGTATATGGTTGTAGACTTGTCTCCTTTGTCTACTGCAAAATCTGAATTTGAGTAAGCGGAAATGTGCTCATGTCCATGCTTCTTGTACAGTAAACCTTTTCTGGGGAGCTTTTTGACGTTAACTACAATTCTTAGTGGAGCTCTCTAATGAACCTCTCTAGGCTTATGCATGAATTGACTCATAAGATCTATTGTGACAGATAGATCAACTTACCAAGTGGCCTCCTATATTATCTAATATCCGCAAATAGCTCATCATCCTTTGCGTAAAGATCTAAACCTGTCTCCATTGGAGTACTCTCAGGCTTGCAATCCAGAAGACTAGTCTCCTTTAAAAGGTCCAGCATATACTTCTTTTTAGAGAGAAGCAACCCATGTTTATGATAGGCAACTTCAATCCCTAGGAAGTGTCTAGGTTGTCCTATATCCTTGGTTATAAGGTAGTGCTTGAGATACTCCTTGGTTTCTTCTAAACCAGCACATCACTCCTAGTCAGCACGATGTCATCAACATGCACAGCCAAAGTGACTGTCCCGAAAGCAATGTTATGAATTAATATGGAGTGATATGAATGACACCTTTGAAATCCATTATCACCTATAACCCTATTGAACTTGTCGAACCATGGTCGTGCACTCTACTTGTAGACGATACTCACCCTCTGAGCAATGAACCCTAGAGGTTGCTCCATGTAAACCTCATCTTGAAGATTTCTATACAAATTGGCATTCTTCATATCTAACTAGAGCATGAGCCACTACACATTAACAACAATAGAGAATAGAATACATATGGAGTTGAGGCGAACGACTAGAGAGAAAAATAATGGTTGACCCCATATGTTTTAGTAAAGCCTTTAACAACGAGCCTATCATTATATTTGACGACTACAACATCTGGCTGATACTTAGCATTAAAGACCCAACAACAACCAACAATATCAGATCCCGAGAGAGCGGGAATTATGTCCCAAGTCCCTTGAGAAATGAGAGCATCCATCTCCTCATCCATAGTATGCTTTTAAATTAGAACTAACATTTCCTCCTGGTAATTCCTAGGTATAGAAGCAGAATTTAAGGACAAAGCAAACTAGTGAAAAGGTGGAGACAGACGATCATGGAAAACCAAGCTAGAAATAGGGTGTGAAGTAGCATACATTTATCCTTTCAAATAGCAATAGGAATATCGAGATCAAAAGGAACAAGTAATTGTTGATGGGTAGGACCTTCAGCTACAAATAAAGGATCAATGGGAGGAGAGATAGATGTTACTAGCTTTGACCTTCTAGTATACTCGGCACATGCTGAGGGGGAGGAATAGTTGTTGTTGGTTCCCCTTCAACTACAAATGAAGGATCAGTAGGAGGAGAGATAGATGTTGCTACCTTCGACCTTCTAGTATACTCAGCACAAGCTGAGGGGAAGGAATAGATGTTGCCGGTTCCCCTTTACTCACTAGTGGAAAATATGGGAGTGACCCAAAGAAAGTAACATTAGCTGAAGTTATGAATTTTGTGAGATGTTGGATCAAAACAATGATATCTCTTTTGAGCCTTGGAATATCCAACAAAGTCACACTTGATCGACCTAGGAGACATCCAAATCCTGACACATATTCTGAACAAGACATTTTCAATCGAAGATATGAATAACTATAGAAAATCAAAGTTTATTAGGATAAAGGCACGAAAAAGGAATCTTTCCATGAAGAATAGAAGACAACATCTAGTTAATTAAATGATATGCACAAAGAACAACATCAAACCAAAGATACTTGGGAACATGCATGTGAATCATCAAAGTCCTAGCAACACCTAAAATGTGTCTATGTTTCCGTTTAGCTACTTCATATTGTTGTGAGGTGTGTGAATAGGAAGTCTGATGTATAATACCATGTGAAGCATAAAAAGAGAACACTTTATTTTTCATATATTCAAGAGCATTATCAGTACGCAACACAAGAATAAAAGTAGAAAACTAAGTTTTTATTTCATTATAAAAAGTTTGATCATATCAGCAACTTGAGATCCTTCTTTTAATAAACACAACCATGTCATTCTCGAAAAACAATCAACAAATATAATAAATTACCGAAATACACTCACAGAAGAAAAAGAGCATGGACTTCAAACATCTGAATGAACTAGTTCAAAAGCAAACCTACTACAATTATCCACTCGACTAGGATAGGAAGCATGACGATGCTTTCCCTACTTAGAAGACTCGCACTCTGATTGATGTTATTTATCTTTATATCTCTTTCATAGTTCATCTAGCCACTTGGCTTTTGACAGTAGTTTGCTGAGAGGTCTTTTTTACAAACTATTCAAACATTTATAGCATATAAATGCTTAGATATTTATTTTGGGAGTGTTGTGGTACTCTCAAAAGACCAATACACTAACCCTTCGGATGTTACACCATCCAATTGTTTCAGCACACTATCATAATATGATTAGTATGACTAGTAAATGAGTGAATGTGCCGTTACAAGATGAAAGTGCCATATAATCTTAAGAATCACAGCATAATCATTGTACATGTAGACGGGTGTAGAAACTTGTTCTTCCTAGGCTATGGAGGTACCCCAATGTAGGTAGCTCTAAGGTATGATTTGACTAGGCAGTTGATCACTGATCTATGTTGATCTCCCTAGGTCTACTTAGGTTAAGTGAGGTTGTCATGGGACTGGGACTAGTACATAACATTACATGTACAATTTAAATAACCACGGAGATGAGGGTTACGTATTGAGAGTGTCACAGCTTGGTGATGTTAAATGGGTACATAGATGCTCCAAAGTGGGTTGCCCAACATTATTATTGTCATTGTCATTATTATTTTCCACCTTAAGTGGGTTGATTATTTCTCTTACTTAACTAAATAAGAACATAATTAATGCTTTAAATTATATGCTTATTCTTTTTATATGTTGCACGCACAACACTTTGAATATCTCTTTGAGGCCTATGATCATATATCATTGATTCCATATTTCTCTCATATCTAGCTTCAAAAAAGACATTATTTTTGCAGCTAAGCTTTGTTCCATGCAAAGCTTTGATACTATAATCCTTGCTTAGACTTTATGTCTTAACTCTTTCATGGACCATACGTTCAGGTAATGAAGTTAGTCCAATTGCAGTGGATCAGATTTACTTGAATAAGTAGGTTGAGAGGAAGTGATGTCATGCAATAGTCATTTGCTTTTAAACAATATGATGGATATTGTACTTTGATTATATCTTTTATTGCTTCTGTATTGTGATATTGCTGTGATGTTGATGTTGTTGAGATGGGACTTGTTTGATGTATATTTATATTGTGCGTGATTGTGGATGTACAATAAAACAAATAGGTATTTGTAGATTATTCTCTTATTGACTCTACGAATGTTCTGCTTACCAAGTAGCTACCCATCTCTGGGGCATCACAGATAAGCTGACTAATAGACAATAAGTTGATTAGAAATTTAGGTACATAAAGAATATTTTTCAACAATGAAGATGAGGTAGTATGAACTATCCCATCACCAATAACAAGAGAATATGTACCATCAGCAATATGAATAGGATGAAATTTGGTGGAAAGGTTTAGAGAATGAAAATTTTCTTTAATACTGTCATATAGAAAAAGACTCTTGAATCTAGTATCCAGGTCTTTTAGAGGAAGCAATATAAGCATCCATACTTGAAGAGGATGCATGACCTGGATGACTCATTTGATAGGACAGGAACTGTAGGAATCTGTCATAATTCATATTCCCTACAGTAGTAGCTGAGGGTGCAGGAGAAGTAAATCAAGCTGTCGGATAAGAACGTGCAACAACTATTTGAGTCTAGTCTGGCTTTCCAAATTTCGCCCCACACTTCTGAGAAATATGATTATTTCTCTAGTAGTGCTTGCAATGATGCTTTCCTTTGTCTCCAAACTAGCATCCACTAGGATATCTATGACCTCCTCCTAAATCATGGCCACATCCACGACCGCACCCACAGCCATGTCTAGGATACATTGCCGACTACTCAGTAAGAGATATTGACGATGGTGTAGATCCAGAGCCAGTTGATACTTGCAACACCTTGGAGAATATAGAGGTTAATGAAGGTACCCATCTCAAGTATTTGACTGTGCACCCGAGTAAGTGATGTGGCATCTAAACTAGAAAGAAACTTGGCTATAGTCAAATCTTTCCTATAATCTTTTAAGGACTTCAAATGAGTAATCAGGGGCTGATGAACATCCTACTTGTCTAGAATCCCCCTTAAAGCAGCATAATACTCAGTTACTAATTTCTCTCCCTGCTAAAAAGTAAACAACTACTTATACAACTCAAATATCCTAGAAATTTCTTCTCATTAGCATACATCTCTTTCAAAGTCTCCAAAATCTCCTTTGCCGTCTTCAGACACATAACATCCGTACTCCTCCATATTGTTGAGCAACCATGTCATCACACAATAGTCACTTGCCAACTAATCAGAAGAGGTGGAATTCTTCACATCTCTAGGATCTTCAAGGAGGTGCTTCATCTTCTTATGAGCACCGATGAACAATCGAAAGGACTGAGCCCACAACCAATAGTTACGTCCATTCAACTTCACAGTAATAGCAGCCAGAGTTTTAATCAAATTCTCCATAATATGAGAGGCAAGAAACTTGCTTGGTGATATCTTCGGAGGAAGCTATATCAGCTAGTCAATCAGAAGAATAGCCAGATAACAGTAGATACGCAGACAGGAAAAAACATTAGCAAAACACTAAATAACCAGAAAGAGAACCCAAGGAGAGACTAGCATGTAGACAAGGTAGTAAGGACTGCCACAGCAATTTGGATAGACAAACAATAGAGAAAAGGGTTGCGGCATCAATGTAGAGGATTAGTAGCCATGGCAGAGGATGTCGGAAGTGAGATGGGAGTTAGAAGAAGGTGGCTTCGTTGAAAGAAACATTGGGCAGCAGTGTTGACGGTGGGAGATAGATCAGGTAGAGTCAGTGGCGATGGGAGAAGGTTCAAATGATGCATGAAAGAGCTTGAAAGAATATCATCATGTCACTCTCAAATATTACAACCATGATATGTCATATATTCAAGTTCAATATTTTCGTTGTTTACATCCGACTTTCAAGATATGTGTCAGCCATGAAAATGAATAAGATGACTAGTACTAGAATGATAGGGGAACAACTATCAGTTGGGCACACTGACAAAGCAGACCTATATTACAGATCGTCCGATCAGCCCTTAAGTCATAAATGTTGAAGGAATCCCACGCATGAACATACATGGGTTGAGTAACAAACCTAAAAAGAGGCACGTGTGTTAGTGGGATAGTTAACCTCCAAAATTAGGGGTGTCCACTAACGCGTGCAAGACCTCTACATATTGGATGACAGTGAATTAGAACAAGCTCAAACAATCAAACTCAAACTTTATATTATTGTATCTTGTTGCTTCCATGGCTGTTTAGTTCCTTGTGAATTTGCTCCTTTAGTTGTAATTCGGATTTGTAAATTAATTTCTTTACAGGAATGCAATTTACTCTCCTTGTTATTTAGTTTTCCTGCAATTTATTGCTTCCCGATCAATTTGGCTCCGAGAGAAACCTACTATCGGATAGGAATAATGTAATTTTTACTTATCCTTGAGTTCCTTTTGCAGCAATTTCATTTAAGTTTAGAACAGCGGGAGTAGATTTACGGCAAGATAGTATTGATATACGGAGCATTCGGCTGAATAGTGAAGCATCACGCTCTGACAAAATATCACGTCTGATCATCTTCCTATCTTTCCCAGGTGCGATCTTTTTAAGGAACACATAACTCCAAGCCGCACTATGGCTTTCCAATCAGGATGTTCTTCCTCTCGTTGGAGTGTATCCTCTATGGTTTGAACTGCTAGTCATAGCGGCTAGCAGCCTATTTTAGAGCAAACACTAGTGATATGTCATATATTTTTTTAAAAAAATTCACTTCTATGAACAATATGTAACCTACATATGCATCTCTAAAGTTGTTTTTGGCACTTTAATTGTTGAGACCTAGGTTATCCGGACACTTCATCTAGGCTCTCATATCCATGTCAGTCCGTGTTTGTATCCAACACTCCTTGGACACTTCTTGAATGTATACATACATTTATTCAAACACATACTCAATTATATAACACAATTAAATTCAAAAAACTCGTGATACACTTCTTGAGCATATATTACACATTTCACCTCAAATTTATGCAACTCATTGGACTTGGACAGGTTCGTTTTAGCACATACCTAGATAAATATGATTTTAAAGGGTCATTTGGGTATCCAGTTCAAAAATGAGCGGTTTTTCAATTTATAATCTACTTGATAAAATAAACATAAAAATGGTATTAGGATTTTAGTTCTCATGACATGTGAATGAAAAACAATATCGGCCTCGACTAGATTATTAATTTTCATATGTATGTATATAGTGGTGTCCCCATATCCCAACTTTTACAATTTTGCCATGTCCCATATCCGCACCTGTGTCCATGTCCGCACCCGTATCTGTGCAACTTAGGTTGAGATTGGGGAAGAGGTAAGTTACATTTGTGTTTGTATTTGTAGGAAGTTGTGATGGTGGAGTACACAAACAAATGGAATGATGGGGATGGTTCAGACCTTAATTCAAGTTCAAATATGATTCTGAGTTTGGGGAGGAACTTATAATGGCTTGGTAGAGGAGATGGAGGATGTGGTTGTAAAGATGTAGCAGGAGATGGTGATTATGATGGAGTTTGATTTGGTTAGGAATTAGGATTCATGTCTAAATTTGTGTTTGGAGAAGGGCGTGATCTTGGTGGGCGAAAAGAGGGTTGTGATGGTGGTTTGGAGGGAGATGATATGTGATGTTGGGTGAAATTTTCGATTAGGTTCAGTAGGGTTTTTAGTTTAAGGATTGGGAGACCTGATAGGTGATTATAGGATGTATCCAAAATATATCCACTAATGATATTGTGTCACTATCTGCAATTTGGTCTTTTAGACATACCATTACGCTTTGATTTTCACTCTAGTAGCATTTGATGTGCAGTGCAATTTGGTCTGCAATTTGATCTTTTATATCCACTGATGGAGTGGTCGATTCTTCACTTCCCCCGCATTACACCGGGGTTATTTGCTAGTATTTAAATATATCCTAATGTTTTGCAGCTTGGAGGGGCCAGTGCTGTACCTTTTGAAGAAACGGTTACATCAGACTGAATCAGAAAGAGGCATTATTCTATTGGAGTATCTGTCAAATGAAGATAGTGTAATGTTATTATGCAACTTGATGAAATGGAAGCACAAAGGTTAAATATTTCAGGCATCATGATGGACTTACCAGTGCAAGCAAAAAGTTTCTAATAGTAGTCAAATTGTGAATGTGCAGGTCAAATGCAGGACACTGGAGGGACACTGCTCTAGTGTGTCGAAAACTCATGATTTTGTTAAATGTGAATCTTCTGATTGGAAAGTTACATATGATGATAAGTAAAGATGCTCTGAGGGCTACATTCTCAGAAGAAATATTTCAGAAGGTACTTACAATGACATTCCTTATTAACATCCTAATATGTTCCACTAAAAAGAGATCAGGAACTTAACTACAAAGTTCAATCATGTTGAGAACCTCTGGAGAATACTGGTCGCCAGTTGAAGTTAAAGTTCTTTTCTCTTTGCTAAACTTTAACTTGATTCAGCTACCATTCCCTTGCTCTTCATGGACGATATGGGCAAAGATGATGATCACACTGAAGTTCCTCCTTGTATGCACGGTCAAAAAGTGAAGATCAATGAGCTTGAAATTTCGACATTGATTGATGATATCTAGAAGCTAATGGAGGAACTGGAATCTGTTCTAGTAGAACTCAATTCCATGAGAAAGATGCTGCAATACTTCACCACACCATTTTGGGAAGTATTTGGCTGGATGCGAAAATTTTGACGAAATAGCCAAAAGATGCTGCGGAAGTGCTATTGAATTGACCGACATAGCTGTTGCAGAGGTCGCTGTCCCCCAGAAATAGAAGATCCAAGTTCAGCAGTTGGCAATTTAGAGACTCACAATAATAGAAAGAACTGAAAAGTAGAAAGCCATGACCAAGAGAAGGCCAAGTTGTAAGTGAAGCGGAGGCATAGTTGCATGGAACCCGGTTCGTTCCGGTTCACGGGATGGGCTTATACGATATGCTAGGGAACGTGGGACGCTTTAGGTTCGGTTCTTAAATGTAGGAATCGCAGGTTTTGCAAGAGTCAAATTTAAAATATATTCCAGTTGATACCAGTAATGGTAAAATAACATTGAGAATCATGTTGCAAGTAAGGCATGCATATTTTATTTGCTTAATTTCTCACATTTTTTCTGTTTATTCTTTTAAAAAAAAGTTGTTTATTTTCAAATTTTTAACTGGTTTGAATTCTAAATTGGGTCGCTGGAGTTGGTGAATCAAATCGCTGGAGTTGGTGAATCGGGTCATGTTCCATGCGAATCTGGGATGATTGAACCCGGGTCGCGGTTCGCTATAGTGTCCCACGTTCCCGACTTCTATGAGCGGAGGCACTGCATCAATCCAGATGGATGCAATTTTTTATAAAAAGCAGTGTTGATGAGAGCCAGGGAAATTGAGGAGATACTGAGTCGCAACAATGAGTGACAGTTGAGCACAGTTTTAGTATTTGAGAAGATTATAGCTGTGGAGTGAGCTGCAGCAGCAGAGCTGAAGCCTTGTTCTTGCAGCTACAAGCTCCTGTAAACTAGATGCACTTCACCATGAGTTAGCATATGTCCGTGTGAATGAGACCGCAGTTGATGCTAGGACTGCCTCCCATCATGGAAAATGTTTTGAGCGCAGAACGTAGTTGCATGGATGCAGAAATGGATATTGATAGAAAACAGTCAAGAGAAGATGCCCAATCGCCTTGAAGTATTCTCAGGTAGAAGATAGGAGTTCTGTGTAGCACCCAGCGCTAGGAGAATCAAGATACTGATTTATCTGAACGTTGACATAAAGCTCGCAATTTAGAAACTGAAACTTGCAGAATATGGATTCTGTGCATAACTATAATATCTGAAGACTCCCATGACAAAACATTTCCGAAGTTAGCAGCATCATCATCCAGCGGGGTTCTACTAATTAAAGCATCAGCTGCTTCTTGTAAGTAATTTCCTGCTTGTATAGTTTAGGCGTGTTCTTATCTCAATATGGCGTTTTTTCGTATAGGCCTATACGGCTTTCCCCTTGAATGTAGTCCAGTGATCAAAATAAGTATAGAAGACTAATGGAAGGAATGGGAAGTTGAAGAAGCTTGCTGACTTGTTTCTTTCTTTTCTAGGAAGTTGATTTATTTGTATTGGCTTCGTCGGGATTTATTTCTATTGGCTTCGTCGGGCTATATTTATCTTGTGTCTGCCAATGATTCAACTGAAAATATATCCTTGTTTGTTTTCTGCGCAGCAGATTTTAAATGATCTCCTATGGATGGAATGAAGATGTAAGATGTTCTAAATGATCTTGTTTCGATAGTACACAAGAATTGTGATATGCATTTGTTTCATCTAAGAAAAAAAAAAGAAACGAAAACTGTTACGGCTCCAGGAAGAATGAAGTTTCATCAACCAAATTTGCTTTCTCAATATTCTATAAGTTTATCCATAAATACATTGCATACTCAATCCCCGATGTAGACTAATCAGGGCAGAGCAGGCCTCCAAAAGGTTTCAGATGGGCACTACTTACATATAGTTGCCTAAACAGCAGCAAAATAACTGGTCCCCCATACTGATGACTGCAGTTTTTAACTTTTGCCTCTTGACTTCCAACTCCATTGCAGAATCCAAATAGAGAACAAATACATTGTTGTAATGATGTAACCTCTTGTTCAACAAATGGCAATGCTAGCAGATACCCAAATGAGGCCCCCCTTCTTTAGAGAAATTTTAGCATCAGAAGTAAACAAGAAATAGCCACACAGAACAACAATAATACATTTACAATCTCTTGCCAAACTACTAAACTATTGAAAACTTCGATTGGAATTCGAAGTACTAAAATCCTTTTCATACAACACTCCCTTGATAGGAAGTATCCTCATAATAGTAAGGAGAGAGCTTTGCATCCTGCTCCTCTTGCTGCTTTGGCTTGGCCTTGCTCTCATCTGGGCTCACTTCAAGCAACATCTTCACAACTCTCCTCATTGATGGCCTGTTCATTGGGAGATTGCTTGTGCAATGGAGCCCAATGTTGAGGACCTTGTTGAGCTCCTCCTTGAAGAGGGAAGTGTCTAGGTTTGGATCAATCACATGATCCGCTCCTTTCTGCTCCAATGTGCTGCACACCCATTTCACTAAGTCCTTTTCGCCGAATTCAGGATCAACTGGAAGTTTCCCCGTGACAAGCTCTAGGATCACGACTCCAAAGCTGTATATATCGCTCTTTTCGGTCACTCGAAGAGTGTATGCATATTCTGCATCATCACACAAGATGCATATCAGAAGACCGAAATGATAAACACATGAATTCCTGGTATGTACATGAACAAAGACACTGGACTAAACACAAAGTACCTATAGGATTAGAGCAAGAAGTTGGATGACAGAAATTTTAGACTGACCTGGGGCAATATATCCACAGGAGCCGGCGATGACTGACATCGACTTTTGCTCCTTTCCGATGGCATCCACAGCCTTAGCCACCCCAAAATCAGCCACCCTTGCTCCAAAACCAGAATCCAACAGTATGTTGTTGGACTTCACATCCCTGTGCACAATCGGAGGAACACAATCATGGTGCAGATATGATAGCCCCTCAGCTGCATCCAACGCAATCTTGAACCTCGTCGGCCAATCCAGCAGACTCGCCTTCTTGCTGTGAAGAAAGTCCCCTAAGCTCCCATTAGGCATGTACTCATACACCAAAAGCTTGCAATCTTTATGAGTACAACTGCACCATAACCTCACAATGTTCTTATGCCTAATCTTTCCTAAAGTAGCAACCTCTGCCTCAAATGCATCGTCACAGACTCTATCGACATTCTTTGCAGTGCTCCATAGCTTCTTCACTGCAACGGCCTCTCCACTGCTGAGAACGGCCTTGTAGACTTTTCCAGAAGCGCCGCTACCAATAACATTGTCTTCATTGAGACAGTCTAAGATCTCGTATTCACTGAAGCCTAGCTTGTGGAAGGAAGTCAGAGTCCATTTCGACTTGTTGCTGAGCTTCGCCTTCTTGAACTTCCTGTATCTCAAATAGAACCATCCAAGCCCAATCATTAGGACGAGGGCAGCGAGTATGAATATTGCTTTGAACAGCCAAGCAATCCTACTGTGGCTATCAGAGTCCAATGAGCTTGAGCAAAGGCCTTTAAGTTCCTT
Organism: Asparagus setaceus; assembly: GCA_012295165.1. NCBI lineage: Eukaryota > Viridiplantae > Streptophyta > Magnoliopsida > Asparagales > Asparagaceae > Asparagus > Asparagus setaceus. The sequence goes on from CM022703.1 coordinate 1,984,532, forward strand.
GCAGAGACCGGGATTGTTTTGAAAGCTAGTTCTGTAGTCCGCGTTTGCAAACGTTGGCGGTAGAGGACCTGAGAGCTGATTGTTTGACAAATTGAATTGATTCAGCTTCAAGTTCTGCAACTGAGAAGGAACCTGCCCAGTGAGCACATTGCCAGAGAGATCGAGATAGTTGAGGACAGGAAGATTTCCAAGCTCAGAAGGAATTTCTCCAGTGAAAGCATTGTCGGCGAGGTTCAATTCAGTGAGCTTCTTCCAGTTTTCAACCCCCGGCAAGATCTCACCGGAGAGCGAGTTGTTGTGAAGATCGAGCTGGCCGAGCTGAGCCAAGTTTGTGATGGTCGAAGGCAGTGGCCCTTGTAGTCTATTGTTGGCAGCTGAAAACTCATATAACTTCCATAATGACCCAATTTCTGATGGAATGCTTCCGCTGAAATTGTTGTCTGAGATGTGAAGATTTGACAAATTGTTAGCTCCCATAATCAAAGCAGAGATCTCGCCAGAGAGCGAGTTACCGCTGAGCTCAAGGAGCCCGACATGGGGCAACCCCCAGAGCCCATCGGGGACATTCCCTGATAGCTCGTTATTCGACAGCCTAACCCTCTGAAGGGTCTTGCATCGGCCCAGACCAGCGGGCACGCTCCCGTTGAACGAATTCCCAATCAGCATGATTTCTTCCAAAGCCCCGCCCTCGCAGACACCAGCAGGGATCTCTCCTGTAAAATGATTGTACGAGAGATCCAGCGACGCTAGAGGGCAGTTCTTGCCGAGATCAGCAGGGAGGGCGCCCGTTAACTTGTTGTCGAACAGCCTCAGCTCCATCAGATTATGGAGCTTTGAAACATTAGGCGAAATGTCGCCAGTGAAGTAATTCTGATACAAATGCAAGCTCTCCAGGCTCGGGATATCGAAGACATCCTCAGGTATTGGTCCTTCCAATCTGTTCATCGACGCATCGATTCTCAGCAAGCTGTCAAGCTTGGAAAGCCCGGAAGGGAAAACGCCGGAGAGCGAGTTGCTGTAGAGCTCAATCTGGACTACTGAAGAGAGGTTAGCTATCGATTTCGGTATCGATCCAGTGAGGTTGTTGTAGGAAAGATCCAAATTCTTCAGATTGGAAAGCTTTCCCAATGACTCCGGAATCGAGCCCATAAGGCTGCATCCAGCGAGCCACATATTCTCAAGATTCGACAGATCGCCGAGCTCGACAGGGATTGAACCAGGAGCGAAAGGGTTGTAGGAGATGTTGAGCTGCTGAAGAGTGGAGATGCTGCCAAGAGCTGCAGGCACAGTGGAAGTAAGCAAATTGTTGACAAGAGACAGAACCTTAAGCTTGGGGAAAAGCCCGAAAGAGTCCGGTATCGGCCCGCTGAAGTTGTTAGCGCCGACGTCGAGATACTCAAGAAGAGGGAGAGAGGCGAGAGAAGGAGGCAATGGCCCAACCAAATCATTGGTGAAGAGGTCTAAATGGACCAAAGAAGTGCAGGAGCTCAGAGAGGAGTCGGATAACGAAGAATTGATGTAATTGGATTGAAGGGAGAGGAAGGAGAGACTGGAGAGGCTGCAGAGAGAGTAAGGGAAAGCCGATGAGGCTGTGGTTGTAAAGATGTAGCAGGAGATGGTGATTATGATGGAGTTTGATTTGGTTAGGAATTAGGGTTCATGTCTAAATTTGTGTTTGGAGAAAGGCGTGATCTTGGTGGGGGAAAAGACGGTTGTGATGGTGGTTTGGAGGGAGATGATATGGAGTTCGTATTTAAGCATTTGATGTTGGGTGAAATTTTCGATTAGGTTCAGTAGGGTTTTTAGTTTAAGGATTGGGAGACCTGATAGGTGATTATAGGATGTATCCAAAATATATCCACTAATGATATTGTGCCACTATCTGCAATTTGGTCTTTTAGACATACCATTACGCTTTAATTTTCACTATAGTAGCATTTGATGTGCAGTGCAATTTGGTCTGCAATTTGATCTTTTATATCCACTGATGGAGTGGTCGATTCTTCACTTCCCCCGCATTACACCGGGGTTATTTGCTAGTATTTAAATATATCCTAATGTTTTGCAGCTTGGAGGGGCCAGTGCTGTACCTTTTGAAGAAACGGTTACATCAGACTGAATCAGAAAGAGGCATTATTCTATTGGAGTATCTGTCAAATGAAGATAGTGTAATGTTATTATGCAACTTGATGAAATGGAAGCACAAAGGTTAAATATTTGAAGCATCATGATGGACTTACCAGTGCAAGCAAAAAGTTTCTAATAGTAGTCAAATTGTGAATGTGCAGGTCAAATGCAGGACACTGGAGGGACACTGCTCTAGTGTGTCGAAAACTCATGATTTTGTTAAATGTGAATCTTCTGATTGGAAAGTTACATATGATGATAAGTAAAGATGCTCTGAGGGCTACATTCTCAGAAGAAATATTTCAGAAGGTAATTACTGATATTTTTCTATTTTCTCTCCTAACAATGACATTCCTTATTAACCATCCTAATATGTTCCACTAAGAAGAGATCAGGAACTTAACTACAAAGTTCAATCATGTTGAGAACCTCTGGAGAATACTGGTCGCCAGTTGAAGTTAAAGTTCTTTTCTCTTTGCTAAACTTTAACTTGATTCAGCTACCATTCCCTTGCTCTTCATGGATGATATGGGCATAGATGATGATCACACTGAAGTTCCTCCTTGTATGCACGGTCAAAAAGTGGAGATCAATGAGCTTGAAATTTCGACATTGATTGATGATATCTAGAAGCTAATGGAGGAACTGGAATCTGTTCTAGTAGAAGTCAATTCCATGAGAAAGATGCTGGAATACTTCACCACACCATTTTGGGAAGTATTTGGCTGGATGCGAAAATTTTGACGAAATGGCCAAAAGATGCTGTGGAAGTGCTATTGAGTTGACCGACACAGCTGTTGCAGAGGTCGCTGCTGCCCAGAAATAGAAGATCCAAGTTCAGCAGTTGGCAATTTAGAGACTCACAATAATAGAAAGAACTGAAAAGTAGAAAGCCATGACCAAGAGAAGGCCAAGTTGTAAGTGAAGCGGAGGCATATTTGCATGGAACCCAGTTCGTTCCGGTTCACGGGATGGGTACGGAAGCGTAGTATGCCACTCATTAGGAATAGGGTTACGAGGGGGGTAGGCTTATACGATATGCTAGGGAACGTGGGACGCTTTAGGTTCGATTCTTAAATGTAGGAATCACAAGTTTTGCAAGAGTCAAATTTAAAAAATATTCCAGTTGATACCAGTAATGGTAAAATAACATTGAGAATCATGTTGCAAGTAAGGCATGCATATTTTATTTGCTTAATTTCTCACATTTTTTCTGTTTATTCTTTTAAAAAAAGTTGTTTATTTTCAAATTTTTAACTGGTTTGAATTCTAAATTGGGTCGTTGGAGTTGGTGAATCAGATCGCTGGAGTTGGTGAATCGGGTCGTGTTCCATGCGAATCTGGGATGATTGAACCCGGGTCGCGGTTCGCTATAGTGTCCCACGTTCCCGACTTCTATGAGCGGAGGCACTGCATCAATCCAGATGGATGCAATTTATTATAAAAAGCAGTGTTGATGAGAGCCAGGGAAATTGAGGAGATCCTGAGTCACAACAATGAGTGACAGTTGAGCACAGTTTTAGTACTTGAGAAAATTATAGCTGTGGAGTGAGCTGCAGCAGCAGAGCTGAAGCCTTGTTCTTGCAGCTACAAGCTCCTGTAAACTTGATGCACTTCACCATGAGTTAGCATATGCCCGTGTGAATGAGACCGCAGTTGATGCTAGGACTGCCTCCCATCATGGAAAATGTTTTGAGCGCAGAACGTAGTTGCATGGGTGCAGAAATGGATATTGATAGAAAACAGTCAAGAGAAGATGCCCAATCGCCTTGAAGTATTCTCAGGTAGAAGATAGTAGTTCTGTGTAGCACCCAGAGCTAGGAGAATCAAGATACTGATTTATCTGAAGGTTGACATAAATCTCGCAATTTAGAAACTGAAACTTGCAGAATATGGATTCTGTGCCTAACTATAATATCTGAAGACTCCCATGACAAAACATTTCCGAAGTTAGCAGCATCATCATCCAGCGGGGTACTACTAATTAAAGCATCAGCTGCTTCTTGTAAGTAATTTCCTGCTTGTATAGTTTAGGCGTGTTCTTATCTCGATATGGCCTTTTTTCGTATAGGCCTATACGGCTTTCCCCTTGAATGTAGTCCAGTGATCAAAATAAATATAGAAGACTAATGGAAGGAATGGGAAGTTGAAGAAGCTTGCTTACTTGTTTCTTTCTTTTCTTGGAAGTTGATTTATTTGTATTGGCTTCGTCGGGCTATATTTATCTTGTGTCTGCCGATGATTCAACTAAAAATACATCCTTGTTTGTTTTCTGCACAGCAGATTTTAAATGATCTCCTATGGATAGAATGAAGATGTAAGATGTTCTAAATGATCTTGTTTCGATAGTACACAAGCATTGTGATATGCATTTGTTTCATCTAAGGAAAAAAAAAACCAAAACTGTTACGGCTCCAGGAAGAATGAAGTTTCATCAACCAAATTTGCTTTCTCAATATTCTATAAGTTTATCCATAAATACATTGCATACTCAATCCCCGATGTAGACTAATCAGGGCAGAGCAGGCCTCCAAAAGGTTTCAGATGGGCACTACTTACATATAGTTGCCTAAACAGCAGCAAAATAACTGGTGACTGCAGTTTTTAACTTTTGGCTCTTGACTTCCAACTCCATTGCAGAATCCAAATAGGAACAAATACATTGTTGTAATGATGTAACCTCTTGTTCAACAAATGGCAATGCTAGCAGATACCCAAATGAGGCCCCCCTTCTTTAGAGAAATTTTAGCATCAGAAGTAAACAAGAAATAGCCACACAGAACAACAATAATACATTTACAATCTCTTGCCAAACTACTAAACTATTGAAAACTTCGATTGGAATTCGAAGTACTAAAATCCTTTTCATACAACACTCCCTTGATAGGAAGTATCCTCATAATAGTAAGGAGAGAGCTTTGCATCCTGCTCCTCTTGCTGCTTTGGCTTGGCCTTGCTCTCATCTGGGCTCACTTCAAGCAACATCTTCACAACTCTCCTCATTGATGGCCTGTTCATTGGGAGATTGCTTGTGCAATGGAGCCCAATGTTGAGGACCTTGTTGAGCTCCTCCTTGAAGAGGGAAGTGTCTAGGTTTGGATCAATCACATGATCCGCTCCTTTCTGCTCCAATGTGCTGCACACCCATTTCACTAAGTCCTTTTCGCCGAATTCAGGATCAACTGGAAGTTTCCCCGTGACAAGCTCTAGGATCACGACTCCAAAGCTGTATATATCGCTCTTTTCGGTCACTCGAAGAGTGTATGCATATTCTGCATCATCACACGAGATGCATATCAGAAGACTGAAATGATAAACACATGAATTCCTGGTATGTACATGAACAAAGACACTGAACTAAACACAAAGTACCTATAGGATTAGAGCAAGAAGTTGGATGACAGAAATTTTAGACTGACCTGGGGCAATATATCCACAGGACCCGGCGATGACTGACATCGACTTTTGCTCCTTTCCGATGGCATCCACAGCCTTGGCCACCCCAAAATCAGCCACCCTTGCTCCGAAACCAGAATCCAACAGTATGTTGTTGGACTTTACATCCCTGTGCACAATCGGAGGAACACAATCATGGTGCAGATATGATAGCCCCTCAGCTGCATCCAACGCAATCTTGAACCTCGTCGACCAATCCAGCAGACTCGCCTTCTTGCTGTGAAGAAAGTCCCCTAAACTCCCATTAGGCATGTACTCATACACCAAAAGCTTGCAATCTTTATGAGTACAACTGCACCATAACCTCACAATGTTCTTATGCCTAATCTTTCCTAAAGTAGCAACCTCTGCCTCAAATGCATCGTCACGGACTCTATCGACATTCTTTGCAGTGCTCCATAGCTTCTTCACAGCAACGGCCTCTCCACTGCTGAGAACGGCCTTGTAGACTTTTCCAGAAGCGCCGCTACCAATAACATTGTCTTCATTGAGACAGTCTAAGATCTCGTATTCACTGAAGCCTAGCTTGTGGAAGGAAGTCAGAGTCCATTTCGACTTGTTGCTGAGCTTCGCCTTCTTGAACTTCCTGTATCTCAAATAGAACCATCCAAGCCCAATCATTAGGACGAGGGCAGCGAGTATGAATATTGCTTTGAACAGCCAAGCAATCCTACTGTGGCTATCAGAGTCCAATGAGCTTGAGCAAAGGCCTTTAAGATACTTGCAGAGACCGGGATTGTTTAGAAAGCTAGTTCTGTAGTCCGCGTTCGCAAACGTTGGCGGTAGAGGACCTGAGAGCTGATTGTTTGACAAATTGAATTGATTCAGCTTCAAGTTCTGCAACTGAGAAGGAACCTGCCCAGTGAGCACATTGCCAGAGAGATCGAGATAGTTGAGGACAGGAAGATTTCCAAGCTCAGAAGGAATTTCTCCAGTGAAAGCATTGTCGGCGAGGTTCAGTTCAGTGAGCTTCTTCCAGTTTTCAACCCCCGGCAAGATCTCACCGGAGAGCGAGTTGTTGTGAAGATCGAGCTGGCCGAGCTGAGCCAAGTTTGTGATGGTCGAAGGCAGTGGCCCTTGTAGTCTATTGTTGGCAGCTGAAAACTCATATAACTTCCATAATGATCCAATTTCTGATGGAATGGTTCCGCTGAAATTGTTATCTGAGATGTGAAGATTTGACAAATTGTTAGCTCCCATAATCAAAGCAGAGATCTCGCCAGAGAGCGAGTTACCGCTGAGCTCAAGGAGCCCGACATGGGGCAACCCCCAGAGCCCATCGGGGACAATCCCTGATAGCTCGTTATTCGACAGCCTAACCCTCTGAAGGGTCTTGCATCGGCCCAGACCAGCGGGCACGCTCCCGTTGAACGAATTCCCAATCAGCATGATTTCTTCCAAAACCCCGCCCTCGCAGACACCAGCAGGGATCTCTCCCGTAAAATGATTGTACGAGAGATCCAGCGACGCTAGCGGGCAGTTCTTGCCGAGATCAGCAGGGAGGGTGCCCGTTAACTTGTTGTCGAACAGCCTCAGCTCCATCAGATTATGGAGCTTGGAAACATTAGGCGAAATGTCGCCAGTGAAGTAATTCTGATACAAATGCAAGCTCTCCAGGCTCGGGATATCGAAGACATCCTCGGGTATTGGTCCTTCCAACCTGTTCATCGACGCATCGATTCTCAGCAAGCTGTCGAGCTTGGAAAGCCCGGAAGGGAAAAGGCCGGAGAGCGAGTTGCTGTAGAGCTCAATCTGGACTACTGAAGAGAGGTTAGCTATCGATTTCGGTATCGATCCAGTGAGATTGTTGTAGGAAAGATCCAAATTCTTCAGATTGGAAAGATTTCCCAATGACTCCGGAATCGAGCCCATAAGGCTGCATCCAGCGAGCCACATATTCTCAAGATTCGACAGATTGCCGAGCTCGACAGGGATTGAACCAGGAGCGAAAGGGTTGTAGGAGATGTTGAGCTGCTGAAGAGTGGAGATGCTGCCAAGAGCTGCAGGCACAGTGGAAGTAAGCAAATTGTTGACAAGAGACAGAACCTTAAGCTTGGGGAAAAGCCCGAAAGAGTCCGGTATCGGCCCGCTGAAGTTGTTAGCGCCGACGTCGAGATACTCAAGAAGAGGGAGAGAGGCGAGAGAAGAAGGCAATGGCCCAACCAAATCATTGGTGAAGAGGTCTAAATGGACCAAAGAAGTGCAGGAGCTCAGAGAGGCGTCGGATAACGAAGAATTGATGTAATTGGATTGAAGGGAGAGGAAGGAGAGACTGGAGAGGCTGCAGAGAGAGTAAGGGAAAGGGCCGATGAGGCCGAGGTTCGATAAATCGACGGCGGTGACGGAGGATGAAGAGCCTGAGCCTGAGCAACTGACGCCTGTCCAACTGCAGGGAGTTGGGTCTCTAGGATTCCAGTCTTTGAGAGAGTTGAAAGGATCATCAAGGCCTTTCTTGGCTTCAAGAAGGTAGAGGCCATCTTGGGTCAAGGAAAGAGATTGGGTGAAGAGGAGAGTGAAGAGAAGTAAAGGGAGCACCATGGCTCTCTAAGCTCAAGGGAACAGAGTGTAGAATGAGAACAGCGAGTTTGGATGGGTACTTGTTATTTGGGGCGGGGAATCTTGTAATATTTTCATGATTTGGTGTTTGTGCTTTTTTTTTTTTTGGAATATGTTTTGGGTGGGTAATGTACGGTTAATGTTAGATACACCAAAAGATGGAGACAGGTTTTGTTTTTGTGGAAGTTGCGATTTATTTATTTTTTGGTAAGGAGGTAGAAACCAATATTTATGCAATATGCTTTGTTATAGAATGCAGTGCAATTGGCAAGTTTCCAATTGTTTAGCCTTTTAAGAATCTTAATTAGTTTGCAGTGGGTGGCCGGTTGTAGCTGTACCTAATGAATTAAGATGGAATAAAAGAACTGTGAAGTTAAAACTCTTCCTTCAATGATCCAGAAAATAATGTGTATTTAATAAATGAATGAAAACTTCTAACAAATTGCATTTTTTAAGGATGCATGTAAATTTGTTTTACATAAAAGGTGGAACTTATTAAATGAAAATCCCAAAGGATATATGCGCTACGCAGTCCAATTTATTGGTTTTTCCAGTCAAAGGTCAGGTCAGAAAGGTCCAATCCAAAGCAGCAGTAGCCAGTGTAGACTCACCCAGTAAACAAAGTGTGATATTAATATATAGCTGTCTCTGTGATACTGGATAGATTATGTATGATATGATTAAAATCACTTCACTAAATATGTGAGAGATTCTAACAAATGGAACCCAAGTCAAATATTCAACAGGCCTGCATGCTCATATTAGACCCACATGCCACCGACTATGCAGCTTCACTTTATTGTTTGCAGCCAAATGGAATAGAACTTATCTATACCGCTTATATGGAGAAAAGTTCTCCTTTTCATCGTTGCCAGCTATACTTTTAGAATTCTAAAAAATATTTTTACATATGAAAAATTAATTGCAAATGTCCTTGTAGTTAAAAGCATCAGTAAAAATATTTTTGCACCTGACAAAATTGAAGGCACTGTACGCTTAAAAAACAACAATGTCCTTAAAATTTTGGAAAATTCCAAAACTCAACAAAAGTATGCTCAAAATCATTTCTATTCATTTTGTAGATTTTTTTTTTCCCTCCCTCATATTTTGTATGAGGCACTCATGGCATGCACTGGAATACAAGTTAGAAATTACCAAATGTTTTATGCACCCGCATTAATTCTCATTCCTACGCGGTGAATAATTGATGTAGAAGTGCTTAATAAGCTACACAAATTATAAAATTAACCCAGTGGCAGTTATGAGTTATACTGGTGCTGCATCATGCATTGCCTATGACCAGAAACCATGACTCGATCCAAACCCTGACCCAAGAGCACGTGAATGAGATCACAAGCCAGAAGTGAGGACCCAAGCTCATTTCATCGCTCGCACGGGCAAGTCAAAAGTTTGCAGGTCTCATGATGCGCTCGTCCTTATTTTCAAGGGGTAATCCTCACATAATAACGTTTCGAAATGGATGCTGCAGAGGGCAGTTTTGATTGAGTCAATTCTTGTCACTTCTTTTTATTAAATATAAATAAAAGATATTGCAGAGTTCATTCTCAAGAGAAGCGCCTTGTTTGCTTTATTACGCTGTCAGTTGTTTATGATAGAAATTTTGGAGAGCGTGAAATAAGGAAGCATCAATTGCCTTGCTATTTTCTATCTAGTCTAGTTGCTAACACCCTAGCCATGAACTCAAGTTTCAATATGACTATGTTTTTCTCGTGTCTTCTTGGGTATTGTGAAAAACTTCTGAATTTGTGTGGTGGTGTATATGTATCTTATAATCACCTCTAATATTACTTCTCTGGAATTTTAGGTATTTTCTTTTCTTTAACTGTATCGATACATCTTTCACATGGTTCCATTTTTAATTCTTGCGTTTTGATATATCATCTAAAAAGATTAAGTTACTTCTAAGTTAATGAGGATTAATATCCAAGGGTGACTATAACGGAGGGGACATTTAAGAAATAATATTCAAAATAGATGGATCCGTATGGGGGTGAAAATGACTACGGAGGATTATATATTTTCTCTATTTTTAAATTTATATTAGTGAGGATTGTTTACGTCTGAAAATTTAATGTGTTTTAGGAGCGATGAACTTAATTTTTGGGTCCATTGATCTTCCTTGATGGTTGATCTTCCACCGTTGATCGTAACATGTGCTTCGATACACATGTAACAGAGATTAGAGGCACCGGAGGTTGTTTCCTCTGGCATGCCCTCCGACGCTCAAGTCAGTGACTTTTTTCCCGTTAATCTGAAGAGAAAAATAGAGTATCGTCTTATTGACTTTTTTGTGTGTAGAATTGTGTTACCTTGGTGTAGAATAAATCATCTATATTTGTAGAGGGATTACGGGGGCACGTTGGTAATTTCGGCCGAGTGCATGCAATATCGTTTCAGGTCTACTTTACACAAGTCGGTGATCGGTTGGCCGAGTTGACTTTACGCAGTGAAAAGACTATGGGAGGTATGGCGTATACGAGGAGCTTTTAAAGCTTTGGTGCGCACAGTCATTATGACTGATGCCGCATTAAACGCCAATGGCTACTAGGCGACGGATTGTGGGCGCTAACATGACATTCATTAAATGCCGCATGACTTTTGAGGAATGCTTGTCAGGCCAAACGACTATTGGAGACATACTGTGTTGGGTCCGAGTGGAGGACGCCTTTCGCCTCGGAGTCGGGCATCTTGACAGGATCCGACTCTGCTACGCCTTTCGACTCGGATTTGAATCGCGAGTCGGGTCGGCTGACTCATTACTCGGGTCATGTTTTATAGATGCTTTCGGAGTCTGCCAGCGAATCAATACTTGGCCACTCTTATTAGGCGAATCAATACTTGGCCACTCTTATTAGGCTAGGTAATTCCCAGGGTATAGCAAGGATAATTATCACATTGGACTCTATAATTATTCTGCTATGTACTTGGTATCCAAACCAAAATATGTAAGATTTAAATTCTCTAATAAACTATTTTCCGCAAAAAAATCTAATCAAACTAGAAACTTCTCAATTAAATGAAAGTTGTTCAGATATATAAATTTGAAAACTTGCCAGGATTTATTATAAATTTAGGACTTAATTACACTTAAATATGCCCTAGTTTTCCTATTTTGCACTTATATACTCTCACTTGTTTTGGCAGTACTTATATACTCTAAAGTTCTTAAAGCTTGCATTTATATACCCTCACTTGTTTATCCACCACTTATATATCATAAAGTTTTAATACGTGCACTTAAGTACTCTAAAGTTTATATAACTTGCACTTAAATACCCTCAATCATGAAAACTTAAGGGTATTTAAGTGCAAATTTTTAAACTTGAGAATGGTTAAGTGCACATTTAAAAGATTTAGGGTATATAAGTTCACGTTCTTAAGACTTTAGGATATATAAGTGCTGTCAAAACAAATGAAAGTATATAAATGCAAGTTTTAAAAATTTTAGGGTATACAAATGCTGCTAAAAATAAGTGACGATATATAAATGTGAAGCAGTGAAAACTATAGGGTATCTAAGTGCACTTAAGCCCTAATTTAGAGATAGATTTTCGAGAGAGATTACTCTTTGTAAATCCTGAAGATGGGCAGGCCGCTAGAGTACATATTTATCTTTAAACAAAGCACGCGTACCTTTAATTTTATTGGAACTTTGCGTAACAATGAGTCTCCTTCTGTCCTCGCTTTATGAATTTTGATAGCGCTTTGTTTATTAACATATTAATCGCTTTGCTTTTAAGGTTGGCAGAGATTAATCTAATTAAACTTATGTGTCGTCTCAATAATCAACTCTTTTACTGTTTAATTTGTTGTGTTTATCGAAAAAGCAAAGGAGCCAGACAGTAGTATGTGGTTCATCCGGTGCCGACTCGTGGGACATACCCTCGTGAACGCACCTCTCATTGATCTAATCAATCACATGTTTACTAAATTGTTCTTGTTGACCTCCATGCGGTCTCCCCAATTATTGATATGGAAAGAAGAACGCTAGCCTAAACGGATCTTTTGTGGATAAAAAATGAACCCGATAAGATAGGTATACACATTATACCACACATGTCCTTCTCTTGGGTGCGATTATTATAGTTCAAGAACTGAGGCTGAAAGTGATCTACACCTAACTCAGAGGTGGAGGAGGAGAGTGGTCCGTGTGAAGGCCCCAGCTTTAGATGCTCTAGCCTATTTTGGGTTGCTATTTTCTTGGATAGATTTGCTATTTTAACATAACAAGAAGTACTTTTGCCAATAATTTGTAGAAAAGGTAAGTAAATGGGTACTGTAGCATTTATTGATGTAACTCCACAAAACACACTATTATGTTGGGAATGTCATTTATGAGTATAGTTTCATATTGAAATGTAAAGCTCACACAGGTCGTGGGATAATTATGAGCTTCTAGAAGACTTTACTACAAGCATATATATGTAAATTACACACTTGGTGGCCAGGGAGAGGGTAACGACTGCATGCGATGGGAGGCTAATGCTTAAACAGGGTGACGATCGGCGGCAGAGTGCAAATCTATATCTGTGCCGTCTATTTACTCAATTATGCTAAAAGCTACTTTCAAATTTGTTTTTATTTTTGTGTTTTCTTCGCGTAGCTAGCTTAAGCCGTTTTTGTATGTGGCAATAATTGTTGGATCTGAGATGCAAGTTTAGTGGAGGGGCGAATAGGGTTACTTTTATTTTTTGCTAAAAACATAGAATATGTAACGAAAAAGATAAAATACAAGGGATCGATGATAATTAACTAAAAATAACAACCAACCAAGAACATGCAAGATTTTATAGTGGTCCGGATAAACAATCCTATATCCACTCTTCCTTCACACAAAGGGGCTTCCTCACTATGCCAAGAGTTTTCCTGAATCACAAACCCGATTCAATAGGTTTACCAAATCGCACCCTGAAATCTACCTTAAACTAGTCGTCGAACTTAACTCTCCACTATGAATAACACCTAGCCCTTAGTTAGACCCAATTCATCAATTCACCCCGGCTTGAATACACCGTAAACCCTCAAATTACACCGGCTTGAGTACGCCGTAAAAATAAGTTTAAATTAAATAAACCAATATCAATTAAGCACAACATAAAAAGAGCTCACTGCGCTTTCGATAAAACAAACTGTCCTTCGAAGTATATAACAGAAGGTGGATGAAGAACGATGATAATGATCAATCCAAGGGCAACTCTCCTAGCTGTGATAGATCCGATGATGTGGTATGCAGCGAGTAAAAGTTTGTCACTCCGGGGGTCAAACCTTCAATAAAATCTCTTCACAATTCAAAGCCCTAGAACTCTTCCTTCTCTCTTGATCATCATATTTTATTACACTTTTACACCCTCATTGTCTACTTTATTTAAATAAACATATCACTAATAACGCTTTTTTTATCTTAATTTGTAGGAAATGAAGAATTAATGAATAAGAACTCAGAAGAACAAAATTTTTCTATTTTCCCACCACTTATTAAAGTCTAAGATCAAGCTAAGAGGCGGCCCACAAAAGCCCAAGAGATCAAGAAAAAATCGGTTCAACAAGTCAACAAAAGAATCAATTCTGTTAAGAACCAATTCGATTAACTAACTAAGGGGACAACCGATTGGCCAACCAAGGGGCTAACTGATTGGCCAACCGATTAGTTTGTAACAGAAATAGTGTATGGCTGAGATTTATTTCTTGGAGCTCAAGCCAAATCCAATGGCTCTTGTTGATTGTTGTATGCTATAAATAGGGATAAAGAGTGAGGGATTTGAGTGTGAAAAACTTTATGAACTCTTTTTTGGAGAATATGACCTTTAATTACATTTTTTAATTTGTAAACATTTAAGTTTGCATTAAAAAAAAATTTATTCCTCTTTTTCAATTTTATTTCTTCTTCTTTGTTGATAAAGATGAAGATTTGATTTCAAGGAGTCAACCCCTTACAATGTAAGTTTTATTTTCTTTTATATTTTTTATTTTTAAAATTCATGTTTTAGGATTTTATTTTCTTTTATTTTTATGTTGGTAGATTAGATTTATTTCATACCTTGTAGTTTAGATTCGCTTTCATGCTCTTTTTATCGTATCATAGAAATTGCTAAGTGTAAACTACTCATAAGAGGATGACACGTGTCTCGATTAGCTGACTCAAAGTTGATACATCGACCCGACCCGACCCGGGTCTCACGAGTGCCGGCTCCCCCTCTTTAAAGCACTTTAAAGACCGAGGCGAAAGGCGTCCTCACTCGAACCTTCTCAAGGAATCCGAGACGAAAGGCATCCTCACCCCGGCTTTCTCTCAAAAGTCCGAGATGAAAGACGTCCTCACTCGGGCTCTCTCAAAAGACTGAGAAGAAACACATCTTCACTCGAACCCGGCGGCGCATCTTGAACCACGAGGAAACCCATCTACTTCATCTTCCTAGGCGACGTCAGCTAGTCACCAGCACATTAAATGCATGGCTAAAGTCATCATTACTCATTCGCCGAAGTCATAATGACTACTTAGACCACACCAGCACCTTAGTCCTTCTGTCACCATCACATTAAATGCAAGGATGACTCAGATCACCCACTGCCGACACGTAAAGTGTCGGCTGACTAAGCCGACTACATGGATACGGTCAAAATTATCCAAATACCCTTGTCGGTTCACTATAAATAAGCAGATCGTCTTCTATAAGGGGGTACGCTGTTTTCTACTACATAAAATCTTAAAAACTATTTCTTTCACATACTTTTTCCCCTTAAGATCATCACTAACTTGATCATTGGAGGAATCACCGGAGAACCCCCACTCCAGCCCTCTAACGTTTCATATGTGTGCAGGAATCTTCATTTGCTCAAAGTGATCGGCCATCAAATAAGATTGACGGACCCTAAGCTCTTCTAAATCCACCCTAACCCGCATAATTAAGTTTCTGACATAAACCTTTTTATTATTTTGTTGCTTTGTAGAATTTATTTTCTTGCATTTTTTCTTTTATAGTGTAGATTTACTTTTATGCTCTTTTATTTTTATTTGTTAGATTTCCTTTATGCTCATAATTTAGATCTTTATTTACTTATTCTTGTTCTTATTTTTGCAGTTAGTTTTATTTTTCTTGTAATTTAGATCTCCTTCTTTTATGAGTTCTAGTCTAGATTTTATTTCCTTATTTTTATTTTGTAAAATGAGTAATTAAATCTTGTAGGAATTCTAGAATTATATGAAACTAGTTTGATTTTTTTATAATTTATAGATTGTTCTCTTATACTTAAAATAATCATGTTTAGGATAATCAACTAGAGAATTAACTGGTAGAAGATGAATTTGATAATTTATATTTATCTTGAGTGGTTTGATATGTTATACTTATGAATTCTAGAATTATTATCTAGTTGTTGTTCTTTTCATGAATAAATTTTGTTTGGATGATAATTTGATAGATTATAGTTTCTTTTAGTAGTTTGATAATCTATGTTTAGTCAATCTAAAGTAAAATATGATAAAAATAGAGTAGTTCAATTCTAAATTAAAATTAACTAATGGATTCAATTCTAAATTCCTACCTTCTTTACTTGATTTTCTCCATCTTTTACTTGTTCGATTTTCTCTTTTTAATTATTTTTCTCTTCTTGATTTTATTTTTATATTTTCTTTATTTCTCGTCCTTGTTTATTCTTTGTTTTCTTTTATTTGTTCACTCTTTTTCTCCCCTCTTGTTCTAGTTTTTTATTTTGTAAATAATCACACACTCTCTATATCTCTACACTTTCACTTCTCTTTGTCCACACACATTTCTAGGGTCTAATTTAGAATTTTTTTCTACACACATTCTTCGTGCGATCGATATTGTTACTATACTATAACTTGATAGTTGTCCTCTTGTAACTTTATCACATGTTTATTATGCCCCTATCATCTCTATCTCTTTCAATGATATATAGTCCCAAATTGGTCAGAAAAGTGATATCCTAAACGTAGCAGAATCTGGAGATCAAAGGAACGAAAAACGACTGATATTAAAACTTAAACTATGCAATCAGTCGACTTTACCATCATTTGTGGCTCTCGATCATCGATGGGTTCCTGTACACCATCGATGGTTGAGATGCACTATCGATGATTGAAAAATTCTCTCGAGAAAATCATCAATTTGTCACTGTAGCCATCGATATATAATTCTAGCTATCGATGTGTAATTGTAGCCATCGATGAGTCACTGTAGACCATCGATATGCTCAGCCCACTATCAATGAGTCATTGTTGACCATTGATGGTGAAGAGGCTGAAATTAGCTTTTGAGCTGATTTTCACCTCGTTTCTCCTCATACACTTCTTATACCCGTATTCACCTGTACTATATCATCTTAAATAATTATTAGTACCAAATGAGATTTTGTTATTATTCAAATAAGAGATATTGTACGGACTACGTCCTAATAATAGTTGTATTTTTTTTGAATTTTTCCATTAATTTATTTTTAATGATTTACTAAAAAAAGACATAGGATAATACATCATAGCATAACATTTTGAGTAAATCTGGTGACAATTTTTGCAAGTTAAGGAGTTTGATTACTCTCCAACATGTTAGAATATAAAACTGTAATCCTCAATATACTATAACTTTTAGAGTTTTGATGTAATGATTAGAGGAACTTAATTTAAGATAATGAATGATGTTAGATCTTAAGTAGTAGTAGTAGTTCAAGGCAAAATGAAAAGTTAATAGAACATTTTGAATTTATATGTGATTATACTTCACAAGGAAGAGATTACCAAAAGGTAATAGACTCAAATAAAAAATTAAGAGAAATCTCTAATAAATTGACGGTTGGAATTAATTTGAATTTGGATCACCCTCCGCTTTCATGTGCCTTACTAAAACTTTACATATTCACTTAGGGCCCGTATGGTTGCCCCTTTATTAAGTGAAAATTCGACACTCTGATAACTTGGCGTTTTGGAGGCGTTTTGAGGGGTGAAAGTTACTGTCAACTTTCACTTAAAAAAAAGGGTAACCAAACGGACCCTTAGAGCCTGTTTGGTTATTTTGCCAAAAAACAAGGAATAGGAATCCTTTAAATCCGTCCTTTTAGCATTTAAGGGTATTTCCTTGAAAGGTTTTTGCTTTGTTTCATACAAAATGAAAGATGAAAATCTCTATCAATCTGATCGCTTTGCTGGATCAAACTTGAGGAATAAATGACCATTTGATGTGACCAATCAAACATGAAAAGAGAGAAGCCAATTTTTTATTAATTTTAAGTTCTTTTCCGGTCAAACTTCGGATTTTTACCAAAAAGACACTTTTGACATTTTCCAATCTTTCCAAAAATTTTCTCAAACAAAGAAAGAATATGAATTCTTTTCATGTTCGACCGAGAAAATATATGTCATCTTTTGCTTTTCGCCTAATTTTTGAACCAAACAGTCCCTTAGTATCATATTATTAATTTCGTGATAAACTCCAATAGCAACTTCCACCTGTCTATCGTGGTCTATGAAATGATGAATTGGATCGTCTAGAAGCCTATTCATTTTGGCATGACTACAAGCACTGGTCTACCTTTTGGAGATATCCAGTTGGATACACCAAATGATGAAAAACTTTTGTTTTCAAGATCCACAATTTTCTTCGTGCGGTCTTTTCACTCTTTGTCCATCAAATGTGACTATATATAAGGGAAATGGTGTCCCGTCTCCAATAAATCACTAGCAATGACTATTCTCTATTCAACCTTGGGTCCTACAAACTATGGTGACATGATACATGGTTGGTCATCTATCTATAAATCAATGAAATAATATATATATTGCAAGCTTTGCTTCCCTTTGATTGTTCCCTTTTTTATTTTGCTTTTTTGCAACATAATTTCCAAACACCTTTTCTTTGAGTCGCAGGGCACTTTACCCACTCAAAAGAGCACGAGGAAGTTGAAAAGGTCCCAAGCCACTGATATGATAACAGCATGTATTTTGTCTCCAGTGTCGAATGTAATCATCGCTGCACAGACTACATTTGAAATATGAGGAAAATGTGTCCACGCCCCTCTCGGTTTTTCATGAAACTCTTTCTTCTGATTCACTAAGATTTCATCATGCATTTTAAACATATTGTTTTGGTAAGAGATAATAACAAGTTTAATAGATTGTGTGGATAAGTGAATGTTTTAGTTAGTCTCGGAGGCTCTTAACAATTTTAAAAATTCTTGAACAAGGTGAATTTAAAGTACAATATAATCGAACAAAAGAAATCATAAAATAAATTGTGACAAGTGTATTCAAAGATAATTGAATTCCTAGATGATGAAACTATAATTGATTATATTAGTAGAAGTAAGTTATAGAAGCCAAATTCAACTAAGAAAAATGCATGATTAACATTGACCATAGAGGCATAAATGTGGATCTAATGTTTTGAGAGATATACTTATGAACTGATATTTTCAAAATGATTAATAGAGAAATAGGAATTTTAAAAGGTGTAATGCAAAAACATTTCCTATAGAATATCGATCACTGGACAGTGGACATTGTTTAGGTACCATAACTGTAAATACTTAACATCACCTGTGATAATCATAATTGGTAAAATTATCAATGGAAACCTTACTTACATTAACTGATGAAACGTTATTTTCCAATGGGTTAATTACAGAAAACCCCCATAAACTTTTGCGAAGATGCAATAAAACCCTCATCAACTTTCTTTTATAACCCCCCGGCGGAGTTGTTGCACATAACGCCATTGAATTATTTTATTTTACTAAATGTCACGTAAAAGTTTCTCATTTAATCTCCAAATTAGCATTATCAATTCTAACATCTCATGGGGCAATCATGTGCCCAAAAAAAAAAAGATAAAAATAATTTCTTAGTCTAAAAAAGTTGCCTATTTTTTCTTTTTAATAAAATGATATTTTTGGGGACTATGAATGAATTTTTCATCTTTTTTGTCCTATGTTTATCAGTGACACGTTAGAATCAATGATGCTAATAAGAAGATTAAAAGATAAATTTTCAAGTAAGATTTAGTGAAATAAATCCATTCATGGGGGTTATGTGCAATACCTCTTAAAGTTTCAGGGGCTTAGTCTAATAAAAAAAGGTGATGGGGGTTGCACCGCAACTCCCCAAAAGTTTATGGGGTTTCTATAATTAACCCTTTTCCAATTAAATGATAAACAAACAAATGTCAGATCAATTGTAACATTGAGCCAATATATACCTATCCAAATAATTATTCAAAGGGATCAAGATTAAGAGACAATGCGCAATGCAATGACATCAATACCCAATAACTCCAACTGCTACTATGAGTCACATCTACTAGCATATATCATGACCCAATTAGTATCCCCAACAGACAAACACTTCCAGAAAAATATCTTTCAAGGAGTCAATTTAGTTAGTGGCTCTTTATATTCTATGATTCTATCTAATCCAATATGTCAGTAATCACTAAGGTCCAAGACTTTCACACTCTTGAATTGGAGTGGAAAGGAACCAACTAATTAATAAATAGATTATTAATTATTCAAGTAATTATTCACCATATTCGATTCGATAGTTTATTTAACACTAAATAAATAATATTTAGTATTCGAGTTCTTTAATGGACAAAATTTAACTAGATGTATATTTGATTCGTTCGCTTATCAAATATTCGTTTAAAATTTGATCGCTTATAATTTGTATTATTATGAATATGATGTTATACTTTAAACCCACTTAGATTTTCTATTTAATTTCTATATACTAATTTTGAGAGGCTTAAAAATCTTAAATCAGTTTTCTAATGAAATATTCAAATTAAATATATATACACCATAACTATAAAGAAATAATTTTCATTTATAAATTTAAATATTATTAAAAGTTAAATTCTTTAGTAGAATGAATATATTTTGCCATTCGATAAATATTCATGAATATTCATTAATATTTATCAAATACTCAAGATTCAATTTGAATTCAAAAACTCCGACATGGATATTCAAGTTCAGGTTTAATTTTGATAATTTTATACAAATATAAATATAAACATCTTAGTATTCAATTCGATTTATTTATCTACTAGCCCTACTCGTCCCTCTAATGAGCATGTTCCTTTGAAGAAGACCGAAAGGGATTCAAAGGATCTTTCTTATCTTGGTGATTTGTAGAAAAAATGAATGGAATAGTACGGTTATTACAACTTTTTGGCTCATTCAGACAGAATGCCATGACTATATTTTTAACTAAAAGAGTCAGAAGTACGAAAATATCAGAAAGAACACATCACTTCTTGTAGAGTTATTGCTTGACCACACGCCCTTACATAAAACTAAAAGACCCTATGGAAATTTCTAATTATTCTCACCCCTCCATTCTCATGTACTCACATCTCTGTAATTATTAAATATACTATCAATAAATATTAGGCTCACGATTATTCCCAAAACATGAAAAAATTCTTAGTGATTTGTAGTAGTTACTGGTCTTCAAAATTAAAGGGATCAATTGAAAAAAAAAACTTTCATATTCTCAAAAGAAAAAGGACCATATTTTTGAAAATAATAAATATCAATGCATTCAATATGCATGCTTCCTTTCAAGTTTTAATCTTTTCGTAATCTAACTATTAACTTTTATATCATATATGTTAGATTTCATTGAGATAGGAGAAGTTAAGGGAAAACATGAAAGAAAAGATAAGGAAAAGTAAAAGAATACTCTTCCCCTAGGTTCCATCCTGATTTAAAGGGGAAATTTTTTTCTACTGTTGGATGTGAACTTTGGGGAACTAGGGAGAACATTGCACTCCTTAAAACTTATCTAAACTGAGCGAATGGTCTCTCCCTTAGTTTTCTTTCTTCCCTATTCCCTCAATCAAAACAGGGTCTTAACAAGAATATGGGGTTAAAGTTTATATATTTATCTGTTTTGGATTTGGCCTCCGCCTGACCATTTTAATCTTATTATCTGGGCTTGGGCATGGAAATCAAAAGGCCAACTAGATTTGGGCTCCAGAGTTAATTGAGATTGGGCTTGGGAACCAGTCTTAACTGATCCAAGTTATAACTTATATGAGTTTCGTTCTAGTTTGATTTATTCCTTCTCTATACCTATTTTTGAGCTAAAAATCAATCAGCGATATAGGAGGGCTTAAAAAAACTGGGGATTTGGTTCTAATTTGATTCTTTGAAATAATATTGTCATTAATAATTTTATATGATAAAAATTATTATTGCATAGGGAGCTTCAACATTAGTCGAAGTAGTACATATATACAAATGTTTGAAGAATTTGGTCCAGGCTCGGTTTTAATTAAATTAAATAAAACGCTTCAACGTGCTAGGCTGGTTAAGTTGGGCTTGGCTTCTGGGCATCTAGCCTACGCCCTAATTCATATAGTTTTTATAAACAAAAATTGTATGAAATTCCTCAAACAGGATTCTCTAGTTGGCCATGTTCTCTCTTCTACATACTCTTCCCAATCTCCTAACACTAGTTGCACACCCCCTAAGTCCTTTGCCTCTAAGTTTTGGCATGATATAATCTTTTCTAGCCAAGCATTATTGTCTCTCATTCAATGGAAATTGGGTGATGGTCAGTCTATTCGTTTCTGGGAAGATAGTGGACATGTGCTAATACTCTATCATCCCTGTTTCCTTTGGCTTACAATCTAGCATTCTATAAAAATGTTAGTGTGAGATCACAAGGAAGTTTGAATGGTAATCAATGGCATTGGAGGCCTCTCTTGCGCAGGCCTATATCTCATCAAGAGATTCAGGAAGTCTCAGACTTGAAATCCCTCCTCTCCAATTTCAGTGCCCCTAATTGCACCCTCAAGGATGAAGTAATCTGGCCTTTCAACACCTCTAGGTACTTTTTAGTAAAGTCTCTATATCATATCATTACCGGTGGTGGTTCTTCATGTGTAGCCAACAACATTGTTTGGAATTCCTTTTTACCTATTAAGGTTAAGATATTTCTTTGGATTCTTTGTAAACGCAAGCTTCAAACCAAGTTTAACCTGTTAGTCAAGGGTTGGATGGGAGATACAACCTGTTCATTCTATCAGTCTGCTGTTGAAACAGACTCTCATCCTGTTTTGGGAATGTGTTTTTGCCAAAGAAGCTTGGGAACCTATCCTCCTCAAGTTGCGTCTGAGTATCCGCGCCTCAGACTTTGATAGCATTTTACATTCTCATGGATCCTTTATTTTAGACAAGCAATGCTATCAGCTTTGGTCTATCTTATTCCCTATTTTCTGCTAGTGTTTATGGAGAGCCCGCAATGATCTGAATTTTAGAGACATTGCAATTTCAGCTCATCAATTAACGGCTAATGCTATGTACTTCACTATATTCTGGATAGGTAATACGGAGAAGAAGAAGGTCACAAGTGTACATGCGATAGCTAAACAGTATGCTCTTCACAGTCTTCTTCATGGGGTGAATCTGAAATGGTCGGGGACAACTTTTGAAGTGGAGTTTGCTCACTGTTTTGTACATAAAAGTAATCGCCAGTTGACAGTTTATTTTCTTCATTTTGTTAAGCTAAGGGTGTGTTTGGCTATTTTGTAAAATTGGGCCAGGACTAAACCTGGTCCAATTTTGTGTTGTTTCTTATTTGTCAAATTTTTAGGCTAGACCTGGTCCTATTTTTTAAGCCCAAATAGTGACACTAAACTAGTTTTCATTTGGACCAGGGGGCTGGTCCAAATGAAAACCAGTTTTGTGCAATTTGCCAGACTTACCCTAAGAGTTGGTATGTCCACTCTTTGATTTTGTATATACATGTTGAGGATCGGTGTCGTCGTTTGGCTCGAAGCCCGCTTCAATCGGCCTCGATTGATCCTTCTCTAGTGCACCACCAAGGATACAAGGGGACAAAGCCACACGCCTCACAAAGAAAGGGGGATCGCACAAAGCAATGGATCGGAGAAAAGCTTCACAGAGAAACGGGAGAGATCGCACAAAGTCCCTCTCAATCACCTCACCCTCGAAGCTACTACCAACCCTTCTATATATAGAAGAGGGCACCGACACGAGGGAGAGATTTCTAGGGTTTTCAAAGTACCACGAGAGGGGGAGGAGAGGAAACTAGGGTTTCAAGGCAGCAGACTCAAAGAGGAAAGAAACCGAGGGTCGTAAGTAAAGAATGAACTGGCCTCTCCATCAAATGGGCCGGTCAATTCATGGGCCAACAAATAGCAACAATCTCCACCTTTGGCCCAAGGTAGTGCAATCAAGAAAGGAATACTGAATCGCAGGACTCATCATCGCCATAACATTACCATTAATTGTATGATCACAAAGAGGATACAAGCAATGGAAGAGAATACACAAAGTAAACTCAGATCACAAAGATCGGGCAAGATCACCAAGCATGCCAAGTCCATTAAAGGACCGAACTCTACCAAACGGTCATCGAAGTTCAAGGGAAAATCACAAAGCTATTAACAAACACAAAGTAAGTTAATAGGCCACAAAGGCAACACACAAAGCAAGGGGAAAATTACCCAATGTCAAAGTTCAAAATTCTTTGACACGAGATAAATTTTTCGCCAGTCAAACACTTAGTACCCATGTCACCTGGATTAAATTTCGAGGGAATTTTCTCCAACTTCACAATACCCTTTTCAACTATATCCCTAATGTAATGAAATCGACATCAATATGTTTAGTTCTATCATGAAAAAGGATTTTTGCAAAGTTGAATAGCGATTGACTATCGAAAATACAACCACATTTTTATCAAGAAAACCAATTTCGATATAAGGCCCCTAAGCCAAATAGCTTCTTTAAAAGCTTCAAGCAAAGAACATACCGCATTCAAGAGTAGATAAAGCAACAATGGGTTGTAGTTGAGATTTCCAACTTATGCAAGAGCCACACAAAGTGAACACATAGGAAGTAGTAGATTTTCTATTATCTCTATCATTTGCATAATTGGAATCTACATAGCCAACTAGTTTAACACCTTCTGAACACTTAGAGAAGGTTAATCCTACATTCACAGAGGATTTTAAATATCTTAAAAGCCATTTCAAGGCATTCCAATGAGGCATACCAGGATTTGACATATATCTACTCAAGCAACTAACCGTGATATGCAATGTCGTCTAGTGCTAACCATGAGATACATGATCGATCCTATAGCATTCGAATATGGCACCTTCTTCATATCTTTTATTTCAGCTTTGGGGACTGATCCTTACTTAACACAAAATGGGAAGCAAGAGGCACATTCACGATTTGGCATCGACATAGCAAATTTATTCAAAAGTTTTTCGACGTATGGACTTTGGTTTAAAACTAGCGTAGATTTGTTTTTGTCTCTAATAATATTCATGCCTAGAATTCTTTTTGCATCGCCTAAGTCTTTCATGTCAAAATTTTCACAAAGACATTTTTGAACATGCTCAATGGACTTCAAACAAGGGCTAACAATCAACATGTCATCCACATAAATTAAAAGAAATACAGTACGAGTCTATATTCTTATAATACGTGCAATGATCACAGAACTCCTTTTAAACTTTAAAGATTGCATGCATTTATCAAATCTTATATTCCATTGTCTAGGTGATTGTTTTAAACCATACAAAGCCTTTTTTAACAAACACACATGATCAGGCAATTTAGGGTCCACAAAGCCCTCAGGTTGGTGCATATAAATATTTTTGTCAAGGTCACCATGTAAGAAAGCAAGAGTAACATCCATTTGTTTTAATTCCCAATTAAAATGAGCAACTAAAGCAAGCATAATTCTAACAAGAGTGAATTTGACAACAGGGCAAAAATTTCAGCATAATCAATTCCCTCCTTTTGAGTAAATCCCTTAGCTACTAATCTAGCCTTAAACCTAACACCTTCAGATTCTTGTTTCACCTTAAACACCCACTCTACACCACTACAACAACTAGCGTGTTTAGGAACAAGTTTCCATGTTTGGTTAATTCTCGTGATTCCATCTCACTCTTCATAGCACTAATCCATTCTTTAGAATATTTTGACCTTAATGCTTCACTATAAGTCTTAGGTTCATTGCACTCAAGGGATTCAAACACATTAAAGGCAAACTCTGACATATTACAATCACCAAATTGCAATCTCTATATCTATCGTTTCCTAATGGTTCTTTTATTTCTATCCCTAGTGAGTTGATAATCATTCAAATCATGCATGTTATCTATTTCCTCAAGATATTATGCTCCACCTCATTAGGAATAATCTCATCTTGATTTTCAATAATTATATCATTCAATTTCTTCAGGAGGTAATTGATTGATTAATAATAGGCATTTGCTCCACCTCATTTGGAGCATCATTTTCGTAAATAGGAACAGTAAAGATAAACAAGGAAATTCATTTTCATTAAAAACAACATCTCTACTTATTACTATCTTAAACCCCGGTTCACTCTTATTCCAAAGCCTATAACCTTTACCCTTCGTGGTATCCTAAGAAAACACATTTCTTAGATCTAGGTTCTAACTTATCAATCTTTTGATGCACATAGCCAAGACTCAAAAATTCTCAAGTTATTTAAATCAAGAGGTTTGCCCGTGAACACAAATTCGTGGCATTTCCTCCTAAGGGAACGAAGGAGACCTATTAATCAAATAAGCTTCCAAGACAAACAAATTTCTCCTTAACTTCGAGAGCCCAGATGTGGCCAACATAGCCCTCACCCTCTCTAAGAGAGTTCTATTCATCCTTTCAAAGAACCCCATTTTGTCAGGTGTGTAGGGAACAGCTTTATGTCTTTAATACCCCAAGTAGCACACAAGTCATTCAATTGTTTGTTACAAAACTCAAGACCATTATCCGTCCTAAGAGTTTTAATTTTCTTTCCCGCTTGGTTTTCAATCATAATTTTCCAGCTTTTAAATTTATCAAAACTTCAGATTTTTGTTTCATGAGTAAAACCCAAACTTTCCTAGAGTAGTCATCAATTATGGAAAGAAAATATTGGTTTCCTCCATGTAGAAACACTAGAGGGACCCCACACATCAGCATGCAAATATTCAAGTACATCAAGACACTTAATCGACAAAAGAAGAAGAAACGGAAAACTAACCCTATGTTGTTTTCCTAGCACACAAGATTCACAAAGGGATGGTGGATATTTTATCACTACCAAAGTGACCTCCTTTATGCAAAATTTCTAATCCTTTATTACTCATGTGACCTAATCTATTATGCCATAAAACGATTTATCACCTATCACAGAGTTAATGTAAAGCAATGTGTTCAAGATGACAAACATACAAGTTATTTTGTTTTTCGCAAAGAAAAATAACAAGAGACCCTTTCGAATTTTCATAACCCCTTTACCCCATTTTCCCTCCAAACCATCATTTTCTAGAGATGCACAAGAAATCAAGTTATAACTTAAATCAGAACATGCCTAACATTCTTCAAAGTAAACTCGAACCCAAGAAAACCTAAGGCATACATCACCAGCCTAAAACATTGCTTTTCTTTTCATTTGCCATTGACACAAAGCCATTCTCTATTTTCTTGTAGTTTGAAAACATGTTTTTAAAAGGAGTCATATGAAAAGTACAACCAGAGTCTAATAACCAACTGATTTACACAAAGAATCGGACAACACAGAAGTTCAAATATGCATAATCACAAAGATTATTA
This sequence comes from Asparagus setaceus, assembly GCA_012295165.1. Classification (NCBI taxonomy): domain Eukaryota; kingdom Viridiplantae; phylum Streptophyta; class Magnoliopsida; order Asparagales; family Asparagaceae; genus Asparagus; species Asparagus setaceus. Next base: position 2,011,316 of record CM022703.1, read on the forward strand.
ATCATGAAAATTTCACCCATTTTGCCCTCACGCATGTACCATATTAGCATGATCATTTTGTTGATATTTCTTAGGTTTAGGACAATCTTTAATAAAGTGACCGGTTCATGACAATTATAGCATTTTTAACTTTAAACCTGGACTTAGATCTACCCCTTCCATTTTCAAATTTTTCTTACTTGATTCCCCATTACTTGCATTCTTTTGGTTATTAGACCTATTCCGAGGCCTACCCCTCACATGCATAACCTCACCGAATTTTTATTTTCCCTGAATGTTTTAAATCTAATTTCTTACTCTTAAGACCATTGATCACAATATCAAGGGTAACCTCATCTCTACCATATTTAATAGCAGATTTTACATCACTATATGAGTCGAATAGCATTTAGAAGTGCAATAGGAGTATATTCGCCTATATGTTTATCACCTGTTAACTTAATGTCTGAAATAAGTTTTGTGAAAACATCTAGGTTCTCCTCAATGTCCTTAGACATATCCAATCTAAATTTGAAAAATTTTTCAAGCAAAAATATTTTACTGGGTAAAGAGGTTTCTGTATATAGTTCTTCAAGTTTATCCCAAAGGGTTTTAGCAGATTCCAAAATTCCAACTTTTCTAAGCACAGAGTCAGATAAGTTCAAATAAATTGTGGAACATGCATTTTCGCTCATTTCACCCTTTTTCTTCTCGTCGGCCAAATAAGTCCGACCAATAGCCCTAATGTGACTCTCATTAATTAAAATACATTTTATTTTTGTTTCCAAATGCTAAAATCGATTTTCCGTTGAACGGAACCAAACCATATTGAACCATACCATAGTGATTAGTAGCGCACATCCTTCACACGTAAGAATAAGACAAACGACCAAATGAAATTTTAATTTCAGCGACCAAATGAAATTTTAATTTCAGCGACCAAATGAAATTTTAATTTCAGCGACCAAATATCGCAAGTAAACGCAGATAGGTCTCTTTTACTGGCGAAACCCTAGGATAGGGTTTCGACCTTTACCCACGCCGACGGCGGCGGCGGTTCGATGGTCGAACGGCGGCGGCGACGGTTCGATGGTCGAACGGCGGCGGCGACGGTTCGCCTACGATTCGCGGGGCTCAACAGATCCAGCATAGCACTGCCGGTTTTGAACGGCGACGACTCAACGAGGCTTTGATACCACCGTTGAGGATCGGTGTCGTCGTTTGGCTCGAAGCCCGCTTCAATCACCTCGATTGATCCTTCTCTAGTGTACCACCAAGGATACAAGGGGACAAAGCCACACGCCTCACAAAGAAAGGGGGATCGCACAAAGCAATGGACGGAGAAAAGCTTCACAGAGAAACGGGAGAGATCGCGACAAAGTCCCTCTCAATCACTCACCCTCGAAGCTACTACCAACCCTTCTATATATAGAAGAGGGCAGCCGACACGAGGGAGAGATTTCTAGGGTTTTCAAAGTGCCGCCGAGAGGGGAGGAGAGGAAACTAGGGTTTCAAGGCAACGGACTCAAAGAGGAAAGAAACCGAGGGTCGGTAAGTAAAGAATGAACTGGCCTCTCCATCAAATGGGCCGGTCAATTCATGGGCCAACAAATAGCAACAATACATATGTGCAACAAGTTTGACTTTGGAGGATTAGCTCACTCTTGTTCCGTGTTTCAAATGACATCAAAGGACCTCTCTTTGATATTTGGCAAGAGTGAGCTCTCCTCCTTAGTCATCGCCTGTAAACAAACCTCTTTTAACTCTATATATATCTTTTGAATAGGGCTGCTCTCCTATTTTTGTGTTAAAAAATAAATTGTATCATTAATTTAGAACTCCACCAACTACTTACAGCAAATTGATTCAAAGATCAGCTATGAGTTCCTTCGTAATCCTTCAGATTCCTTTGCATAAATTGACATAACAAACTACCTATATTGAGTAAGTATGTGAGCAAGTTTGTAAGTAGTATACAACACATTGGCAGCTTAACTCTGAAGAATTCACCAACTAATAACATTCTCAATATTCTATGGAAATTGATCACAAGCAACCTTTTAACCTCAGATGAAGCATCCATCAAACATTCATTTTAGTATTTTCTATCGCATGTCTCTGTTGGGCATGAACTGTTCTCATGCATTATATATGATTGCTTTCATTGAACAATTCTAATTTCAATTAACAATAGCATATTAATGTATGATACAAGAGTTAGACCTGGAATAATATCGAAGAACAAGTCAAGAGAAAGCTTAAATCAGCTCAGTTATTCATGTTTCTTGCAAGAAATCTCATCCGCCTGTCTCTATATAATAACAAACAAGGTAAACACCAAAAATCACATAATCCAATATTTTGGTTTTTAAACCTTCAATATGGATATCGAAGAGGCTTTGCAGGACGAATCGAACCAACCCCTCTTAGACCCTGAACAATTCTACGACATCACCACAACTAACAACCACAAAGATGCGATGATTCCAGCCAAAAGAGCGAGGCAAAAGGCCTTCGAAAGCACGGCCCACCTTGCCAACCACCTTCCGACTGGCACAGTCCTCACCTTCCAAATCCTATCGCCCATCTTCACAAACGAAGGTCAATGCTCTGTTGCAAACCAAACCATGACTGCATACCTCATCGCTCTCTGCGCTCTCTCCTGCTTCGTCCTCAGCCTAACCGACAGCATTCGTGATGAAGCGGGAAATGTTCGACATGGGATTGCGACCTGGAATGGATTGTGGATTATTGACGGAACTGAGCCTTTGCCGATGGAGATGACTGTCAACTACAGGCTTATGATTGTTGATTTTATTCATGCCATTACAGCGGTGATGGTATTTGCTGCGGTGATTTTGCTTGATCATAATGTGGTGTCTTGTTTTTATCCGATTCTGTCGGAGGGGATGAAGCAGATGCTGACGATGTTGCCCGTGGGGATTGGAGTAATAGCAAGCATGCTGTTTGTTAATTTCCCCACTACTAGACATGGGATTGGCTTTCCACTCTCTACTCAATAATATGTAATATATGTATAATCCCTTCCAAATTTATGTGTGATGTTAACTGTATTCTTTTCTTTTTTTTTCCTCTAATTTTCATGTAGAACATGGAAAATTCTACAATGTTAATAAAGACTAAGAAAACTAGTACCAAAAATTACATTTATTTCCAACTATTAAAAGCAAATTACATCAGAGAAGAAAACAAATACAAGAGATATCATAGTTTTGATAACCAAATAATGAAAAGGTACAAATACTATATGCTCAAACCTGAGAAACTCCTTATAGAATTTGGTCAGCTACATGTCATGATCCTCATATTTCTACATGAGAACCGATCATAGTAAAATTCTAGTGATGTCTAATAAAACATTGTACAAAATCAAAATGTCTCTAGGGGTACGGAAGTTAACAGAATGCCTATAAGGATGCGTGAAAACCAGGAATCCCTAACCCAAATCGGTCAGGTGAATTACACTCCGAATAAAAATTGCACTACTGACACAGATCCAAAAGCTGAGGAATTTAGAAGAAGAATTTTATTTTTAGAATAAGGATGAGATCTCCATAAAAGAGATCCTAGCTGAGCTGTGAAATTTCATTCAGCCCATTGTTGTTACATAAAAGGTTCACACCTCCAACTCCAAAAGTGTGAACTGTTAGGACGTAGTCCACACAATAGCTCTTATTTAGGTAATAACAAACTCTCATTTGATATTAATATTTAGTAGTCGACTAATCTGGGCAGATTCCGAATACGGGTTTTGGTTTTAAACCCGGTTCGTTTAGAGTTTTTATATAACCCTAAACCTGATTAATTAGGTAGCTTTAAGCACGTTTTGGAGCAGCCTTTGAGAGGGTTTTGTGCATCTTTGGAGAGGAGATCTTTTGAGAGATTGAGAGGTTTGTTTTTTAGGGTTTCTTTGTGAGAACTTGTAATCCTAATTTGTATTCTCTTTCTATTAGTGAAAATCCCCTCCTTACCCGTGGGCGTAGGCAACTTACCGAACCACGTAAATCTCGTGTCTTTACTCTTTTATTGTGTTTTGGCTTTCCGTTTGCGGTGGTTTCTCTCGACGGTTCCGCGGTCCGCAGATTAGTCGACTACAACCTGATTAGTCGACTACTACTTCAGATTAGTCGACTACTACTTGATTAGTCGACTACAACCTGATTAGTCGACTACAACACGATTAGTCGACTACTACTTGATTAGTCGACTACTAAGCCCGAAAACTGTCTTGTGCATGTTTTTATGCATGTTCTACAATTCTCCACCTCGTACATCATTTGATAAACCTCAAATTTTGGACGAACACCAGAAGAACACCAAGAACATCTAGAGAGATCACCATTAGTCAATCCAGGCCAATCCGTTTTGCCACTACACGGCGCCTCACGTGCCCTCCACAGGGATCAAGCTCATCGTAGTTCACCTCAAATCATCTCCACCTTACCCATTACAGCCAAGAGAATCATGCCCTCTTGGGCAAATCAACACGAAGTGATATGAAGCAAGTCTAAGCAATGCTTAAACTTACTACTGTGACCACCTTGGTTAACATGTCCGCGGGATTCTCATTCGTGTGCACCTTCATGAGAGAAATATCACCTTCCTCTATGACATCCCGCACAAAATGATACCTGACATCGATATGCTTGGTGTAGGCATAAAAAATTGCTTGTCGGTACCTGAGTAAGACTCGTGACGGTGGGTTGACAACTGATGATCCGTCCGATAACGCGACTCGAAAACGTTGGCGAGTGATTACGCCGCAAAACGTATAAAGCGAGTCAACGAACGCATGAGGCGAGTTGACTAAACTCAAACGCCGACAAGACGGAATCAATCCGTCAAAGGCAAACGAGCCGTTTGAACTCTGAATACAACGGCGACATCACCAGGAGAAAACTAAGCCAGGAAGACTGAGGAAACGACACAAAACGACACACCACGGCCAACTTGGCCGAGGAACTTCGCACTTTGGCGAGCCTCGTGTTCATTCGGCGAGCCTCGTTTTTCTTTGGCGAACCTCGTCTCTGGCGAACCTCGCCTTCTGGCGAACCTCGTGTTCATTTGGCGAGCCTCGTTTTCCTTTGGCGAACCTCGTCTTCTGGCGAACCTCGCATTTTGGCGAACCTCGCCATTTGGCAAGCCTCGTGTTCATTTGGCGAATCTCGTCTTCTGGCGAACCTCGCCATTTAGCGAGCCCCGTGTTTACTTGGTGAAGCCTTAGCTCATTTTGGCGAACCTCGTCTTCTGGCGAACCTCGCACTTCTGGCGAACCTCGCCTTCTGGCGAACCTCGCCATTTGACGAGCCTCGTGTTCATTTGGCGAGCCTCGTTTTTCTTTGGCGAACCTCGTCTTCTGGCGAACCTCGCCTTCTGGCGAACCTCGCCCTTTGGCAAGCCTCGTGTTCATTTGGCGAGCCTCGTTTTCCTTTGGCGAACCTCGTCTTCTGGCGAACCTCGCATTTTGGCGAACCTCGCCATTTGGCAAGCCTCGTGTTCATTTGGCGAGCCTCGTTTTCCTTTGGCGAACCTCGTCTTCTGGCGAACCTCGCATTTTGGCGAACCTCGCCATTTGGCAAGCCTTGTGTTCATTTGGCGAGCCTCGTTTTCCTTTGGCGAACCTCATCTTCTGGCGAACCTCGTCATTTGGCGAGCCTCGTGTCCACTTGGCGAATCTGTCTTACGGCGAACCTCGCACGAATGAATTTTTCATCTTTTGTCCTATGTTTATCATTGATACTAGAATCAATGATGCTAATAAGAAGATTAAAAGATAAATTTTCAAGTAAGATTTAGTGAAATAAATCCATTCATGGGGGTTATGTGCAATACCTCTTAAAGTTTCTGTGGGTGAGTCTAATAAAAGGTGATGGGGTTGCACTGCAACTCCCCAAAAGTTTATGGGTTTTCTATAATTAACCCTTTTCCAATTAAATGATAAACAAACAAATGTCAGATCAATTGTAACATTGAGCCAATATATACCTATCCAAATAATTATTCAAAGGGATCAAGATTAAGAGACAATGCGCAATGCAATGACATCAATACCCAATAACCCAACTGCTACTATGAGTCACATCTACTAGCATATATCATGACCCAATTAGTATCCCCAACAGACAAACACTTCCAGAAAAAATATCTTTCAAGGAGTCAATTTAGTTAGTGGCTCTTTATATTCTATGATTCTATCTAATCCAATATGTCAGTAATCACTAAGGTCCAAGACTTTCACACTCTTGAATTGGTGGAAAGGAACCAACTAATTAATAAATAGATTATTAATTATTCAAGTAATTATTCACCATATTCGATTCGATAGTTTATTTAACACTAAATAAATAATATTTAGTATTCGAGTTCTTTAATGGACAAAATTTAACTAGATGTATATTTGATTCGTTCGCTTATCAAATATTCGCTTAAAATTTGATCGCTATAATTTGTATTATTATGAATATGATGTTATACTTTAAACCCACTTAGATTTTCTATTTAATTTCTATATACTAATTTTGAGAGGCTTAAAAATCTTAAATCAGTTTTCTAATGAAATATTCAAATTAAATATATATACACCATAACTATAAAGAAATAATTTTCATTTATAAATTTAAATATTATTAAAAGTTAAATTTTTAGTAGAATGAATATATTTTGCCATTCGATAAATATTCATGAATATTCATTAATATTTATCAAATACTCAAGATTCGAATTTGAATTAAAAACTCTGACATGGATATTCAAGTTCAGTTTAATTTCGATAATTTTATACAAATATAAATATAAACATCTTAGTATTCAATTCGATTTATTTATCTACTAGCCCTACTCGTCCCCTAATGAGCATGTTCCTTTGAAGAAGACCGAAAGGATTCAAAGGATCTTTCTTATCTTGGTGATTTGTAGAAAAATGAATGGAATAGTACGGTTATTACAACTTCTTTTTGGCTCATTCAGACAGAATGCCATGACTATATTTTTAACTAAAAGAGTCAGAAGTACGAAAATATCAGAAAGAACACATCACTCTTGTAGAGTTATTGCTTGACCACACGCCCTTACATAAAACTAAAAGACCCTATGGAAATTTCTAATTATTCTCACCCTCCATTCTCATGTACTCACATCTCTGTAATTATTAAATATACTATCAATAAATATTAGGCTCACGATTATTCCCAAAACATGAAAAAATTTTAGTGATTTGTAGTAGTTACTGGTCTTCAAAATTAAAGGGATCAATTAAAAAAAACTTTCATATTCTCAAAAGAAAAGGACCATATTTTTGAAAATAATAAATATCAATGCATTCAATATGCATGCTTCCTTTCAAGTTTTAATCTTTTCGTAATCTAACTATTAACTTTTATATCATATATGTTAGATTTCATTGAGATAGGAGAAGTTAAGGGAAAACATGAAAGAAAAGATAAGGAAAAGTAAAAGAATACTTTCCCTAGGTTCCATCCTGATTTAAAGGGGAAATTTTTCTACTGTTGGATGTGAACTTTGGGGAACTAGGAGAACATTGCACTCCTTAAAACTTATCTAAACTGAGCGAATGGTCTCTCCCTTAGTTTTCTTTCTTCCCTATTCCCCTCAATCAAAACAGGGTCTTAACAAGAATATGGGGTTAAAGTTTATATATTTATCTGTTTTGGATTTGGCCTCCGCCTGACCATTTTAATCTTATTATCTGGGCTTGGGCATGGAAATCAAAAGGCCAACTAGATTTGGGCTCCAGAGTTAATTGAGATTGGGCTTGGGAACCAGTCTTAACTGATCCAAGTTATAACTTATATGAGTTTCGTTCTAGTTTGATTTATTCCTTCTCTATACCTATTTTTGAGCTAAAAATCAATCAGCGATATAGGAGGGCTTAAAAACTGGGGATTTGGTTCTAATTTGATTCTTTGAAATAATATTGTCATTAATAATTTTATATGATAAAATTATTATTGCATAGGAGCTTCAACATTAGTCGAAGTAGTACATATATACAAATGTTTGAAGAATTTGGTCCAGGCTCGGTTTTAATTAAATTAAATAAAACGCTTCAACGTGCTAGGCTGGTTAAGTTGGGCTTGGCTTCTGGGCATCTAGCCTACGCCCTAATTCATATAGTTTTTATAAACAAAAATTGTATGAAATTCCTCAAACAGGATTCTCTAGTTGGCCATGTTCTCTTCTACATACTCTTCCCAATCTCCTAACACTAGTTGCACACCCCTAAGTCCTTGCCTCTAAGTTTTGCATGATATAATCTTTTCTAGCCAAGCATTATTGTCTCTCATTCAATGGAAATTGGGTGATGGTCACTATTCGCTTCGGGAAGATAGTGGACATGTGCTAATACTCTATCATCCCTGCTTCCTTTGGCTTACAATCTAGCATTCTATAAAAATGTTAGTGTGAGATCACAAGGAAGTTTGAATGGTAATCAATGGCATGGAGGCGCCTCTTGCAGCCTATATCTCATCAAGAGATTCGTGAAGTCTCGTGACTTGAAATCCCTCCTCTCCAATTCCGGTTCCTAATTGCACCCTCAAGGATGAAGTAATCCGCCTTTCAACACCTCTAGGCACTTTTAGTAAAGTCTCTATATCATATCATTACCGTGGTGGTTCTTCATGTGTAGCCAACAACATTGTTTGGAATTCCTTTTACCTATTAAGGTTAAGATATTTCTTTGGATTCTTTGTAAACGCAAGCTTCAAACCAAGTTTAACCTGTTAGTCAAGGGTTGGATGGGAGATACAACCTGCTCATTCTATCAGTCATTGCTGAAACAGACTCTCATCCTGCTTTGGGAATGTGTTTTGCCAAAGAAGCTTGGGAACCTATCCTCCTAGTTGCGCCTGAAAGTATCCAGCCTCGGACTTTGATAGCATTTTACATTCTCATGGATCCTTTATTTTAGACAAGCAAGCACTTTGGTCTATCTTATTCCCTATTTTCTCTAGTGTTTATGGAGAGCCCGCAATGATCCTAATTTTAGAGACATTGCAATTTCACTCATCAATTAACGGCTAATGCTATGTACTTCACTATATTCGACGTGTAATACGAGAAGAAGAAGGTCACAAGTGTACGCATGATAGCAACAAGATGCTCTTCACTTCTTCATGGGGTGAATCTCAAATGGTCGGGGACAACTTTTGAAGTGGAGTTTGCTCACTGCTTTGTACATAAAAGTAATTTTGATAGCTTTATTTTCTTCATTTTGTTAAGCTAAGGGTGTGTTTATTATTTTAAAATTGGGCCGGACTAAACCTCGGTCCAATTTTGTGTTGTTTCTTATTTGTCAAATTTTTAGGCTAGACTCGTCCTATTTTTAAGCCCAAATAGTGACACTAAATTTTCATTTGGACCAGGTTGGTCCAAATGAAAACCAAGTGCAATTTGCCGATCGACCCTAAGAGTTGGTATGTCCACTCTTTGATTTTGTATATACATGTTGAGGATCGGTGTCGCCGTTGGCTCGTAAGCCCGCTCAATCGCCTCGATTGATCCTTCTAGTGCACCACCAAGGATACAAGGGGACAAAGCCACACCTCTCACAAAGAAAGGGGATCGACAAAGCAATGGATCGAGAAAAGCTTCACAGAAACGGGAGAGATCGCAGAAAGTCCTTCACCTCACCTCGAAGCTACTACCAACCCTTCTATATATAGAAGAGGGCAAACACGAGGGAGAGATTTTAGGGTTTTCAAAGTACCACGAGAGGGGAGGAGAGGAAACTAGGGTTTCAGGCGCGCAGACTCAAAGAGGAAAGAAACCGAGGGTCCGTAAGTAAAGAATGAACTGGCCTCTCCATCAAATGGGCCGGCAATTCATGGGCCAACAAATAGCAACAATCTCCACCTTGGCCCAAGGTAGTAATCAAGAAAGGAATACTGAATCCGCAGGACTCATCATCGCCATAACATTACCATTACTCGTATGATCACAAAGAGGATACAAGCAATGGAAGAGAATACACAAAGTAAACTCGATCACAAAGATCGGGCAAGATCACCAAGCATGCCAAGTCCATTAAAGGACCGAACTCTACCAAACGGTCATCGAAGTTCAAGGAAAAATCACAAAGCTATTAACAAACACAAAGTAAGTTAATAGGCCACAAAGGCAACACACAGCAAGGGGAAAATTACCCAATGTCAAAGTTCAAAATTCTTTGACACGAGATAAATTTTTCAATAGTCAAACACTTAGTACCCATGTCACCTGGATTAAATTCTCGAGGGAATTTTCTCCAACTTCACAATACCCTTTCAACTATATCCCTAATGTAATGAAATCGACATCAATATGTTTAGTTCTATCATGAAAAGGATTTTGCAAAGTTGAATAGCAGATTGACTATCGTAAAATACAACCACATTTTTATCAAGAAAACCAATTTCGATATAAGGCCCTAAGCCAAATAGCTTCTTTAAAAGCTTCAAGCAAAGAACATACCGCATTCAAGAGTAGATAAAGCAACAATGGGTTGTAGTTGAGATTTCCAACTTATGCAAGAGCCACACAAAGTGAACACATAGGAAGTAGTAGATTTTCTATTATCTCTATCATTTGCATAATTGGAATCTACATAGCCAACTAGTTTAACACCTTCGAACACTTAGAGAAGGTTAATCCTACATTCACAGAGGATTTTAAATATCTTAAAAGCCATTTCAAGGCATTCCAATGAGGCATACCAGATTTGACATATATCTACTCAAGCAACTAACTCGATATGCAATGTCGTCTAGTGCTAACTATGAGATACATGACGATCCTATAGCATTCGAATATGGCACCTTCTTCATATCTTTTATTTCATTAGCTTGGGGACTGATCCTTACTTAACACAAAATGGGAAGCAAGAGGCACATTCACAGATTTGGCATCGCATACAGCAAATTTATTCAAAAGTTTTTCGACGATGGACTTTGGTTTAAAAACTAGATTTGTTTTGTCTCTAATAATATTCATGCCTAGAATTCTTTTTGCATCGCTTAAGTCTTTCATGTCAAAATTTTCACAAAGACATTTTTGAACATGCTCAATGGACTTCAAACAAGGGCTAACAATCAACATGTCATCCACATAAATTAAAAGAAATACAGTACGAGTCTATATTCTTATAATACGTGCAATGATCACAGAACTCCTTTTAAACTTTAAAGATTGCATGCATTTATCAAATCTTATATTCCATTGTCTAGGTGATTGTTTTAAACCATACAAAGCCTTTTTAACAAACACACATGATCGCAATTTAGGGTCCACAAAGCCCTCAAGTTGGATAAATATTTTTGTCAAGGTCACCATGTAAGAAAGCAAGAGTAACATCCATTTGTTTTAATTCCCAATTAAAATGAGCAACTAAAGCAAGCATAATTCTAACAAGAGTGAATTTGACAAGCAAAAATTTCAAAGATAATCAATTCCTCCTTTTGAGTAAATCCCTTAGCTACTAATCTAGCCTTAAACCTAACACCTTCGATTCTTGTTTCACCTTAAACACCCACTCTACACCACTACAACAACTAGCGTGTTTAGGAACAAGTTTCCATGTTTGGTTAATTCTCGTGATTCCATCTCACTCTTCATAGCACTAATCCATTCTTTAGAATATTTTGACCTTAATGCTTCACTATAAGTCTTAGGTTCATTGCACTCAAGGGATTCAAACACATTAAAGGCAAACTCTGACATATTACAATCACCAAATTGCAATCTCTATATCTATCGTTTCCTAATGGTTCTTTTATTTCTATCCCTAGTGAGTTGATAATCATTCAAATCATGCATGTTATCTATTTCCTCAAGATATTATGCTCCACCTCATTAGGAATAATCTCATCTTGATTTTCAATAATTATATCATTCAATTTCTTCAGGAGGTAATTCGATTGATTAATAATAGGCATTTGCTCCACCTCATTTGGAGCATCATTTTCTAAATAGGAACGTAAAGATAAACAAGGAAATTCATTTTCATTAAAAACAACATCTCTACTTATTACTATCTTAAACCCCGTCTCACTCTTATTCCAAAGCCTATAACCTTTTACCCTTCGTGGTATCCTAAGAAAACACATTTCTTAGATCTAGGTTCTAACTTATCAATCTTTTGATGCACATAGCCAAGACTCTAAAATTCTCAAGTTATTTAAATCAAGAGGTTTGCCCGGAACACAAATTCAGGCATTTCCTCCTAAGGAAACGAAGGAGACCTATTAATCAAATAAGCTTCCAAGACAAACAAATTTCTCCTTAACTTCGAGAGCCCGTGAGCCAACATAGCCCTCACCCTCTCTAAGAGAGTTCTATTCATCCTTTCAAGAACCCCATTTTGTGGTGTGTAGGGAACAGCTTTATGTCTTTAATACCCCAAGTAGCACACAAGTCATTCAATTGTTTGTTACAAAACTCAAGACCATTATCCGTCCTAAGAGTTTTAATTTTTCCCGCTTGGTTTTCAATCATAATTTTCCGCTTTTAAATTTATCAAAACTCAGATTTTTGTTTCATGAGTAAAACCCAAACTTTCCTAGAGTAGTCATCAATTATGGAAAGAAAATATTGGTTTCCTCCATGAAACACTAGAGGGACCCCACACATCAGCATGCAAATATTCAAGTACATCAAGACACTTAATCGACAAAAGAAGAAGAAACGGAAAACTAACCCTATGTTGTTTTCCTAGCACACAAGATTCACGTAAGGGATGGTGGATATTTTATCACTACCAAAGTGACCTCCTTTATGCAAAATTTCTAATCCTTTATTACTCATGTGACCTAATCTATTATGCCATAAAACATTTATCACCTATCACAGAGTTAATGTAAAGCAATGTGTTCAACATGAAAAAATTTTAGTGATTTGTAGTAGTTACTGGTCTTCAAAATTAAAGGGATCAATTAAAAAAAACTTTCATATTCTCAAAAGAAAAGGACCATATTTTTGAAAATAATAAATATCAATGCATTCAATATGCATGCTTCCTTTCAAGTTTTAATCTTTTCGTAATCTAACTATTAACTTTTATATCATATATGTTAGATTTCATTGAGATAGGAGAAGTTAAGGGAAAACATGAAAGAAAAGATAAGGAAAAGTAAAAGAATACTTTCCCTAGGTTCCATCCTGATTTAAAGGGGAAATTTTTCTACTGTTGGATGTGAACTTTGGGGAACTAGGGAGAACATTGCACTCCTTAAAACTTATCTAAACTGTTTCTTCCCTATTCCCCTCAATCAAAACAGGGTCTTAACAAGAATATGCGGTTAAAGTTTATATATTTATCTGTTTTGGATTTGGCCTCCGCCTGACCATTTTAATCTTATTATCTGGGCTTGGGCATGGAAATCAAAAGGCCAACTAGATTTGGGCTCCAAAGTTAATTGAGATTGGGCTTGGGAACCAGTCTTAACTGATCCAAGTTACAACTTATATGAGTTTCGTTCTAGTTTGATTTATTCCTTCTCTATACCTATTTTTGAGCTAAAAATCAATCAGCGATATAGGAGGGCTTAAAAACTGGGGATTTGGTTCTAATTTGATTCTTTGAAATAATATTGTCATTAATAATTTTATATGATAAAATTATTATTGCATAGGAGCTTCAACATTAGTCGAAGTAGTACATATATACAAATGTTTGAAGAATTTGGTCCAGGCTCGGTTTTAATTAAATTAAATAAAACGCTTCAACGTGCTAGGCTGGTTAAGTTGGGCTTGGCTTCTGGGCATCTAGCCTACGCCCTAATTCATATAGTTTTTATAAACAAAAATTGTATGAAATTCCTCAAACAGGATTCTCTAGTTGGCCATGTTCTCTTCTACATACTCTTCCCAATCTCCTAACACTAGTTGCACACCCCTAAGTCCTTGCCTCTAAGTTTTGCATGATATAATCTTTTCTAGCCAAGCATTATTGTCTCTCATTCAATGGAAATTGGGTGATGGTCACTATTCGCTTCGGGAAGATAGTGGACATGTGCTAATACTCTATCATCCCTGCTTCCTTTGGCTTACAATCTAGCATTCTATAAAAATGTTAGTGTGAGATCACAAGGAAGTTTGAATGGTAATCAATGGCATGGAGGCGCCTCTTGCAGCCTATATCTCATCAAGAGATTCGTGAAGTCTCGTGACTTGAAATCCCTCCTCTCCAATTCCGGTTCCTAATTGCACCCTCAAGGATGAAGTAATCCGCCTTTCAACACCTCTAGGCACTTTTAGTAAAGTCTCTATATCATATCATTACCGTGGTGGTTCTTCATGTGTAGCCAACAACATTGTTTGGAATTCCTTTTACCTATTAAGGTTAAGATATTTCTTTGGATTCTTTGTAAACGCAAGCTTCAAACCAAGTTTAACCTGTTAGTCAAGGGTTGGATGGGAGATACAACCTGCTCATTCTATCAGTCATTGCTGAAACAGACTCTCATCCTGCTTTGGGAATGTGTTTTGCCAAAGAAGCTTGGGAACCTATCCTCCTAGTTGCGCCTGAAAGTATCCAGCCTCGGACTTTGATAGCATTTTACATTCTCATGGATCCTTTATTTTAGACAAGCAAGCACTTTGGTCTATCTTATTCCCTATTTTCTCTAGTGTTTATGGAGAGCCCGCAATGATCCTAATTTTAGAGACATTGCAATTTCACTCATCAATTAACGGCTAATGCTATGTACTTCACTATATTCGACGTGTAATACGAGAAGAAGAAGGTCACAAGTGTACGCATGATAGCAACAAGATGCTCTTCACTTCTTCATGGGGTGAATCTCAAATGGTCGGGGACAACTTTTGAAGTGGAGTTTGCTCACTGCTTTGTACATAAAAGTAATTTTGATAGCTTTATTTTCTTCATTTTGTTAAGCTAAGGGTGTGTTTATTATTTTAAAATTGGGCCGGACTAAACCTCGGTCCAATTTTGTGTTGTTTCTTATTTGTCAAATTTTTAGGCTAGACTCGTCCTATTTTTAAGCCCAAATAGTGACACTAAATTTTCATTTGGACCAGGTTGGTCCAAATGAAAACCAAGTGCAATTTGCCGATCGACCCTAAGAGTTGGTATGTCCACTCTTTGATTTTGTATATACATGTTGAGGATCGGTGTCGCCGTTGGCTCGTAAGCCCGCTCAATCGCCTCGATTGATCCTTCTAGTGCACCACCAAGGATACAAGGGGACAAAGCCACACCTCTCACAAAGAAAGGGGATCGACAAAGCAATGGATCGAGAAAAGCTTCACAGAAACGGGAGAGATCGCAGAAAGTCCTTCACCTCACCTCGAAGCTACTACCAACCCTTCTATATATAGAAGAGGGCAAACACGAGGGAGAGATTTTAGGGTTTTCAAAGTACCACGAGAGGGGAGGAGAGGAAACTAGGGTTTCAGGCGCGCAGACTCAAAGAGGAAAGAAACCGAGGGTCCGTAAGTAAAGAATGAACTGGCCTCTCCATCAAATGGGCCGGCAATTCATGGGCCAACAAATAGCAACAATCTCCACCTTGGCCCAAGGTAGTAATCAAGAAAGGAATACTGAATCCGCAGGACTCATCATCGCCATAACATTACCATTACTCGTATGATCACAAAGAGGATACAAGCAATGGAAGAGAATACACAAAGTAAACTCGATCACAAAGATCGGGCAAGATCACCAAGCATGCCAAGTCCATTAAAGGACCGAACTCTACCAAACGGTCATCGAAGTTCAAGGAAAAATCACAAAGCTATTAACAAACACAAAGTAAGTTAATAGGCCACAAAGGCAACACACAGCAAGGGGAAAATTACCCAATGTCAAAGTTCAAAATTCTTTGACACGAGATAAATTTTTCAATAGTCAAACACTTAGTACCCATGTCACCTGGATTAAATTCTCGAGGGAATTTTCTCCAACTTCACAATACCCTTTCAACTATATCCCTAATGTAATGAAATCGACATCAATATGTTTAGTTCTATCATGAAAAGGATTTTGCAAAGTTGAATAGCAGATTGACTATCGTAAAATACAACCACATTTTTATCAAGAAAACCAATTTCGATATAAGGCCCTAAGCCAAATAGCTTCTTTAAAAGCTTCAAGCAAAGAACATACCGCATTCAAGAGTAGATAAAGCAACAATGGGTTGTAGTTGAGATTTCCAACTTATGCAAGAGCCACACAAAGTGAACACATAGGAAGTAGTAGATTTTCTATTATCTCTATCATTTGCATAATTGGAATCTACATAGCCAACTAGTTTAACACCTTCGAACACTTAGAGAAGGTTAATCCTACATTCACAGAGGATTTTAAATATCTTAAAAGCCATTTCAAGGCATTCCAATGAGGCATACCAGATTTGACATATATCTACTCAAGCAACTAACTCGATATGCAATGTCGTCTAGTGCTAACTATGAGATACATGACGATCCTATAGCATTCGAATATGGCACCTTCTTCATATCTTTTATTTCATTAGCTTGGGGACTGATCCTTACTTAACACAAAATGGGAAGCAAGAGGCACATTCACAGATTTGGCATCGCATACAGCAAATTTATTCAAAAGTTTTTCGACGATGGACTTTGGTTTAAAAACTAGATTTGTTTTGTCTCTAATAATATTCATGCCTAGAATTCTTTTTGCATCGCTTAAGTCTTTCATGTCAAAATTTTCACAAAGACATTTTTGAACATGCTCAATGGACTTCAAACAAGGGCTAACAATCAACATGTCATCCACATAAATTAAAAGAAATACAGTACGAGTCTATATTCTTATAATACGTGCAATGATCACAGAACTCCTTTTAAACTTTAAAGATTGCATGCATTTATCAAATCTTATATTCCATTGTCTAGGTGATTGTTTTAAACCATACAAAGCCTTTTTAACAAACACACATGATCGCAATTTAGGGTCCACAAAGCCCTCAAGTTGGATAAATATTTTTGTCAAGGTCACCATGTAAGAAAGCAAGAGTAACATCCATTTGTTTTAATTCCCAATTAAAATGAGCAACTAAAGCAAGCATAATTCTAACAAGAGTGAATTTGACAAGCAAAAATTTCAAAGATAATCAATTCCTCCTTTTGAGTAAATCCCTTAGCTACTAATCTAGCCTTAAACCTAACACCTTCGATTCTTGTTTCACCTTAAACACCCACTCTACACCACTACAACAACTAGCGTGTTTAGGAACAAGTTTCCATGTTTGGTTAATTCTCGTGATTCCATCTCACTCTTCATAGCACTAATCCATTCTTTAGAATATTTTGACCTTAATGCTTCACTATAAGTCTTAGGTTCATTGCACTCAAGGGATTCAAACACATTAAAGGCAAACTCTGACATATTACAATCACCAAATTGCAATCTCTATATCTATCGTTTCCTAATGGTTCTTTTATTTCTATCCCTAGTGAGTTGATAATCATTCAAATCATGCATGTTATCTATTTCCTCAAGATATTATGCTCCACCTCATTAGGAATAATCTCATCTTGATTTTCAATAATTATATCATTCAATTTCTTCAGGAGGTAATTCGATTGATTAATAATAGGCATTTGCTCCACCTCATTTGGAGCATCATTTTCTAAATAGGAACGTAAAGATAAACAAGGAAATTCATTTTCATTAAAAACAACATCTCTACTTATTACTATCTTAAACCCCGTCTCACTCTTATTCCAAAGCCTATAACCTTTTACCCTTCGTGGTATCCTAAGAAAACACATTTCTTAGATCTAGGTTCTAACTTATCAATCTTTTGATGCACATAGCCAAGACTCTAAAATTCTCAAGTTATTTAAATCAAGAGGTTTGCCCGGAACACAAATTCAGGCATTTCCTCCTAAGGAAACGAAGGAGACCTATTAATCAAATAAGCTTCCAAGACAAACAAATTTCTCCTTAACTTCGAGAGCCCGTGAGCCAACATAGCCCTCACCCTCTCTAAGAGAGTTCTATTCATCCTTTCAAGAACCCCATTTTGTGGTGTGTAGGGAACAGCTTTATGTCTTTAATACCCCAAGTAGCACACAAGTCATTCAATTGTTTGTTACAAAACTCAAGACCATTATCCGTCCTAAGAGTTTTAATTTTTCCCGCTTGGTTTTCAATCATAATTTTCCGCTTTTAAATTTATCAAAACTCAGATTTTTGTTTCATGAGTAAAACCCAAACTTTCCTAGAGTAGTCATCAATTATGGAAAGAAAATATTGGTTTCCTCCATGAAACACTAGAGGGACCCCACACATCAAGATGCAAATATTCAAGTACATCAAGACACTTAATCGACAAAAGAAGAAGAAACGGAAAACTAACCCTATGTTGTTTTCCTAGCACACAAGATTCACGTAAGGGATGGTGGATATTTTATCACTACCAAAGTGACCTCCTTTATGCAAAATTTCTAATCCTTTATTACTCATGTGACCTAATCTATTATGCCATAAAACATTTATCACCTATCACAGAGTTAATGTAAAGCAATGTGTTCAAGATGACAAACATACAAGTTATTTTGTTTTTCGCAAAGAAAATAACAAGAGACCCTTTCGAATTTTCATAACCCCTTTACCCCATTTTCCTCCAAACCATCATTTTCTAGAGATGCACAAGAAATCAAGTTATAACTTAAATCAGAACATGCCTAACATTCTTCAAAGTAAACTCGAACCCAAGAAAACCTAAGGCATACATCACCTCCTAAACATTGCTTTTCTTTTCATTTGCCATTGACACAAAGCCATTCTCTATTTTCTTGTAGTTTGAAAACATGTTTTTAAAAGGAGTCATATGAAAAGTACAACCAGAGTCTAATAACCAATCGATTTACACAAAGAATCGGACAACACAGAGTTCAAATATGCATAATCACAAAGATTATTAATCATGAAAATTTCACCCATTTTGCCCTCACAGCATGTACCATATTAGCATGATCATTTTGTTGATATTTCTTAGGTTTAGGACAATCTTTAATAAAGTGACCGCCATGACAATTATAGCATTTTTAACTTTAAACCTCGACTTAGATCTACCCCTTCCATTTTCAAATTTTTCTTACTTGATTCCCCATTACTTGCATTCTTTTGGTTATTAGACCTATTCGGAGGCCTACCCCTCACATGCATAACCTCACCGTAATTTTTATTTTCCCAATGTTTTAAATCTAATTTCTTACTCTTAAGACCATTGATCACAATATCAAGGGTAACCTCATCTCTACCATATTTAATAGCGATTTTACATCACTATATGAGTCAGAATAGCATTTAGAAGTGCAATAGGAGTATATTCGCCTATATGTTTATCACGGTTAACTTAATGTCCAAATAAGTTTTGTGAAAACATCTAGGTTCTCCTCAATGTCCTTAGACATATCCAATCTAAATTTGAAGAATTTGGTCCAGGCTCGGTTTTAATTAAATTAAATAAAACGCTTCAACGTGCTAGGCTGGTTAAGTTGGGCTTGGCTTCTGGGCATCTAGCCTACGCCCTAATTCATATAGTTTTATAAACAAAATTGTATGAAATTCCTCAAACAGGATTCTCTAGTTGGCCATGTTCTCTCTTCTACATACTCTTCCCAATCTCCTAACACTAGTTGCACACCCCCTAAGTCCTTTGCCTCTAAGTTTTGGCATGATATAATCTTTTCTAGCCAAGCATTATTGTCTCTCATTCAATGGAAATTGGGTGATGGTCAGTCTATTCGTTTATGGGAAGATAGTGGACATGTGCTAATACTCTATCATCCCTGTTTCCTTTGGCTTACAATCTAGCATTCTATAAAAATGTTAGTGTGAGATCACAAGGAAGTTTGAATGGTAATCAATGGCATTGGAGGCGTCTCTTGCGCAGGCCTATATCTCATCAAGAGATTCAGGAAGTCTCAGACTTGAAATCCCTCCTCTCCAATTTGGTGCCCTAATTGCACCCTCAAGGATGAAGTAATGCGGCCTTTCAACACCTCTAGGCACTTTTTAGTAAAGTCTCTATATCATATCATTCTGGTGGTGGTTCTTCATGTGTAGCCAACAACATTGTTTGGAATTCCTTTTTACCTATTAAGGTTAAGATATTTCTTTGGATTCTTTGTAAACGCAAGCTTCAAACCAAGTTTAACTTTAGTCAAGGGTTGGATGGGAGATACAACCTGTTCATTCTATCGGTCTGTTGTTGAAGCAGACTCTCATCTTTTGGGAATGTGTTTTTGCCAAAGAAGCTTGGGAACCTATCCTCCTCAAGTTGGTGAAGTATCCGGCCTCGGACTTTGATAGCATTTTACATTCTCATGGATCCTTTATTTTAGACAAGCGGTGCTATCGGCTTTGGTCTATCTTATTCCCTATTTTACGCTAGTGTTTATGGAGAGCCCAATGATCGAATTTTAGAGACATTGCAATTTCAGCTCATCAATTAGGCTAATGCTATGTACTTCACTATAAGACGGAGTATAAGGAGAAGAAGAAGGTCACAAGTGTACATGCGATAGCTAAACAAGCTGCTTCTGATCTTCTTCTTCATGGGGCTGAATCAGAAATGGTTGGGGACAACTTCTGAAGTGGAGTTTGCTCACTTTTTGTACATAAAAGTAATTGCCCGGTTGACGGTTTATTTTCTTCATTTTGTTAAGCTAAGGGTGTGTTTGGCTATTTTGTAAAATGGGCGGGACTAAACGGTCCAATTTTGTTCTTATTTGTGTCAAATTTTTAGGCTAGACACAGTCCTATTTTTAAGCCCAAATAGACACTAAACTAGTTTTCATTTTGGACGGTGGTCCAAATGAAAACCGGTTTGTGCAATTTGCCGTGACCCTAAGAGTTGGTATGTCCACTCTTTGATTTTGTATATACATGTTGAGGATCGGTGTCGTCGTTTGGCTCGAAGCTGCTTCAATCGATCTCGATTGATCCTTCTCTAGTGCACCACCAAGGATACAAGGGGACAAAGCCACACAGTCTCACAAAGAAAGGGGGATCGCACAAAGCAATGGGCGGAGAAAAGCTTCCGCAGAGAGAACGGGGAGATCGCAAAGTCCCTCTCAATCACCTCACCCTCGAGCTACTACCAACCCTTCTATATAGAAGAGGGCAGCCGACACGAGGGAGATTTCTAGGGTTTTGGCGAGTCGAGAGGGGAGGAGAGGAAACTAGGGTTTGAAGGCGGAGACTCAAAGAGGAAAAAACCAGGGTGGGTAAGTAAAGAATGAACTGGCCTCTCCATCAAATGGGCGGTCAATTCATGGGCCAACAAATAGCAACTTGGCCCAAGGTAGTGCGAAGAAGAAAGGATACGAGGCTGCGGGACTCATCATCGCCATAACATTACCATTACTGTATGATCACAAAGAGGATACAAGCAATGGAAGAGAATACACAAAGTAAACTTCAGATCACAAAGATGGGGCAAGATCACCAAGCATGCCAAGTCCACAAGGACCGAACTCTAAAGCGGTCATCGAGTTCAAGGAAAAATCACAAAGCTATTAACAAACACAAAGTAAGTTAATAGGCCACAAAGGCAACACACAAAAACAGGGAAAAATTACCCAAAGTTCAAAATTCTTTGACACGAGATAAATTTTCAGCAGTCAAACACTTAGTACCCATGTCAGTAGGATTAAATTAGGGGAATTTTCTCCAACTTCACAATACCCTTTTCAACTATATCCGAATGTAATGAAATCGACATCAATATGTTTAGTTCTATCATGAAAAGCGAGGATTTTTGCAAAGTTGAATAGCAGATTGACTATCGAGAAAATACAACCACATTTTTATCAAAAACCAATTTCGATATAAGGCCCCTAAGCCAAATAGCTTCTTTAAAAGCTTAGTGGCAACAATACTCGAGATTCAGTAGTAGATAAAGCAACAATGGGTTGTAGTTGAGATTTCCAACTTATGCAAGAGCCACACAAAGTGAACACATAGGAAGTAGTAGATTTTCTATTATCTCTATCATTTGCATAATTGGAATCTACATAGCCAACTAGTTTAACACCTTCGAACACTTAGAGAAGGTTAATCCTACATTCACGAGAGGATTTTAAATATCTTAAAAGCCATTTCAAGGCATTCCATGAGGCATACCGAGATTTGACATATATCTACTCAAGCAACTAACTGCATATGCAATGTGGTCTAGTGCTAACCATGAGATACATGACCGATCCTATAGCATTCGAATATGGCACCTTCTTCATATCTTTTATTTCATTTCAGTTTTGGGGGCTGATCCTTATAAACACAAAATGGGAAGCAAGAGGCACATTCACAGATTTGGCATCGACATAGCAAATTTATTCAAAAGTTTTTCGACGTATGGACTTTGGTTTAAAACTAGCGTAGATTTGTTTTGTCTCTAATAATATTCATGCCTAGAATTCTTTTGCATCGCCTAAGTCTTTCATGTCAAAATTTTCACAAAGACATTTTTGAACATGCTCAATGGACTTCAAACAAGGGCTAACAATCAACATGTCATCCACATAAATTAAAAGAAATACAGCCATGAGTCTATATTCTTATAATACGTGCAATGATCAGTGAGAACTCCTTTTAAACTTTAAAGATTGCATGCATTTATCAAATCTTATATTCCATTGTCTAGGTGATTGTTTTAAACCATACAAAGCCTTTTTAACAAACACACATGATCGAGCAATTTAGGGTCCACAAAGCCCTCGGTTGGTGCATATAAATATTTTTGTCAAGGTCACCATGTAAGAGCGGTAGTAACATCCATTTGTTTTAATTCCCAATTAAAATGAGCAACTAAAGCAAGCATAATTCTAACAGTAGTGAATTTGACAACAGGGCAAAAATTTCATAATCAATTCCCTCCTTTTGAGTAAATCCCTTAGCTACTAATCTAGCCTTAAACCTAACACCTTGATTCTTGTTTCACCTTAAATGCCACTTCTGATCCACTCTGAACAACTAGCGAGGTTTAGGAACAAGTTTCCATGTTTGGTTAATTCTCGAGGATTCCATCTCACTCTTCATAGCACTAATCCATTCTTTAGAATATTTTGACCTTAATGCTTCACTATAAGTCTTAGGTTCATTGCACTCAAGGGATTCAAACACATTAAAGGCAACCGGACATATTACAATCAGTCAAATTGCAATCTCTATATCTCGGGTTTCCTAATGGTTCTTTTATTTCTATCCCTAGTGAGTTGATAATCATTCAAATCATCATGCATTTCGCATATTATGCTCCACCTCATTAGGAATAATCTCATCTTGATTTTCAATAATTATATCATTCAATTTCTCTTGAGGTAATTGATTGATTAATAATAGGCATTTGCTCCACCTCATTTGGAGCATCATTTTCAGAAATAGGAGCAGGTAAAGATAAACAAGGAAATTCATTTTCATTAAAAACAACATCTCTACTTATTACTATCTTAAACCCGGTTCACTCTTATTCCAAAGCCTATAACCTTTTACCCCGGGTATCCTAAGAAAACACATTTCTTAGATCTAGGTTCTAACTTATCAATCTTTTGATGCACATAGCGGCACTCGAAAATTCTCAAGTTATTTAAATCAAGAGGTTTGCGGTGAACACAAATTCGGGCATTTCCTCCTAAGAACGAAGGAGACCTATTAATCAAATAAGCCGATCAAACAGCTTCTCCCGAACTTCTTGGAGAGCCCGGATGTGGCCAATATCACCTCTCTAAGAGAGTTCTATTCATCCTTTCAGCAACCCCATTTTGTGGTTGTGTAGGAGCAGTTTTATGTCTTTTAATACCCCAAGTAGCACACAAGTCATTCAATTGTTTGTTACAAAACTCAAGACCATTATCGTCCTAAGAGTTTTAATTTTCTTTCCGTTTGGTTTTCAATCATAATTTTCAGTTTTAAATTTATCAAAACTTCAGATTTTTGTTTCATGAGTAAAACCCAAACTTTCCTAGAGTAGTCATCAATTATGGAAAGAAAATATTGGTTTCCTCCATGCGTGAAACACTAGAGGGCACCCAGCATGCAAATATTCAAGTACATCGATACACTTAGGCGATTAGGAAAGAAGCGGAACCCTATGTTGTTTTCCTAGCACCTAAGATTCTGAGAAAGGGATGGTGGATATTTTATCACTACCAAAGTGACCTCCTTTATGCAAAATTTCTAATCCTTTATTACTCATGTGACCTAATCTATTATGCCATAAAAGCATTTATCACCTATCACGAGTTAGAATCAAGCTTGCAGGTTCAGGCATGACAAACATACAAGTTATTTTGTTTTTCAGTGATAAAAATAACAAGAGACCCTTTCGAATTTTCATAACCCCTTTACCCCATTTTCCCTCCAAACCATCATTTTCTAGAGATGCACAAGAAATCAAGTTATAACTTAAATCGGGAATGCCTAACATTCTTCAAAGTAAACTCGAACCCAGAAAACCTAAGGCATACATCAGTTCCTAAAACATTGCTTTTCTTTTCATTTGCCATTGACACAAAGCCATTCTCTATTTTCTTGTAGTTTGAAAACATGTTTTTAAAAGGAGTCATATGAAAAGTACAACGAGTCTAATAACCAATCGATTTACACAAAGAATCGGAACAACGAGTTCAAATATGCATAATCACAAAGATTATTAATCATGAAAATTTCACCCATTTTGCCCTCCAGACAGCCATATTAGCATGATCATTTCTTGATATTTCTTAGGTTTAGGACAATCTTTAATAAAGTGACCGGTTCATGACAATTATAGCATTTTTAACTTTAAACACGGACTTAGATCTACCCCTTCCATTTTCAAATTTTTCTTACTTGATTCCCCATTACTTGCATTCTTTTGGTTATTAGACCTATAGAGGCCTACCCTCACATGCATAACCTCACCGAATTTTTATTTTCCCAGAATGTTTTAAATCTAATTTCTTACTCTTAAGACCATTGATCACAATATCAAGGGTAACCTCATCTCTACCATATTTAATAAGATTTTATCACTATATGAGTCGGGAATAGCATTTAGAAGTGCAATAGGAGTATATTAGTATATGTTTATCAGGTTAACTTAATGTCCGAAATAAGTTTTGTGAAAACATCTAGGTTCTCCTCAATGTCCTTAGACATATCCAATCTAAATTTGAAAAATTTTTCAAGCAAAAATATTTCTTGGGTAAAGAGGTTTAGTATATAGTTCTTCAAGTTTATCCCAAAGGGTTTTAGCGATTCCAAAATTCCAACTTTTCTAAGCCGATCCGATAAGTTCAAATAAATTGTGGAACATGCATTTTCGTTCATTTCACCCTTTTTTCTTGATTAATGGAAGCCAAATAAGTCTGACAGCCCAGGAGCCTGCTGAATTAAAATACATTTTATTTTTGTTTCCAAATGCTAAAATCGATTTTCCGTTGAACGGAACCAAACCATATTGAACCATACCATAGTGATTAGTAGCGGACATCCTTCACCGCAGGAAGAATAAGACAAACGACCAAATGAAATTTTAATTTCGCGACCAAATTAAATTTTAATTTCAAATGACCAAATGAAATTTCAGCGACCAAATATCGGCAAATAAGCGAGGATAGGTCTCTTTACTGCGGCGAAAACCTAGGATAGGGTTTCGACCTTACCACCAGCGGCGGCGTGATTCGATGGCGGCGGTGAACGGAAACGGCGGCGGTTGAACTCGGCGATCTCGTGGGGGCTCGGCGAGATCAGCGGCAATGACCGTGGTTTTGAGCGGCGGCGACTCGAAGGCTTTGATACCACTGTTGAGGATCGGTGTCGTCGTTTGGCTCGAAGCCCGCTTCAATCAGTCTCGATTGATCCTTCTCTAGTGTACCACCAAGGATACAAGGGGACAAAGCCACGGTCTCACAAAGAAAGGGGGATCGCACAAAGCAATGGGCGGAGAAAAGCTTCCACAGGAAACGGGAGATCGCACAAGTCCCTCTCAATCACCTCACCCTCGACTACTACCAACCCTTCTATATATAGAAGAGGGCAGCCGACACGAGGAGAGATTTCTAGGGTTTCAGCGGCCGTCCGAGAGGGGAGGAGAGAAACTAGGGTTTCGAAGGCGGACTCAAAGAGGAAAAGCAGGGTCGGGTAAGTAAAGAATGAACTGGCCTCTCCATCAAATGGGCGGTCAATTCTTGCGCGAGCCTATATCTCATCAAGAGATTAGGGAAGTCTCGGACTTGAAATCCCTCCTCTCCAATTTGGTGCCCTAATTGCACCCTCAAGGATGAAGTAATGCGGCCTTTCAACACCTCTAGGCACTTTTTAGTAAAGTCTCTATATCATATCATTCTGGTGGTGGTTCTTCATGTGTAGCCAACAACATTGTTTGGAATTCCTTTTTACCTATTAAGGTTAAGATATTTCTTTGGATTCTTTGTAAACGCAAGCTTCAAACCAAGTTTAACTTTAGTCAAGGGTTGGATGGGAGATACAACCTGTTCATTCTATCGGTCTGTTGTTGAAGCAGACTCTCATCTTTTGGGAATGTGTTTTTGCCAAAGAAGCTTGGGAACCTATCCTCCTCAAGTTGGTGAAGTATCCGGCCTCGGACTTTGATAGCATTTTACATTCTCATGGATCCTTTATTTTAGACAAGCGGTGCTATCGGCTTTGGTCTATCTTATTCCCTATTTTACGCTAGTGTTTATGGAGAGCCCAATGATCGAATTTTAGAGACATTGCAATTTCAGCTCATCAATTAGGCTAATGCTATGTACTTCACTATAAGACGGAGTATAAGGAGAAGAAGAAGGTCACAAGTGTACATGCGATAGCTAAACAAGCTGCTTCTGATCTTCTTCTTCATGGGGCTGAATCAGAAATGGTTGGGGACAACTTCTGAAGTGGAGTTTGCTCACTTTTTGTACATAAAAGTAATTGCCCGGTTGACGGTTTATTTTCTTCATTTTGTTAAGCTAAGGGTGTGTTTGGCTATTTTGTAAAATGGGCGGGACTAAACGGTCCAATTTTGTTCTTATTTGTGTCAAATTTTTAGGCTAGACACAGTCCTATTTTTAAGCCCAAATAGACACTAAACTAGTTTTCATTTTGGACGGTGGTCCAAATGAAAACCGGTTTGTGCAATTTGCCGTGACCCTAAGAGTTGGTATGTCCACTCTTTGATTTTGTATATACATGTTGAGGATCGGTGTCGTCGTTTGGCTCGAAGCTGCTTCAATCGATCTCGATTGATCCTTCTCTAGTGCACCACCAAGGATACAAGGGGACAAAGCCACACAGTCTCACAAAGAAAGGGGGATCGCACAAAGCAATGGGCGGAGAAAAGCTTCCGCAGAGAGAACGGGGAGATCGCAAAGTCCCTCTCAATCACCTCACCCTCGAGCTACTACCAACCCTTCTATATAGAAGAGGGCAGCCGACACGAGGGAGATTTCTAGGGTTTTGGCGAGTCGAGAGGGGAGGAGAGGAAACTAGGGTTTGAAGGCGGAGACTCAAAGAGGAAAAAACCAGGGTGGGTAAGTAAAGAATGAACTGGCCTCTCCATCAAATGGGCGGTCAATTCATGGGCCAACAAATAGCAACTTGGCCCAAGGTAGTGCGAAGAAGAAAGGATACGAGGCTGCGGGACTCATCATCGCCATAACATTACCATTACTGTATGATCACAAAGAGGATACAAGCAATGGAAGAGAATACACAAAGTAAACTTCAGATCACAAAGATGGGGCAAGATCACCAAGCATGCCAAGTCCACAAGGACCGAACTCTAAAGCGGTCATCGAGTTCAAGGAAAAATCACAAAGCTATTAACAAACACAAAGTAAGTTAATAGGCCACAAAGGCAACACACAAAAACAGGGAAAAATTACCCAAAGTTCAAAATTCTTTGACACGAGATAAATTTTCAGCAGTCAAACACTTAGTACCCATGTCAGTAGGATTAAATTAGGGGAATTTTCTCCAACTTCACAATACCCTTTTCAACTATATCCGAATGTAATGAAATCGACATCAATATGTTTAGTTCTATCATGAAAAGCGAGGATTTTTGCAAAGTTGAATAGCAGATTGACTATCGAGAAAATACAACCACATTTTTATCAAAAACCAATTTCGATATAAGGCCCCTAAGCCAAATAGCTTCTTTAAAAGCTTAGTGGCAACAATACTCGAGATTCAGTAGTAGATAAAGCAACAATGGGTTGTAGTTGAGATTTCCAACTTATGCAAGAGCCACACAAAGTGAACACATAGGAAGTAGTAGATTTTCTATTATCTCTATCATTTGCATAATTGGAATCTACATAGCCAACTAGTTTAACACCTTCGAACACTTAGAGAAGGTTAATCCTACATTCACGAGAGGATTTTAAATATCTTAAAAGCCATTTCAAGGCATTCCATGAGGCATACCGAGATTTGACATATATCTACTCAAGCAACTAACTGCATATGCAATGTGGTCTAGTGCTAACCATGAGATACATGACCGATCCTATAGCATTCGAATATGGCACCTTCTTCATATCTTTTATTTCATTTCAGTTTTGGGGGCTGATCCTTATAAACACAAAATGGGAAGCAAGAGGCACATTCACAGATTTGGCATCGACATAGCAAATTTATTCAAAAGTTTTTCGACGTATGGACTTTGGTTTAAAACTAGCGTAGATTTGTTTTGTCTCTAATAATATTCATGCCTAGAATTCTTTTGCATCGCCTAAGTCTTTCATGTCAAAATTTTCACAAAGACATTTTTGAACATGCTCAATGGACTTCAAACAAGGGCTAACAATCAACATGTCATCCACATAAATTAAAAGAAATACAGCCATGAGTCTATATTCTTATAATACGTGCAATGATCAGTGAGAACTCCTTTTAAACTTTAAAGATTGCATGCATTTATCAAATCTTATATTCCATTGTCTAGGTGATTGTTTTAAACCATACAAAGCCTTTTTAACAAACACACATGATCGAGCAATTTAGGGTCCACAAAGCCCTCGGTTGGTGCATATAAATATTTTTGTCAAGGTCACCATGTAAGAGCGGTAGTAACATCCATTTGTTTTAATTCCCAATTAAAATGAGCAACTAAAGCAAGCATAATTCTAACAGTAGTGAATTTGACAACAGGGCAAAAATTTCATAATCAATTCCCTCCTTTTGAGTAAATCCCTTAGCTACTAATCTAGCCTTAAACCTAACACCTTGATTCTTGTTTCACCTTAAATGCCACTTCTGATCCACTCTGAACAACTAGCGAGGTTTAGGAACAAGTTTCCATGTTTGGTTAATTCTCGAGGATTCCATCTCACTCTTCATAGCACTAATCCATTCTTTAGAATATTTTGACCTTAATGCTTCACTATAAGTCTTAGGTTCATTGCACTCAAGGGATTCAAACACATTAAAGGCAACCGGACATATTACAATCAGTCAAATTGCAATCTCTATATCTCGGGTTTCCTAATGGTTCTTTTATTTCTATCCCTAGTGAGTTGATAATCATTCAAATCATCATGCATTTCGCATATTATGCTCCACCTCATTAGGAATAATCTCATCTTGATTTTCAATAATTATATCATTCAATTTCTCTTGAGGTAATTGATTGATTAATAATAGGCATTTGCTCCACCTCATTTGGAGCATCATTTTCAGAAATAGGAGCAGGTAAAGATAAACAAGGAAATTCATTTTCATTAAAAACAACATCTCTACTTATTACTATCTTAAACCCGGTTCACTCTTATTCCAAAGCCTATAACCTTTTACCCCGGGTATCCTAAGAAAACACATTTCTTAGATCTAGGTTCTAACTTATCAATCTTTTGATGCACATAGCGGCACTCGAAAATTCTCAAGTTATTTAAATCAAGAGGTTTGCGGTGAACACAAATTCGGGCATTTCCTCCTAAGAACGAAGGAGACCTATTAATCAAATAAGCCGATCAAACAGCTTCTCCCGAACTTCTTGGAGAGCCCGGATGTGGCCAATATCACCTCTCTAAGAGAGTTCTATTCATCCTTTCAGCAACCCCATTTTGTGGTTGTGTAGGAGCAGTTTTATGTCTTTTAATACCCCAAGTAGCACACAAGTCATTCAATTGTTTGTTACAAAACTCAAGACCATTATCGTCCTAAGAGTTTTAATTTTCTTTCCGTTTGGTTTTCAATCATAATTTTCAGTTTTAAATTTATCAAAACTTCAGATTTTTGTTTCATGAGTAAAACCCAAACTTTCCTAGAGTAGTCATCAATTATGGAAAGAAAATATTGGTTTCCTCCATGCGTGAAACACTAGAGGGCACCCAGCATGCAAATATTCAAGTACATCGATACACTTAGGCGATTAGGAAAGAAGCGGAACCCTATGTTGTTTTCCTAGCACCTAAGATTCTGAGAAAGGGATGGTGGATATTTTATCACTACCAAAGTGACCTCCTTTATGCAAAATTTCTAATCCTTTATTACTCATGTGACCTAATCTATTATGCCATAAAAGCATTTATCACCTATCACGAGTTAGAATCAAGCTTGCAGGTTCAGGCATGACAAACATACAAGTTATTTTGTTTTTCAGTGATAAAAATAACAAGAGACCCTTTCGAATTTTCATAACCCCTTTACCCCATTTTCCCTCCAAACCATCATTTTCTAGAGATGCACAAGAAATCAAGTTATAACTTAAATCGGGAATGCCTAACATTCTTCAAAGTAAACTCGAACCCAGAAAACCTAAGGCATACATCAGTTCCTAAAACATTGCTTTTCTTTTCATTTGCCATTGACACAAAGCCATTCTCTATTTTCTTGTAGTTTGAAAACATGTTTTTAAAAGGAGTCATATGAAAAGTACAACGAGTCTAATAACCAATCGATTTACACAAAGAATCGGAACAACGAGTTCAAATATGCATAATCACAAAGATTATTAATCATGAAAATTTCACCCATTTTGCCCTCCAGACAGCCATATTAGCATGATCATTTCTTGATATTTCTTAGGTTTAGGACAATCTTTAATAAAGTGACCGGTTCATGACAATTATAGCATTTTTAACTTTAAACACGGACTTAGATCTACCCTTCCATTTTCAAATTTTTTCTTACTTGATTCCCCATTACTTGCATTCTTTTGGTTATTAGACCTATAGAGGCCTACCCTCACATGCATAACCTCACCGAATTTTTATTTTCCCAGAATGTTTTAAATCTAATTTCTTACTCTTAAGACCATTGATCACAATATCAAGGGTAACCTCATCTCTACCATATTTAATAAGATTTTATCACTATATGAGTCGGGAATAGCATTTAGAAGTGCAATAGGAGTATATTAGTATATGTTTATCAGGTTAACTTAATGTCCGAAATAAGTTTTGTGAAAACATCTAGGTTCTCCTCAATGTCCTTAGACATATCCAATCTAAATTTGAAAAATTTTTCAAGCAAAAAATATTTCTTGGGTAAAGAGGTTTAGTATATAGTTCTTCAAGTTTATCCCAAAGGGTTTTAGCGATTCCAAAATTCCAACTTTTCTAAGCCGATCCGATAAGTTCAAATAAATTGTGGAACATGCATTTTCGTTCATTTCACCCTTTTTTCTTGATTAATGGAAGCCAAATAAGTCTGACAGCCCAGGAGCCTGCTGAATTAAAATACATTTTATTTTTGTTTCCAAATGCTAAAATCGATTTTCCGTTGAACGGAACCAAACCATATTGAACCATACCATAGTGATTAGTAGCGGACATCCTTCACCGCAGGAAGAATAAGACAAACGACCAAATGAAATTTTAATTTCGCGACCAAATTAAATTTTAATTTCAAATGACCAAATGAAATTTCAGCGACCAAATATCGGCAAATAAGCGAGGATAGGTCTCTTTACTGCGGCGAAAACCTAGGATAGGGTTTCGACCTTACCACCAGCGGCGGCGTGATTCGATGGCGGCGGTGAACGGAAACGGCGGCGGTTGAACTCGGCGATCTCGTGGGGGCTCGGCGAGATCAGCGGCAATGACCGTGGTTTTGAGCGGCGGCGACTCGAAGGCTTTGATACCACTGTTGAGGATCGGTGTCGTCGTTTGGCTCGAAGCCCGCTTCAATCAGTCTCGATTGATCCTTCTCTAGTGTACCACCAAGGATACAAGGGGACAAAGCCACGGTCTCACAAAGAAAGGGGGATCGCACAAAGCAATGGGCGGAGAAAAGCTTCCACAGGAAACGGGAGATCGCACAAGTCCCTCTCAATCACCTCACCCTCGACTACTACCAACCCTTCTATATATAGAAGAGGGCAGCCGACACGAGGAGAGATTTCTAGGGTTTCAGCGGCCGTCCGAGAGGGGAGGAGAGAAACTAGGGTTTCGAAGGCGGACTCAAAGAGGAAAAGCAGGGTCGGGTAAGTAAAGAATGAACTGGCCTCTCCATCAAATGGGCGGTCAATTCATGGGCCAACAAATAGCAACAATACATATGTGCGTTTGACTTTGGAGGATTAGCTCACTCTTGTTCGGGTTTCAAATGACATCAAAGGACCTCTCTTTGATATTTGGCAAGAGTGAGCTCTCCTCCTAGTCATCGCTCTGTAAACAAACCTCTTTTAACTCTATATATATCTTTTGAATAGGGCTGCTCTCCTATTTTTGTGTTAAAAAATAAATTGTATCATTAATTTAGAACTCCACCAACTACTTACAGCAAATTGATTCAAAGATCAGCTATGAGTTCCTTCGTAATCCTTCAGATTCCTTTGCATAAATTGACATAACAAACTACCTATATTGAGTAAGTATGTGAGCAAGTTTGTAAGTAGTATACAACACATTGGCAGCTTAACTCTGAAGAATTCACCAACTAATAACATTCTCAATATTCTATGGAAATTGATCACAAGCAACCTTTTAACCTCAGATGAAGCATCCATCAAACATTCATTTTAGTATTTTCTATCGCATGTCTCTGTTGGGCATGAACTGTTCTCATGCATTATATATGATTGCTTTCATTGAACAATTCTAATTTCAATTAACAATAGCATATTAATGTATGATACAAGAGTTAGACCTGGAATAATATCGAAGAACAAGTCAAGAGAAAGCTTAAATCAGCTCAGTTATTCATGTTTCTTGCAAGAAATCTCATCCGCCTGTCTCTATATAATAACAAACAAGGTAAACACCAAAATCACATAATCCAATATTTTGGTTTTAAACCTTCAATATGGATATCGAAGAGGCTTTGCAGATCTAATCGAACCAACCCTCTTAGACCCTGAACAATTCTACGACATCACCACAACTAACAACCACAAAGATGCATGATTCCAGCCAAAAGAGCGAGGCAAAGGCCTTCAGCACGCCCACCTTGCCAACCACCTTCCGACTGGCACAGTCCTCACCTTCCAAATCCTATCGCCCATCTTCACAAACGAAGGTCAATGCTCTGTTGCAAACCAAACCATGACTGCATACCTCATCGCTCTCTGCGCTCTCTCCTGCTTCGTCCTCAGCCTAACCGACAGCATTCGTGATGAAGCGGAAATGTTCGACATGGGATTGCACCTGGAATGGATTGTGGATTATTGACGGAACTGAGCCTTTGCCGATGGAGATGACTGTCAACTACAGGCTTATGATTGTTGATTTTATTCATGCCATTACAGCGGTGATGGTATTTGCTGCGGTGATTTTGCTTGATCATAATGTGGTGTCTTGTTTTTATCCGATTCTGTCGGAGGGGATGAAGCAGATGCTGACGATGTTGCCCGTGGGGATTGGAGTAATAGCAAGCATGCTGTTTGTTAATTTCCCCACTACTAGACATGGGATTGGCTTTCCACTCTCTACTCAATAATATGTAATATATGTATAATCCCTTCCAAATTTATGTGTGATGTTAACTGTATTCTTTTCTTTTTTTTTCCTCTAATTTTCATGTAGAACATGGAAAATTCTACAATGTTAATAAAGACTAAGAAAACTAGTACCAAAAATTACATTTATTTCCAACTATTAAAAGCAAATTACATCAGAGAAGAAAACAAATACAAGAGATATCATAGTTTTGATAACCAAATAATGAAAAGGTACAAATACTATATGCTCAAACCTGAGAAACTCCTTATAGAATTTGGTCAGCTACATGTCATGATCCTCATATTTCTACATGAGAACCGATCATAGTAAAATTCTAGTGATGTCTAATAAAACATTGTACAAAATCAAAATGTCTCTAGGGGGTACGGAAGTTAACAGAATGCCTATAAGGATGCGTGAAAACCAGGAATCCCTAACCCAAATCGGTCAGGTGAATTACACTCCGAATAAAAATTGCACTACTGACGCAGATCCAAAAGCTGAGGAATTTATAAGAAGAATTTTATTTTTAGAATAAGGATGAGATCTCCATAAAAGAGATCCTAGCTGAGCTGTGAAATTTCATTCAGCCCATTGTTGTTACATAAAAGGTTCACACCTCCAACTCCAAAAGTGTGAACTGTTAGGACGTAGTCCACACAATAGCTCTTATTTAGGTAATAACAAACTCTCATTTGATATTAATATTTGTTTGACATGATATAGTACAGATAAATACAGGTATAAAAAGTATACGAGGCGAAATGACGTGAAAATCAGCTCAAAAGTTAATTTCAGCCTCCTAACCATTGATGGTAGGCATCCACCATCGATGGTAGGTTGAATTCATCGATGGTAAATATGTGTCATTGATGATTTTTCCGAGAGACTTTTATATTATCGATGGGCCTAACTATCAATGGGGCCTCGATCGATAGTAGGGAGGCACCATCGATGGTAAACACTGCGAAGTGCAGTTTTTAGATTTAATCTTAGCCATTCACGCGCGAAACATCCTTTTCCTAAAGGGTCTTGATTTAGATCTAGACTTTCCTCCCTTGCCTTTTCCTCGCTCATTGCTCCTTCCTCTTGCAAACAATCCTGCGCTTGTTCCTTATTACCACCGGTGGCCATGTCACTAGTTACAATCTTAAGATCGTCCGCTAGAAGTGCGTTCTAGTCTCATCCATCTTCAAATTTTCTCCCACAAGCATCGGTGTTTGTACGGGTTCTCATAAGACTTGGAGAGGCAGTAGTAGAAGTGCACGATCCTTGTCTCCTACTTTAACATCTATGTCTTTCAAATCTGATATGATCCTATCAAACTTGTTGATGTGTTCCCAGTTGATGAGCCTCCTCCATCTTGCAAGTATACAATTTGGATTTTAAGTAGATCGGTTAGTTAGACTCTTTGTCATGAAGGTATCCTCTAATTTCTTCCACGCGCGCTGTAGTTTCCTCTCCATCTACCAAGAAAGCTACATCCCTCTCAAGGCATAGGATAATCGACTCCCATGTTTCGAGATCCAACTCCTTCCAATCCTCACGGACATATCCTTGTTCTTCTTTTCCTTTCCATCCAAAGCCTTGTGCAATTTTTGCGAAATTAGAAAGTTTTTCATCGCATCCTCCATAGGAAAAGTCGTTCTTCCCATTGAACTTTTCAATCTCGAATTTTCCCACTTTGGT
This sequence comes from Asparagus setaceus, assembly GCA_012295165.1. Taxonomy (NCBI): domain Eukaryota; kingdom Viridiplantae; phylum Streptophyta; class Magnoliopsida; order Asparagales; family Asparagaceae; genus Asparagus; species Asparagus setaceus. Next base: position 2,046,866 of record CM022703.1, read on the forward strand.
GATTTTGGGTTGGCGCCATCCTCCGTTTGTCTTCGTGAATCCGCTTCTCTCGAGAATCACCGAACACCCTCAAATTAGAAATTACACCAATTCCAATCTGAACAATAGCTCGATACCAATTGTTGGTAGCGGACCAGCCGGCGTGAGAGAAACCACCGAAATGGAAAGCCAAAACACAATAAAAGAGTAAAGACCACGAGATTTCGTGGTTGAAGCAAGTTGCCTACGTCCGCGGGGTAAGGAGGATTTTCACTAATAGAAAGAGAGATACAAATTAGGATTACAAGTTCTCACAAAGAAACCTAAAAATAAACCTCTCAATCTCTCAAAAGATCTCCTCTCCAAAGATGCACAAAACCCTCTCAAAGGCTGCTCCAAAACGTGCTTAAAGCTACCTAATTAATCAGGTTTAGGGTTATATATAAACTCTAAATGAACCGGGTTTAAAACCAAAACCCGTATTCGAGATGCTGAGATTAATTAGACTACTACTTGAGTAGTTAGACTAATGCTATAAGATTAGTCGACTACAACAGTTAGTCGACTACTCGGACCAAGCAACACACCTTTCGTAGATGCAGATTAGTCGACTATTACTTCAGATTAGTCGACTACTAAGCCCGAAAACTGTCTTGTGCATATTTTTGTGCATGTTCTACAGTTTGACATGATATAATACAAATAAATACAGGTATAAAAAGTATCACAGTGAAATGGCAAAATCACTCAAAAGTTAATTTCAGCCTCCTAACCATTGATGGTAGGCATCCACCATCGATGGTAGGTTGAATTCATCGATGGTAAATATGTGTCATTGATGATTTTTACTCTAGAGACTTTTATATTATCGATGGGCCTCCAAATATCAATGGGGCCTCGACGCCATCGATAGCCGGGAGGCACCATCGATGGTAAACACGACAGAAGTGCAGTTTTTTAGATTTAATCTTAGCCATTCATTGTTCATAAATCTCCAATCTCTACAAAGTTTAGGAAATCTATTGAGGAGTTTATATCATAGAGAGAGAGAGAGAGGAGTTCTAGGATTTTGATTTGTGAGAGATTTCATTGAAGGATGTGATCCCTGGAGCCTCGATAGATTCTTACTCTTCTCGCACAACATCTTCGAATCATTTTAGCAAGGAGAGTTACTCTTGGATTGATTCTCTACATTGTTCTTCATCGAGCTACGCTTATGTTCATCGAAGGACGATTTGTTTAACAAAAGGGAGGGGGGATAAGATTTTTCTTAATTTTTTAGTTTTAACTGTTTGGTTTCATTTTGTTTTGAACTTATTTTTACGGCGTACTCAAGCTAGATTAATTGAGGGTTGGGACTAGTTAGGACTAGGTGTCACTCATTGTGGAGGGTTAGGTTAGATGACTAGTTTCAGGTATATTTTGGGGGTGCGGTCTTGTAAGCCTACTGAATCGGGTTTGTGATTCAAGAGAACTCTTTGCATAGTGAGTAAGCCCCTTCGCAAGAAGAAAGAGTGGATGTAGAATTGCTATTCAAACCACTATAAAATCTTATATGTTCCTGGTTGATTGCTATTTGTACTTGTTTATCATTGATCGCTTTTATTTTATCTTTTTTGCTTTATGTTCTGTGTTTTTTAGGGAAAAACGGTTGCAACCCTATTCACCTCTCCTCTAGGCTTGCATCTCAGATCCAACTAGTGGTATCAGAGCCTCGTTACCTATCTTTAGCGTTCACAACTTAGGGTAGAGATGTCTAGTTTGACCTTCGCAATGGTTTTTCCTGAGGGACATGCAGTTAACCGACCCCTACTTTTCGATGAAACAAATTACCCATATTGGAAAGCGCATAAAAGTCTTTTCGTTATCCACCAATTTTGATGTTTGAGTAGTGTAGAGAATGGCTATAGTGAACCTACTACCATTGTAGGTGATACTATTGTTGTCACTCCTATAGACAAGTGGATTGCTCCTGACAAAAAGCTTTATTCTTTAAATGCAAAAGCTATGAATGCTCTTTATTATTCTTTAACGACTGAAGAGTTTAATCGTATGACAAATTGTACTACTGCATAAGAAATTTGGAATACTTTGAAAGTCACACACGAAGAAACTTCACAGGTGAAAGAGATACAACTTATAACACTCGTGAGTAAATATAAGAATTTCCAGATAAAGGCCTCCGAGAGTATTCTGGACATGTTTAGCCGATTCACAAATATTGTGAACAGATTAAAAGATTTGGGAAAAGAATATGATAACAAGGAGCTTGTGAGAAAAGTTATTCATTCTCTTTTAAGGGATTGGGATCAAAAGGTAATGTCTATTGAACAATTATAATTTTTTTTCTAAATTAACTCTTGCGAATCTTGTGGGGAATCTCCTCACATATGAAGTGCGATCAAAAGCGAAAGAGAAAAGATGATTCAGAAGATAACTCTAAGAAGAAGTCGTTAGCCTTAAAGGTAAAAAAAGGAGAAATCCTGATTCACGAAGAAGAAATAGTCAAGCTCAAGTTTTGAAGATGAAAATAGTCAAGTTGGACTAATTGTGAAAGGGTTCAAGTCATTTCTCAGAATAAAGAATGAACAAAAATACCTACAAAATAGACGGAATCAATATACAAATAAGCTAAATAAATATTATTCTAGTAAATCCAAAATTGAACCTATTTGTTCATTGCGAGGCAACAGGGTTGTGGCGTTGAAAATTACCTATAAGTCCCCAAACGCCATTGCGAGATGATGGACGATCGGCCGAGCCGATCAACGACTAGCGCGAATCGTTGGCGACATAAAGCAACGTCAACGCATAAAGCGAGTTGGCGAAGTGCTTGAAGCGAGTTGACAAGGCGTCCAAGTCGACGAGACAATGGATCGCGTCCAATCGGTGAGATGAAGACAACGCGGCGTCAGATCAGCGAATAAAACAAATCGGCGCAAACCGCCAAAAATCGGCAAGCGATGGGTCGCGTGCAAGCGGAGAATAAATCAACAGCGAAACACGCGAATTGAAACCACAAACAACTCAGAGCCAAAATTAGACGTGGATTGACATAATCAGAATGTCGGAAACTCAGATCGATGGGATCGAAACGTCGAAAAGTCAGAAAAAGATCGGAAAATGGCGAGCCAAGGCGAACCACCTCGGCCAAAGTAAGCTGCCAAAGCCAAAACCCGCGACCAAGGCCAAGGTGGCTCGGTGGCCCGCCACCTGCAGTGGCTCGGCCAAGGCCGAGCTACCTGGGTGGTGGAGCCACAGGTGGCCGGCCAGTTTGGGCCCGGTTCGACCCGTATCCGCATGAGAGGCTATAAATATGAGGTGCAAGGCTCATTTACAAGGGCTGATATTTGGGAGAAAGGAGACTACGCCAAAGTGAGATCTGTTTTTGGAGAAAGGCGAAGCTCTGCAGATTGAGATCGACCTTTCATCAACTCCGTGATCAACCCGATCAACTCGGCGATCCGGCGAGCATCAAGTGAGGAATCCAGAGGTAAAATTCTGATCTATCCTGCGGATTAAGATTGGTCTTAATCCGTGGTCGTGTGTGATTTAGCTTGGTCGATCTCACCCACTCGACAATTATCTCCTTATTGAGGTAGTTCGTTGGTGATTATTTTCTTAGTAAAATAATCCCCGAGATCTGTGGATTTAGCCTCGATCCGCATCGGGATCGATTATGCGGTGGTCCACAGACGGAAAAGAGTCCCCGGCACAGGCAAAGACACCCATGCAAGCGAGGATCCGATAAACGGGTCCCGCGTTTGTTCAAAAAGGAGAAAGCTGTAATCTTTTATTCTTTTTCTCATTGTAGGCCTTATAAAAGGCGTTCTTTTTTAATTCGTTGTGAGCGACTGAAGTTCGTGACAAGAATTCATTTGTAAGCAACTAAAGTTTGTAAATGAGTTCGTCAATGAGAAAGGAAACAGTTTTCCCCACGAACAAGCTGGCGACCACAGTGGGAGCCAACGATCTCAAATCTGAGATCGTCGTGATGCCGCAGCCGATCGATCGGTCGAGTAGGAGGTCGAATCTGAGTTTGACCAGCAGAAGTTCGAGGAATATCTTTCTTCCTCACGCAGATCCGCCTCCCCCTCTAAATCCAGGAAGATCTCCACTGCAAGGAGGGTCCGTTGGTCGTCTGACATTGAATCCCAAGGCGAGGATTCGATCCGTCCTGCCAAAGCCACGGTAGCGGCACTTCTCGGCATCAAGATGGCGGATCTGCAGAATCTAAACTACTCGTTGCGAGGAGATGACGCCCGGCCGTACATTCTTCGAAGGCCATGCCAAGCCGCCAAAATTAGACGTCAATTTGCGAAGGCAATAGAGTTGGTGGGCGGGATCCCTTCTGAACGGATCTCAAATCGGAAGAGGCGGAAAGCCTGAAAGCAGTGGCTAGCGGCTCTTCCAAGCCATCAACAAGCGAATGGGTCCGAGTCAAACGGAACCGTTCGACACTCTAGGAGCGCATCACGGGCGCTGCGCCTCCTGCGCCGCACGGGCTCTAGTTGGGAGGCGAATCTTTGAAGGAAGAAGTGGCCAAGAAGCCCCCGAAGACGCACCAAGTGTGGAGGCCAAAACCCAAAACAACGGTTAAGGCCAAAGTTGATTCAACAAAGGATCAGCTACCCCTAGATGGTCTCCATCAAAGGAAGTCTACCTTATCGCTGATTCCACCTCCGGTGACAACATCCAAATCACCGTTCATCTCAATTCCCGCTTCGGTTGATCCTGCTAGATCTTCACGAGACAAGAGATCGGTGTTAGAGCGGTTGGGTCCATTGAGGAAGCCCCTGGTCACTCCCAATGTAGGGGGTCACACCCACCTCAACCACAACAAGAAGGCTCCTGTAGCAGCTCGCACCGGGTTGCGCATTGAAGTCCAAGAGCGCGCTAAAGATTCACACTCGCGAAGGCGTACGTCGCGACGAGTGACCTTTGATGGCCCTAATAGGGCGGCTCATCCTCAGAAGAAGACGTTCTTGTTTGACGATGATGACGTTATACCTGAGAAGTCATGCAAAAACACGATGGGTTGCTCCGGCATTCATGCCGATGAGTTGTACTATCGCGCTGGGGGTACAAATAGATCTCGAAAAAGAAATTCCCCAGAGCTCAACACGCATTTCCCGTGTTTCAGAATGATCAAGGCGGTGTTGTCAGAGTGCAATTGCAACAAGACGGCTCCGAACAAAATCTCGGTCTTTGATAGGCTTGGCGCCAAGAGGCCTGAACCCAAATCAAGGCATTTCCGCAAGAAAAGATCGGTGCCTCAAGATGACGAGCTACCAAGCGTCTCCATCAATATGGCCAACAAAGAGGACACGACCAAAATGAAGGATAGGTAGTCCCAACAATAGGAGGTTCAAGTTCCGAAACAGTCTCGTTTCAATCGTCCGATTAGAAGAGACAAATCAGAAAGTTCGAACTCCTAACGACGCTTTGACATTATGCCCCAACTCGCTAATATCCCAGCGAGGATAACATTTTACCCATTATTTGTCGAGAAAGAAACCAGAGAAGCCTTACAAGAAGCCCTGGCTGACTCTGAAGTGTTTCTCACCCGGATCGAGTCAAGTCCGGAAGAACCGGAGTCTTCGGCCCAATAGTGTAACCTCGCAACCAAGCACCTGCCCTGTATTACCTTTACTAAAGAGGACATGCAGACGAAGAACTCGAAGCATGACAGGTCGCTGTACTTTACCGGGTACATTAGCTCCAGCAAAGTCAACCGGATCCAAGTCGATCCGAGCTTCGTTGTGAGCATCATGCCCCTCCGCCTAATGTATAGTTTGGGGATTCCTACCAGTAAGCTGGTATCTACGGGCATAATGATTTACGGATTTAACACCAGTGAATCTCGACCACTTGGTAAAATCCGGATAAAGTGCCAGATGGGTGACTTGAAATCTGAAGTCACATGCTATGTGATTGATGCGGAGACTTCCTATAACTTATTATTGGGTCGGCCTTGGATCCATAATAATGTTATAGTCCCCTCCACTCTTCATCAGTGTCTGAAATATGTCGACACTAATAATAAAGTCAAGACGGTGATTGTGAATAAATAACCGTTTAAGGGGTTGGAGAATTACTTTACTGACTCCCTCCTTTACGATAATGAGTCGATCTTGAATCATCGGTAAAGATGCGGACGGTGAGGAAAGGCGATACCAAAGCCGGGCTTGATTATGAGGGTGGTTTTGTTATAAACGACATTGTACCCGTTGTAATCAATCTTGACGATGAAGAATCGTCGGATGAAAGTTGTAATTGGCAACTTACCGACAACAGAATAAATGGTGATTTAGAGTACTCCACGTCTTTTCTTGATGTGATGAAAGCATGCGATAACCGGTTGCACATCGATCCGATCATCGTGTGTGACACGTAAATAACTCCGAGATTCCTTGAACAACGCTTGTCATCCCCGCCAAAATAGGAAGTGAAAAGATCGATCTATGGTAGGGAGAAATGTTCTCATTACGGATCATTTCTTGAAGAGGACAGCGGCGATGATAAGCGACTCTCATCACATCTAGATATAGCCAGAGCGGGATCTCATGAAAATGTGGGAATGCGACTTTGCTAGAAGCGAAGGTCTTTATTTGAGGCGAGGTCCTTGAGTCGCACTGCCGCATTACGTCCCGAAGGGAAATCCCGAATTATTATGGATTCAAAAGAGGGTTGGGTTATGTATCTTCTTCAGAAGACAAGTGTTGCTGGTTCATTGATGACCAATTGTCCGACGCAGGAGATGGACATTCATCGGATTCCTTAGCTTGGAACTCCGACGTCAGCATCGGCGAAATGTTCAAGGGGTTGATGTCGAATATGACTATAGCCGACCCCACTATAATGGAGGATGATCAATAAATACCAACATGGGAAGACCCATGGATCCATCACCTCAATATGCAATACGGAGACCGATTCGAGCAAAGAGAACCTCCGACCGAAGACATAGTGGTCCAAGTCAATATGGGTGACGAAGCCAATCCGAAACCCATATTCATGAGCGACAGTCTTCCCCTGGAAGAGAAAGAAGAATTGATCACTCTCGTCCGAGAGTATATCGACATTTTCGCCTGGAACTACGAAGATATGCCAGGGCTTGGCCCAAATGTGGTGACTCACCACCATCAAGCCGGATGTCAAATCTGTCAAACAACAGCAGAGACGGTTTCGTCCACAGATCATGGAAGCAATTGTAGCGGAAGTGAAGAAGCTCATAGCATTAGATTTCATCAGGGAAGTACATCATTCGGATTGGGTGTCGAATATTGTTCCGGTTCCAAAGAAGAATGGGACAATCAGAGTCTGCGTCGACTACAGGGATCTGAGTGCTGCATGTCCAAAGGACGATTTTCCTCTTCCAATCACGGACGTCATCATTGATAATACGTGTGGATTCGAGAGAATGTCCTTCATGGATGGCTTTTCGAGTTATAATCAAATCAAGATGTACCCAGATGATACGAAACACACGGCGTTCAGAACTCCCATTGGTATCTTCTGCTACACAGTCATGCCCTTAGGTCTAAAGAATGCAGGCGCCACGTACCAGCGAGCCATGACGAAGATTTTCCATGAACATCTTTGGAAGACGGTCGAGTGCTACGTCGATGACCTAGTCGTGAAAAGCCGTGATAAGAATGATCACATCAAAGACCTGAGGACAGCGTTTGACCTTATGCGGAGTCATCAATTAAAGATGAACCCGACCAAATCCTTTCTCAAAATGTCCAGCGGTAAATTCCTCGGATTCGTCGTCACCACTAAGGGTATTCACATTGACCCAGATAAAACAAAGGCGCTAAATGAATTACAACTCCCGAGAAATCTAAGAGAACTCAGAGGGTTACAGGGGCGTTTAGCTTATATCCGGCGATTTATATCGAACCTCTCCGGTAAATGCCAGCTGCTCTCCAAGTTAAACAAAAAAGGAGTATCTTTTGTTTGGGGCGACGCCTGTCAAAAGGTATTCAAAGATATCAAAGCATATCTAGCGAATCCTCCCGTTCTTGTCGCACTGAAGTCAGGTAAACCGTTCTTGATTTACATCAAGGCGACGAACCATTCGTTAAGCGCCTTACTCGCGCAAGACGATGACAACGGTCACGAGCAGGCGGTGTATTATCTGAGCCGGGCTTTAGTGGGTGCTGAATCCTACTATTCGATGATCGAGAAAGAGTACCTTGTGTTGGTGTTCGCGGTTCAAAAGATGCGGTACTATTTAGTAGGACAAACAATTTACGTTATCTCTAGCGTAAATCCAGTCCAGATATTCATGATGCAACCAGCCTCCATGAATTGGCGTTTGGCGAAATGGGCCTTGCTCTTGTCCCAATACGACCTACATTTTAAACAACAGAAGTCGGTCAAAGGACAGACAATTTGCGATCTTTTGGCAGCTAATCCAACAACGGATGTGGTCGAGTTGTATGACGACTTGCTAGATGAAACCCACAAAGTCAATACTACATCAGCGATATGGTAGTTGTGCCCGTGAGCTTCCGAGAGCAACTAACGTGACGAGTACCCCCGGATATTCTAAGATTTCTGTCAGGGTTGGAGTTGTCTTAGTTTTTCCGGGGAAGTATGTGATGCCTCGGGTTTACTTGTTAACCGAGCCGTGCTCCAATAATGTGGCCGAATACAGCGTTACTTATTGGACTCAATTACCAAGAGCGGAGGTCGAATATCTCGAAGCATTTGGGGATTCTCAACTCACGATCAAACAAGTCCGTGGCGATTCTGAAATCGAAACCGGACTTGATTCCATTATCATCGGTACTTCTCGAGATGGCGGACTCGTTTGAAGAATTTTTCATTGAGTATATTCGCACCTCAGGCAGCGTGCAGCGAGCCTTTCAGCGGCAATGCGCGGTGTCGTTAGCATAACCTCCTGAGTCAGAGCAGTTGATCACTATGAGAACGCACCAACTCTTCATGCCAATATATAACGAAGAAGACAACGACAAAGAGGTGGTCATCAAAGAGGTGCACTCAACCCAAGTGGGACTAGAGCCCCAGGATTGGCGTTTCCCCCTAATCGACTACGTCCTGTACTGTATATTGCCAGAAGATGTAAAAGAGAGGGAATCGATCTGACGAAGAGCACCAAGATTCTTTCATAACGTGGAGAATCAGACATTATATCGTCGCGATTACGCTACTCGGTGCCTTTCCAACAAAGAAGCGGAGGAAGTCCTTAGGGAAGCACACGGTGGAGAGTGCGGTGCACACCAACCTGGTCCCAAGCTTTATGATCGTATCAGAAGAATGGGATACTTCTGGCCAACGATGGTTAATGATGCAATCGAGTACGCTCGAAAGTGCCACGTGTGTCAAATACACGCGAATTACCTGCATCAACCCCCGGAGCATTTGCATCCTTCGGCTACATCTTGGCCGTTCGAGACATGGGGTATGGACATCGTGGGTCCTATTTTTCCTCCGTCAGTTAAAGGTGATCGGTTCATCCTCGCAATCACCGACTACTTCTCTAAGTGGGCTGAAGCAATTCCACTTAAAGAAGTGAAGACGAACAACGTCATCAAATTCATTAAGCATCACGTCATCTATCGACACGGCGTGCCAAGGCGGATCGTACATGACAACGGTCCTCAATTCGTCAGCAATGCCTTCATCAGGTTTTGCGAGAAGTTTAAAATCCAAGACGTCTCGTCAACGGCTTATAATCCCATTGCAAATGGTTTAGCGGAGGCTTTCAATAAGACGATCATTAAGATTTTATCGAAACTCGTGAAGACCAACAAACTCAATTGGGATGATAAACTCGGAGAAGCACTCTGGGCATATCGCATCACAATACGCACGCCAACCGGAGCTACACCATATTCTCTGGTGTACGGATGTGAAGCTGTACTTCCATTAGAAGTCCAAATCCCGTCACTCTGTATCGCTCTCATAACTGAGATGACGACGGAGGAACAACATCAGAGACGCCTTGAAGAACTCGAAATGTTAGATGAAAAATACCTGGAAGCTCAACAACACATTGAATTTTACCAGACCAGAATGTCGAGAGCTTTCAATAAGAGAGTCCGACAGAGAAGCTTCAAAGAAGGAGACCTGGTCCTCACTATTCGACGACCGATAATTCTTACTTCCAAGAAGAAGAGTAAGTTTGAACCCAAATGGGAATGACTGTTTGTGATAGAGACAGTCTATTCAAATGGTGCATATCGTCTAATCGATCAAAATGGCGATAGGCAATTAATGCCGATAAATAGAAAGTTCCTGAAAAAGTACTACCCTTAGTACATTCGGGATAACCCATCTTGAAGGGAAGTTCCTCAGGAAGTAATCCACCCATTGTCCTTGAGGATAACCCTAAAATTTATCCTCTACCAAAAATTCCCTCACCGATCAAATTCATTGGCGGTGAGCCCACTAAATAAAAATCTTTCCGTTCCAATCTACCAGCAGAATCCCCTCTTGATTCCTTTCAATGAACAAGAGGCCCACTTTTAAAATTAAGATCTCCTTCTGATAAACAGAAGGATTCCATCTTTTCCTCTTCGATCACGCCTTCCCACGGTCTGAGCCAAATTTGGAATTAAAATCTCGATAAACGAGAAATTTATTGTCATCTCGATAAACGAGAAAATTATTTCCAGATCAGATAACGAATCCTATAAAAGTAAAAGTTATCTGAATCTCTTTGATTCTCGGAGTAGAGATCCCACTCTTAGTTTCACCTTTTGAGATTCTCGAAGTGGAGATCACACTTTTAGTTTCTTCACTCCTAGAGATAGAATATAAAATTCTTCCTCTCCAGGCACAAGAGATAGGATATACAATCCTTCCTCTCTTATTTCGGGTTCGTCTTTACCTTAAAAGAAGACTTGAAGACAGGATATAAAATCCTTCTTCTCCATCGTTGGGAAACAGGATATAAAAATCTTCCTTTCCCACATCAATTTCATCTTGCATCACCGGTTTAGTCATTTATCCGATTGAAAAAGACACCAAGCTCATCTTGGGGCATTTTATCCTGAAGCCTAAGTAGGAATAAGCCGATGCCTAACACGCGTTGCTGATTTAGTTTTTTATCCGATTAAAAAAGACACCAAGCTCATCTTAGGGAATTTCATCCCGAATCTTAAGCAGGGATAAGCCAATGTCTACCACGCGTTGCTGGTTAGTTCTTAACCATAAAAAGAATGAGAGCCCACATATTCAAAATTATAGCAGGTTGTTATTAATAACACCATAATCCGCGCCTCACACGCGTGGGGAATTTTATCCTGAATCCTAAGCAGAGATAAGCCAACGCCTACCACGTGTTGCCGGTTTAGTCTTTTCTCTAATTGAAGAAGACACCAAGCTCATCTTGGGGCATTTTATCCTCAAGCCTAAGTAGGGATAAGTCACGCACGTATCTGTAGCGGATAGTCTATTCCCGTGAAAAGGATGACAAAGCCTACATATTCAACATCGTAGCATTAATTTTAAAAGAGTTTCATTCTTTTAGCACAACGTCACGTGCGGAATGGGTATAGATAATCCGCAAGCTAGCCCGATTCAAACGATAATCAGTAAAGGCTAATCAAATCCGTTGAGGGCTGGGGGTTGGCCAATAACCCTAAAGCCAGCACCTAACACGCGTCATCAGTTAGTCTCTTGCCCGTGAAAAGGATGACAAAGTCTACGTATTCAATATCATAGCATTAAGCCTAAAAGAGTTTTATTCTTTTAGCACAACGTCACGTGCAGAACGGGTTGGATAATCCACATGCTAGCCCGATTCAAACAGTAATCGGTAAAGGCTTATCAAATCCGTTGATGGCTGAGGGTTTGCCAAAAATCCTATAAGTATTATGGTGGATTATTTCAAACAAAATGAGAAATCATAATAAACAACAAATAAAGAAAAAGGAGAATGGAAATTTATTCAAGAGTCAAATCTTTCAAATTGCAGCTATTCAAACATTAAGCTTATGACGCAAAATTTGTTGTTCTAGCTGAGACAACTCATTGTGGTAAGTTTGGTGGAGCTCCCCCGTAACTCGATACGAAAGACTCCTCATTAGCATTAGGCATCTTGACTCCTTCTTCGATTTCAGCCAGTTTTTGCCCTGAAAGCTCAAGTTTCTTGGATAGGACGGTTCGAGCTTCCTCTTAGTTGTACTGTCAGCTCTAGAATGCCTAAGTTCTCTTCCTTGACTTGAAGTTCCCATTTAAGTTACGCTATTTCGGCCTCACTCGAAGCAATAAGAGAGTGAATGTTGCTCAGGGATGTTGATTTCTTGGCGAGGGTAGCCTTAACCTAATCTACCCGATTCACAGATCCGAACTCTAGTTCATTAAAACCGAGAATCGCATGCGCCTCGGGCGAGGCCCGGTTAGGCGACTACATATGAAGAAGCACCTGCTGCCTGCAACTCCTGTAACTTCTGAAGCCTGAGTCCCAAGCGATCAAGGTCATCAGTAATAGCATTGGCTAGCTCGGAGTAACCAGCATCCCTTATAAAAGCTATCTTTGAGTCAAGGGCCGGCCTGAACCGATGGAGAGGAAACCCATTTTGGAGAAGTTTGTCGATCATCAGGCTCATAAAAGAAAAGAATGACTGGACCTCCAGGCAGATGATAATCCGATCTGGGTCTTCGCCAACATCAGTATCCTTGCCGATCGTGGAGGCGAGATGTAGACCCTACAAGCAAGGCGAAGAATGAATACCAATCTGAAGTCAAAGTCGACGAGACATCCTATGTCGGGTAAACCCATACCGCTCGCCGGCATGGCTATTGATGCACCAACTATTGCGGTGGTCTCCGCGGTATGTTCATCGAAGCCGCTGTTATAGTACACAATTATGAAGAACATCGGGATGAGGGATTGAGATCGAGCCTCAAGAGGAGTTTCACAAAGAACCAAAATGAATTCCTCAAGTTCAGCAAATTGTAGTCGTATTAGTCAGAAAATAGCTAGTCCTACAATTAATGGATGAAGGAGACCATACCTTTAGGAGAATGAACCTCAAAGATTCTCGTGGATCTCCACCAGCGATATATCATCGAGGAGATGATCATGCCGGGGAGAGTCGTATATCAAGTCGACTATGGGGGTGTCCACAAATAGACCGTCTTCATCAAAGTCCGCTGGTGAAAAATCTGACACAAGAGAGCATAAGTAAAGAAAGCGGAATCAGAAAGATAGCAACCGGTAAAAATGGCTTACCTCCTACAGGAGAATCGGTACCTCTAATCCCATTGTCCACGTTCGCTTCCTGCAATTTCTCTAAAAGAGCAAGAAGCGTAGAGGCGATTAGGGAAGGCACAGATTCTGAGTCGCTCAACTCCCGCCATCTAAATGGGGTATTAAATTTACAGATTCAGGTCCTACATTGGTGGTCTCACTAATCTTAGCAGATGCTGCAGGCTCCTCTACCATAGACTCATATGCCTGTTGGGTGAAACCGGGGCCGTTGGAAGAGGCAAAATCATCGAAGTTGGGCTCGCATTCTCCTACACAAAAGATGAAGTAATGAAAATCCTGAACGCGAGGAATTAAGTGGGCAAAAGGTGATTAAGCGTTACCTCCTCCGCTAACAAAATCATCACCGGTTAAGTCCGTTGCAAAAGCTCGCGGGTCTACGTGGGTCTTGTGGACTAATTTCTTCCGCTTAACAGCTTGAGAGGTGCGAAGTTCATCCTCCTCAGTAGCCATACCTGAAGCGTTGAAATAGTAACAATAGTTCTAAAAGAAGAAAGAAACAAAAAGAGAAAGGAAATGATGACAAACATGTCTCAGCGTCCTCCTCATCTACATGATCTCCTCCTGAGCTGTCATTGGTAGAGCTGGAGATCTCTCCTTCCTCATTAATGGCTTGATGAGTCTTGCATTGCTTCCTTTATGACCGAGAGGCCTTCTGAATCATCCGAGTATTAGCCCTGGAAGCCTCTTCGGCCACTAACTCTGTGATACGCCTCACATGAACGGGTTCATCAGCCGCTAATAACCATGTGTAATATAAGAATGTCAGCTCTAGCGGACGGTCAGCACTGGGAAGGCTAAACCTAGTGCCAGTGCACCCCGTCACACTCCAGAACCAGGCTCGGACACCGTCTACTAGTCCACCACGAGTCTGAAATTGTCGATGCTGATTTTTAACATAAAGTTGGTCATAGCCAAGCTGGCGAGCGAATCGGCAAGGCAGATATGGCTCTATAAAGCACTGATTCCTCACCCAGAATGTTAAGTAGCCTGGCCTAATGTTCACAAGCCAGTTAAAGCAGCCGACATCAAGAGAGGTCCGACTCGCCCTCGGCATTTCTTCATCGATTAAGGACTCGCCATACTGGCTAGAAAATAGGGGAAATCACCTAGAGAAAATCAAGCTTTTATGAATCTGTAACTGCTTTCTTACATCTAAGAACACTCGTCCCTTCCATTTGTAATTTTCTAATAATTGTAGCGAGGGAGTATGTGGATCTGCAGTGCTCGGCGCTGTCATCATATCCGAGCGGTGAAGGACAAACCAAGCCATCAGGTAGGTATAGGGAAGCTCCACCATTGTAAGAGAAATCCGAGCTGATGGCCCACCCTCTACTTGGGTAAAGGTGCTAACTATCTGTCGAAGCCCACGATGAATGTTAGCCACAATCACCGGAAGGAGAGAAAGTTCCTTCTTGTGAGCAAGCTGAACTACAAGATAAAGGACCTCCAAAGGTAAAGCATCGCCGGATTGATACGGTATCATGCATTTTTTCAGCCAGATCGTGAGGTAACCGGCTAGGAGAGTCATCGGCTGAATCGGCTTCGCGGCATGCCACAAAAATGTCCTGAACTTAGTACCTGTAGGAAAGCCACCCTCGGTACTACTAGTGGTATAAGAGCGAGCGCTGGACTTCTGGATCAGTTCGTTGACCTCTGAAGGGGTGAGCGGCGTCAACTCGCGAATCGCTTCACCAGAATTGCTCTCCAGGTGCTTGAACAAGTAATCTGCGAACTGCTTTAGACTCACTTGTGACTTGGTCTTCTTTGCTAATGGCTCATTCTGTGCCAAAGCAATGTGATAATGACAAGTGAGATCCCATAAGGTATCGTGGCGATCAGGCATGCGATCTTTCAGCTGACTCAATTCGCGATTCGAAGGGAAATACTCCTGGTATAGCATCTTCCCCATCGGCAAGCCGGAGACTTGATGCATCTCATGAAGAGCTAGCCCCAGCTCTCCGTGCCTGGTCAAAAAGGTGTTTGAATCCGGATCGTAGAGTTCTAACAGCGCAAAGAAATGATGGGAGCTGATCGGCAACCCATACGTGGTGGCACGAATGGCTGCATATAAACCGCATGCACGTAACTCCTCACTCCATCGGCTGAGTACATAGTTAGTCATGCGAGCCCACCAATATTTGTCTGAAGAATGGAGCCAGCCGTAAAACCTATGACCGGGCGCAGGCATTTCTCGCCCTAGCCTCGCGAGACGATTCTTCAATGTATGAGCGGCAGTAAATATATCGCCACGAGGCGGTGTATCCAATCCCAATACACCAGGATGTAATCCGATAACACGACTCCTGTTCGAACCCGGAGTCGCCTGGTAGGTAATATACCCACAATGGATGCCGGCATGCTCTTCCGTCAAGCGCCACGACATCTCCAGTGTCACGGCCTGATTTCTCAACTCAACTAGCGAGCGATGGTGAGGTATCTACGGAAGATATAAAAGCCTGCCATCATCTTTATGCAGCCACTATTCACCCTCAATAAAAGTTGTGTCCAGATCTTCAACGGAATCTCATAACAAGTAATCTGTCTTCTTCAGAGGCCGAGTGGAACTGGTATCCCTCATGAGTGGCGCGTCAGTAATCAATAGGCGAAGCACATGAGGACTCCCTTCTCGTATCACCTGGATGGTCTCCGTGGATGTATTCGATGCAAACTGGGGAATGACTGGAACAAGGGAAGGAATGTCGGAAATGGCATAATGCTCGCCACAGTGTCCGTTAACCGTGTTAGAAGGAAACGCGTCGGAGGGATACTCAACTGAAAATGAGTAGTCAAAATTCGTTAGATTCAGTCATGAAGAATATTTCAAAAGGCAATGTAAGGCGTCGAACTCATCTCGTAAACCTATGAGATAGAGTCACTACCTTATAACGGGTGAGACGATTCCAACCACATTACGCTCTTATGGGACGATGTATGCCATCGCACAAATAAAGTGACAACATACCCCGTCCTACGTGATATAATATGGCATGGAATCGTTCCCTTAAGATAGGTATTGACCAAGCAAAACCTATCTTTTAAGCGGCGACCCTCACGAAGAAGAATCGCGGCTGTTCCCAGTTGGCCTCACGAAGGAGAATAAAGTGGGGATGCAGTACGCTATATGCGAGTTTTTAAGGTACCGAGAAGTGGAAAAAGCTCACCAGTAAGTGATGCAGACGCACTCTCAGGCAGTGGGGCAGCCGACTGGCTCCTTAGAGCACGTGATCTCCCCGACGACATATCTACCTGCGAAAGGGACCAAACATATAAAAAATCCGGATATAAAGGGAAATTATGAATTTTGAACCAAAATCCTAAGAAAACATATGGGATTTCTTGGTCAAATTCTAATTGAACTTGCAAGGAGTATATGCACCGATGTCGGGTTTAATCTTCGCTCGGACACCTCTCCCAATCAAATTTGGCCACAAAGTGACCAAAATACCCCTAAGACCAGGTTGAAATTTCGGCCATCTAAGCCACTTCCAAGTCCAAAACATTTCAGCCACCCGAGTAACCCTCAAACCCAAGGTTGTGGGGCTATTTTTGCATGAAATCCCCTGAACTTTAGTCATCTTTTGCATATAAGCCCCCCAAATTTCAGCCAATGCAAACACCAATGATTATTGGCACATCAATCCCTCAAATCGCAGCCCAATCTTCGCAATAAAACCCCTCAAATTTCAGCCGTCTTGTTTATGACCAAAACCCTAATTTGAGGTGTGAAATCAGAACCCTAATTCTTCACACATCTACCCCCTGATTTGCATGATGAAATAAAAATCAAATATGCAAAAGTTATGGGAGTTTACCTGAGGAAAGGCTCGGGGACTTGAATCTGAAGGAAGGCACTCGAGGGGCTTGAGAAGGTTAAAAAGTATGAATCCGACGCGTGGAGGAAGCTTGAAGCTCTGATGCTTTAAGGGTTTAAAAGAGGTGAGATGAAGAAAGAAAAGAAGAAAACAAGGAAAAATAGAGGGGGTTCGGCCGAACAAGAGAGAGAGGAGGGTCGAATTTTGCAAAGAAAAAAAAAGAAGAGGGGGCCGGTCCTATTTATAGGGGGAGAGGAGTTTATTTGAGTGAAACCTAATCAAAGGTGGATTTGACTAAGGTAGATTTGGCTAAAACTAATCAAAGGAGGATTTGGCTAAACCTAATCAAAAGGGGTTTGAAAATCTAATCCGAGGAGGATTTAGCCTAACCTAATCACAATAGAATTCAGCCAAACCTAGTCAAAGGAGGATTCGACCAAACTCAAATCCTCATCCGTTTGCCTCCTCCTTTTGCTCTCTCTCTCCCACACGAGGTTGTTACCCATTAAGGGTCAATTTTCACCCGGTTCGAATTATGCAGGCCTCAATCCTACTCCAATTAGGTATATGAGTATAAACTATTTCCTATTTTTGTTGAGAAGTTTTTGGAGAATATTTTTTATAAAATATTCTTAAGGATAACTTGACAACCCCCAATTCCCTCCCACTGTGATACTCTAATAGGGTATACGAGTATAAACTATTTTCTATTTTGGCGAGAAGTTCCTGGAAAATATTTTATGCTTTAAGGATAACTCGACCACCTACAAATGGGTATATGAGGATAAACTAATTCCCGAAACTCCAGTAAACGTATGAGTATAAACTGTGTTGATGTCGGTCAATGCGTCGTAACGAAAAATCGCCGATCGGAGGTAGAATTTCAAGAGAAAAATTCTGACGTTGGTCAACACATCACATCTCAAGAAAATTCCTCCCGCTGTGGTCAGTCCTACAACAAGCATCACAATAGAGAGTTCACCAATTAAAGGATGAAACCCTCAGTCTTACCCCCGCTGTGGTTTGCCCTACACCAAATGTGATGCAATGGAGAATTCGTCGATTGAAGGTTTTAAAGAATCGTATGGTCGATTCGACGATAACTCACCAACACGAGCTAAAGCAAATATTTCATTCATCAGCCTCGGGTCAAGATTTTGACAGCGGTCAGACAATAAATACGGCACCGCGATACTTTTAGCCATCCTACAAAGCACTGGATAGTCTGAAAGAATTGGAAAAATCAAGACTCGGAGCCATTTTCTGGTCCTGTTATGCCGACTGAAGGTTTGGGCCTATCATATCCAAAGTATTTCAGCTTCTTCTATAAAAGAGCGAGATCGAAACACTTTGGAGGGGGTATCTGTAGGCGTTGAAAATTACCTATAAGTCCCCAAACGCAGCTCGTGACGAGGAGTCGACGATCGGTGAGCCGTCCAACGACATAGGAACGAATCGTTGGCGACATAAAGCAACGTCAACGCATAAAGCGAGTCGGCGAAGTGCCTGAAGCGAGTCGACAAGGTGTCCAAGTCGACGAGACAATGAATCGCGTCCAATCGGTGAGATGAACCCAACGCGAAGCGTCAAATCAGTGAATGAACCGAATCGACGCAAACCGTCAAAATCGACGAAGCGATGGGTCGCGTGCAAGCTACAGAATAAATCCAACCAAGAGCACGTAAATCAACAAAATCGATAACTCCGAGCCAAAATTAGACGTGGATCGACATAATCAGAATGTCAGAAACTCAAATCGACGGGATTGGAACGTCAAAAAGTCAGAAAAAGGTCGGAAAACGGCAGGCCAAGGCGAGCCACCTCGGCCAAAGTGGCTCGGCCAAGGCCGAGCCACCTCGGCCAAGGCCGAGCCACCTCGGCCAAGATGGCTCGGCCAAGGCCGAGCCACCTAAGTGGCTGGTCGAGCCACCTAGGTGGCCAGCGGTGTTTTGGGCCCAGTTTCGACCCGTATCTACATGAGAGGCTATAAATATGAGGTGCAAGGCTCATTTGCAAGG
This sequence comes from Asparagus setaceus, assembly GCA_012295165.1. NCBI lineage: Eukaryota > Viridiplantae > Streptophyta > Magnoliopsida > Asparagales > Asparagaceae > Asparagus > Asparagus setaceus. The sequence goes on from CM022703.1 coordinate 2,065,927, forward strand.
GCTAGACTTTTGGGAGAAAGGGGAGACTCTGCCAAAGTGAGATCTGGATTTTTGGAGAGAGGCTGAAGCTCTGCAGGATTGAGATCTGACCTTTCATCAACTCCGGCGATCAACTCCAGCGATCAACTTCGGTGATCAACTCCGGCGATCAACTTCGGTGATCAACTCCGGCGATCAACTCTGGCAATCTGACGAGCATCAAGTGAGGAATCCGAGGTAAAATTTACAGATCTACCCTCTGGATTAAGCTTGGTCTTAATCCCAGGGTCCGTGTGTGATTTCGCTTGGTCGATCTCACCCACTACGGCAATTATCTCCTTCGTGAGGTAGTTCCCGTCGGCGATTATTTCCTTCGTGAAATAATCCCCGCAGATGTGTAGACTTTGCCTCAGATCCAGCATCGGGATCTCAATTACGTGGTGGTCCACGGACGAAAAAGAGTCCCCGGCACAGGCAAAGACACCTGCGCAAGCGAGGATCCGATAAACGGGTCCCGCGTTTGTTCAAAAAGGAGAAAGCTGTAATCTTTTATTCTTTTTCTCATTGTAGGCCTTATAAAAAGGCGTTCTTTTTTAATTCATTGTAAGTGACTGAAGTTCGTGACGAGAATTCATTTGTAAGTGACTGAAGTTTGTAAATGAGTTCGTCAATGAGAAAGGAAACAGTTTTCCCCGCGAACACAGGTCACTACAAGAACAAATGCCCATTGAGTAAGAAGGACAAGAAGATAGAGGGCAAAGGTTTAAAAGTAACAACTTAGGACATGATGAGTGATGGAGAATTAGAAATTGGCTCGAGCGAGGATGAGATGAAAGCAACTTTATATCTTATAGGGAGAAATAGTACAACTTCAGATTTAGAACAAGATGAAATACACGACTCTGAAAGTGAAAGTTCAGACAATGAGGTATATCCTTTATATGATCAATTATATTCAAAGTATAATGAAATGTTGGAACAATTTGAGAAAATTGCTAGAAAATATGAAGTGACAAAATGAGTGGATGCAAATTTGAGGAAAGAAAAGAAAATCTTATGTTAGAAAGTTGAATCTCTTTCCCTAAATCTGGATTCACATAATTTATCTTGTGAGATCACCACAGCTGATTGCACACAATGTTCTGCTTATCAAGATTAAACATTCATGTTTATCTAAGCAACTAGATGATAAAATCATTGAAAATAAAACGTTGGCTGCTAAAGTAAAGGAATTATTGTGTGAATTATCTTCTAAAAATAAAGTTTGAAACTAATTGCACCACTATTGTTTTTAAAAATAAATAACTAAAGTCCAAAAATATTAATTTGTAAAAGGCTGTGAAAAAGTTTTCATTGGGTTCTAAAGGCGTAAACATGGTCCTTTCCAATCAATGATTTGCAAAAGCTAAAACAGGACTTGATTATTCATATTCAAGAAAACATAAAAAGTTTCAACCTTCATTTGCAAAAAGAAATAATTTTATTCTTTTTGCACCCATTTCAAATGCATCATGTATAATGTGTACTTTATGTGGTAGAATCGGTTATATTTCAATTAATTGTCGCATGCAATATAGAGTTAAAACTATTAGGCAAATTTGGGTACCTAAAGGTACAATTGCTATCCAACGTGGACCTATGCGGATATCTAAGGCATACCTATCTTCTTTTCTATGGGGTTGCAAGAAGACCAATGATTGAGTCAACATGAAGGAGTTGCTCGAAGGAGTGTGAGATTGATATCCAATCCTTTGTCTAAGAGAAAAATAACGAGAAACATGTTTTCAGTAATTTTTTCACCTTAAATGGGTAAGTTTTTATCTCGGGTATATTTTAGTTTACCTAGTTGTATCATATTTTTTTGCTCTTTTCTTTTTTTTTCTTCTTTTTATCTTTTGTTTCATATAAAAAATAATTTAGGGTTACCAACGATGGTCAAACCCGACCATCGATGGTGGACCATCGATGAGGAAAGTAAAAAAGTGGGCTACAGGGTATTTTTATTACTTTTTACCCTCTTTTACTCATTTAACTCTGCCAGTGTTGTGTTTTATTTTATTGCCAGCACTGCTTGTCCCAAGCTAGGATAAAGGAGGAGGGTTGCGTTAGGTAGCCTATAGCTAGCATAAAATATAGTCGGATCCATGAAAAATGAATCCTATAAAATACTCATTGGGGAGTCCCCACCAAGACGCGTTGCATCGATGCCACCCAGATGCAATTATAAGTAAGCAAGGGTGATTTATTAGGGCATCCCCCGGAAGCAACGCGTTACATCGATGTCACCCCGAATTAATGACAAGTAAGCAAGGGTGTTCCAAGAATCTACAATCCTCTAATAGGTTGCCAAATAGTATTAGGCATAGACTAGAACAGTATAAAGGGAAAAATAGTAGGAGACTTTACAGGAGAATAGAATTAGGTTAGCTACTTAAAATATAGGTACACTTACCGAAAAGATGATGGAACTAGTAGATGTCATGCTTAGAAGAAAGATAAGTATAATTTGTTTATAAAAAACTAAGTGGATAGGTGAAAAATCTAGAGAAATTAAAAAGACCGGATATAAACTTTGGTATACGGGAAAAGAGAAGAATAGGAACGGAGTGAGAGTTCTTGTAGATAACATAATAAAAGAAAGTGTTGTAGATGTAAAAAGAGTTGGAGCTAGAATAATACTAATAAAAGTTATATTAGGGGTAGAGGTTATTAATATTATTAGTGCTTACGCACCACAGGTAGGCTTGCTCGAGAGTACTAAAAGGGAATTTTGGGATAGCTTAGATGAATTGGTACAACAAATCTCATTAGGAGAGAAATTGTTTATAGGAGGGGATCTTAATGGGCATGTTGGTAAGAATAATAATGGATATGAGAGGATACATGGAGGTTTCGGGTATGGAGATAAGAACAATATGGGAGAATCAATTTTAGAGTTTGCAACATTATATGATTTGATAATAACAAATACACTTTTTAGAAAAAGGGATGAGCACGTAAGAACCATTAAAGTGGATTTAATAGTAGTCAAATAGACTTTTTCTTACTAGAAGGGTGGATAGGTTAACATGCAAAGATTACAAAACTATACCAGAGAGAGTTTAACTACACAACATAGGTTGGTATTAGACATATCTATTAAGAAGTAGAGTAGAAAAACTAACATGAAAAAGAGACTAAGAACTAAATAGTGGAATTTAAAAGGAGAAAATTTAATGCATTTTAAGGATAAGATAATGAATGAAGATATATGGAATATAAATAATGAGACTAATATTAGGTGAAATAGTATGGCTTCTTGTATTAGAAAGGTAGCCAAAGATACACTAGGAGAATCTAAAGGGTGTAGACTAGATGGTAAGAAGAGTTGGTGGTGGAATGAGAGTGTGCAAAAGGTTATTAAAGAGAAGAAAACTTTATATAAAGAGTGCAAAAAGTGTAGGAGTAGAAAAAACTTGGAGAAATATAAGCTAGCAAGGAAGGAAGCAAAAAGAGCGATTTGTGAGAATAAATACAAGGCTTATAAAAATTTCTATAAGAAGTTGAATCCAAGGAGGGAGAGAAAGATACATATAAGCTTGCTAAGATTAGAGAAAAGAAGAGTAGGGATTTGGGTAATATTAGGTGTATTAAAAGCGAAGATCAAAGAGTTCTAGTGACCGACGGGGAAGTGAAAGAGAGGTGGAGGAGTTACTTTCATCAATTATTTAATGATAACCAAACAAGTGAGCAAATAGATAATTTGACCATATAGTGAATGATAGGAACTATAGATATTGTTGAAAAATTAGGATTAGCGAAGTTAAAGATGTTCCAAAGAAAATAAAAGTGGAAGAGCCATAGGACCAGACAGTATCCCTATTGAAGTTTAGAGATGTCTTCGAGATATAGGCTTAGGATGGTTAACTAAATTATTTAATAAGATTATCGAAATGAAGAGAATGCCTGATGAGTGGAGGATTAGTACTTTGATCTTGATATATAAGAATAAAAGAGATATACAAAGTTATTCAAATTATCATGGCATAAAACTCATGAGTCATACTATGAAACTTTGGGAGAGGTTAATTGAGTAAAGACTAAGAAAGAAGACAAGTATATCTAAAAATTAATTTGATTTTATGCCCGGAGGTTAACTATGGAATCTATACATATTTTGAGATGATTGATAGAGATATAGAGAGAAAGGATCTACATATGATTTTCATTAATCTAGAAAAACTTATGATAGAGTGCCTAGAGAGGTAATGTAGTGGGTTTTAGAAAAGAAATATGTATCTAGTTTATATATTAATGTGATTAAAGATATATATGATAGAGTAACAACTAGAGTATGAACTAATAAAGAAGAGACTAAGTTATTTTCTATTATCATAGGTTCACATCAAGGGTTAGCCTTAAGCCCTTAACTTTTGCATTAGTCATGGACCAACTTACTAGGCACATTAAGGATAAAATCCCATAGTGTATGTTATTTATAGATGATATAGCATTAGTTGATAAAACTAGAAGAGGTATAATTTCTAAAGTAGAAAGATGGAGACAAGCTCTTGAATCTAAATATTTTAGAATTAGTAGAACAAAAATAGAATATATGGAGTGTAGTTTTAGTAAAACTAAGAAAAGAAAAGCATATATAGTGCATATTGATGGTCAAGAAGTACCTAAAAGTAATCATTTTGCTATTTAGGATCAATCATTAGGCATGATAGTGAGATAGAGGATGATGTTGTACATCAAATCAAATCAGGTTGGTTGAAATGAATGAATATCTTGGGAGTCTTATGTGATCGTAAAATACCAATGAAATTAAAAGAAAAATTCTATAGGGCGGTTATAAGACCAATGATAATCACATTTTTATTATAATTTTATACCCTCATCATCTATTTTATAAAAATAAATATACCACTAAAAATTAATTTGATTTTATGCCCGGAGGTTAACTATGGAATCTATACATATTTTGAGATGATTGATAGAGATATAGAGAGAAGAGAAAGGATCTACATATGATTTTCATTAATCTAGAAAAACTTATGATAGAGTGCCTAGAGAGGTAATGTAGTGGGTTTTAGAAAAGAAATATGTATCTAGTTTATATATTAATGTGATTAAAGATATATATGATAGAGTAACAACTAGAGTATGAACTAATAAAGAAGAGACTAAGTTATTTTCTATTATCATAGGTTCACATCAAGGGTTAGCCTTAAGCCCTTAACTTTTGCATTAGTCATGGACCAACTTACTAGGCACATTAAGGATAAAATCCCATAGTGTATGTTATTTATAGATGATATAGCATTAGTTGATAAAACTAGAAGAGGTATAATTTCTAAAGTAGAAAGATGGAGACAAGCTCTTGAATCTAAATATTTTAGAATTAGTAGAACAAAAATAGAATATATGGAGTGTAGTTTTAGTAAAACTAAGAAAAGAAAAGCATATATAGTGCATATTGATGGTCAAGAAGTACCTAAAAGTAATCATTTTGCTATTTAGGATCAATCATTAGGCATGATAGTGAGATAGAGGATGATGTTGTACATCAAATCAAATCAAGTTGGTTGAAATGAATGAATATCTTGGGAGTCTTATGTGATCGTAAAATACCAATGAAATTAAAAGAAAAATTCTATAGGGCGGTTATAAGACCAATGATAATCACATTTTTATTATAATTTTATACCCTCATCATCTATTTTATAAAAATAAATATACCACTAATAATTAATTTTATCTTAATTTGCGGGTTAATGGTGAAATAATGAATAAAAGCCCAAAAGACTCAAACTCCACGATTTTCTACTATTTATTAAAGCCTAAATATGAAGACAAATGAAGGCCCAAGAAGAGATAAGGATCCATAAAGAAATCAGGTCAAGAAATTAACAAAAATCAATCTGCTGCTAGCTAATCGATTGACCAACCGATTGGCCAACCGATTGGCCAACCGATTGGCCAACCGATTGGTCGACTGATTGGTGAACGACGGTTACAGATTTATGGCTGGATTTAATTCTTTTGTTGTCAAGTTTCATCTAAGAGTTCTCCTTCATTGCTGTAGGCTATAAATAGAGGGGTAGAGTGAGGGGTTTGAGTGTGAAATATTTTATAAAAACTCTATTTAGAGAGAAGGGTTACTCTTAACTGAGAAGACCTTCCAAATTTATAACTTTTAGTTACAATTAATAAAAATATTTTCACCCTTCATATTTTTTCTTCTCTTTGTCCAAGGATGAAGATGAAGATAAGATGAAGATGAGGGTTTGGTTTTATTCCTTTCTTTTTTTTTCTTGTAATATTTTCTTTTCTTGCTTATTTAATGCTTTGTAGAGTAGATTTATATTTATGTCTTTACTTTCATGCATTTACTTTTATGTCTTTACTTTCTTGCATTTATTTTATAGTTTAGATTTTATTTTATTTTCTTTAATTCACCTTGAGGCTAGAACCCTCTAGGAAATTACCCTTTTTAAATATGGAGCTAATGTTTGTGGGAATTCTAGAAATTATTTGAAACTAGCATTATATCCAACTTATTCAAATAAGATTGAGATTAGCTAAGTAGATCTATTCTAGATTCCTCGATCTTTAATTAATCCTCCATATTTTGTCTTCTTGATCTTCCTCTTCATTCTTGATTTTTATTTGTTTGTTTTATTTTCCTTTATTACCTTCTTTATTTTCCTTCATTTTATTCATCATTCTTTCTCCTCTCTCAATTTATTTTTCTTTTCTTTAATTCACCTTGAGGCTAGAACCCTCTAGGAAATTACCTTTTTAAATATGGAGCTAATGTTTGTGGGAATTCTAGAAATTATTTGAAACTAGCATTATATCCAACTTATTCAAATAAGATTGAGATTAGCTAAGTAGATCTATTCTAGATTCCTCGATCTTTAATTAATCCTCCATATTTTGTCTTCTTGATCTTCCTCTTTATTCTTATTTTTATTTGTTTGTTTTATTTTCTTTATTTTCCTTCATTTTATTCATCATTCTTTCTCCTCTCTCAATTTATTTTTCTTTTCTTTAATTCACCTTGAGGCTAGAACCCTCTAGAAAATTATCCTTTCTAAACGTGGAGCTAATATTTATGGGAATTTTAAAAATTAGTTGAAACTAGCTTTATATCCTACTTATTCACATAAGATTGAGATTAGCTAAGTGTATCTATTCTAGATTCCTCATATCTTTAATTAATTCTCCATATTTTACAATCTTGATCTTCCTCTTCATTCTTGATTTTTATTTGTTTGTTTTATTTTCCTTTATTACCTTCTTTATTTTCCTTCATTTTATTCACCACTCTTTATCTTTCCTCTCTCAAACTCATTTTGTTTTATTTTGCTTATATTCACAATCACTCTCAAATCTCTCCACAATCCATCACATTTCTTTTATCACTCCTAATTGTCGCACACACAACATAAGAACCGATTTTGATTAACTCTTACAATACCTTCCTCGTGGGATCAATAACATTTTATACTATAACTTGATAGTTGTATACTTACAACTTTAGGTATTGTTTAAATTCTTATCAACCAACTATGCTTTATGGGTCCGAATGTTGGGTAATTAAAAAATAACATGTGTAAAAAATGAGTATAGCAGAAATAAGAATGTTGCGATGGTCTTATGAGTATACATTAAAAGATATGATAAGAAATGAGTGTATCTATAGTAAATTAGAGGTTGCTCCTATTGAGGAAAAATAGGAGAGAATAGATTAAGATAGTTTGGTCATGTACAATGGAGACCTCTTAGTGCACCGATTAGGAAAATAATAATATGATAGTTAACGGGGCTAGGAGATCTAGCGGTAGACCCAAAAGAACTTGGTTAAAAGCAGTTAAGAAGGATATGACTATGACTAACTTAATAGAGGAGATGACCCATAACAGAATGGAATGGAAGAATATGATTCAAGTAGCCAACCCCAAATATTTGGGATAAAGGCTTTGTTGTTGTTATTGTTGTTGTTGTTGTGTACCCTCTTTACTCATTTCCTCTTCAATCCATCTCTTTTTTCTTCAATTTTCTTGAGTTTTGCTGAGATCTAATGAGTTTTTAGAAGTTTCTCTTCGTTATATTGTGATCAAATCTCATTTGAATTGTCATCAAGGTAATTTTGAAACCCTCATCTCTATTTTGATCAATTTTTAGGGTTTTGTGCATATTTTGTGGTGGATCTTATTGAGTGTGAATGATATATGGTGCAGATTGCTGTTTGGAGCTAAAATAATTAAGAATTTTGCATGAGTCTGGATATTTTTGGATGAAATAGATGGTTTCTATTCATCAACCATGATGGTTGATGAACACCATCGATAGTGATTGCTCACCATCGATATGTTGGAAACCATCGGTAGTCAGATACCAAAATTATTAATTTTAAAATCTTTTATCATGATTTTCTCAATTCTTTTTGATTCTAACCCTTGTATAAGTGTATTCTCTACACTAAATTATGCTTATTTTCATTTGTGGAGAATGTTGAGCTCAAAACGTACCAATGCTGATCATTTTTCTTTGAGAACTGTACAAGAGAAGTATGAAAAACTTTTCATTATTTTTGAAAGAGGAGTTGATGCACATAATCTTGAGGAGTATGTGAACATTGTTGGGATTCTTGATAGAGCCAGTCTTAGCACTGTGATGAATACAGGGCTTGAGAGAATAGACGTTACCCTTGTGAGGGAATTCTACATGAACTTCAATAGACAACTGGGGAAGGAGACTGCTACTATCAAAGTGAGAGGAAAGGAGATCAAGATCATACTGGCCTATATTAGAAAGGTCCTGAATCTTCCTGAGGCTCCTATGTATAGCGGGGATGTTTTTACCTATTCTTCATGTTTAGTTGCGAGTTCTGAGAGCTACAACACGATGTTGGAGTATCTTTGTGGGAGGATACGTTCTGGTATCTTCAGCTCAGGGCACTTCAAGACTGAGTTCATTCTCCTCAACCTTTTTCCCACGTTTAATTTGTATTCTAGTGTAGCTTACACCACTCTTAGCATCCGGGATGTGGTCTTGATGTATTAGTTGGTGAGGGGTAAGTCTTTTGATCCTCCAGGGCGTCTTTTGATCTTGCAGGACTGATTTAGCGGGATGTGTGTGGTTGCATCTATTGCTAGGGAGTTGTTGAGAAGAAGACTCGCTAAAAGACTCCATTTTTATATCCATTCCTTATTACTCAGATTTGCCACGACAAGAGGATCCCCTTTCACTCTTCTAACCGATGTGAGAAGGGAAGAGCTTCACTTTCTGCTGAGACTACGAGGAAGAGCTTAGGTGCGAGGGGGAAGGGTGAGACCACTGTTAGGGATCCCAGCCATCTACTTCACAGGCCCTGGGTTCCTCTCGTTCTACTTAGTGGACTCTACAGTCTCTTGGAGAGTGTAGAGATGATTGGAGGGACATGACCATGTAGAACACCTACTACGATGCTTCCTTATAGTTCGTTATCTTCGTCAGATGGATCCTTCTCTCGATAGACAACCTATGTATGCTGGCTACTACTCAAGAGCAACACTGCCTATATGAGCTCCTCATCCATACACTTCACACAGAGCTAATAGTGGAGATGATTAGCAGGAGTAGATGCAGGGAGATGATAGAGATGATGAGTAGATGATCAACAAATTTGCTGCTTTCAGGAGTTGGAGGTCGTATTTCTTTTATCTTTCTTTTTAGATTTTTCCATTTATTTTTGACATGTATATTCTTTTGTGATGCTTTAAATACTTTGTCTATACTAACATATTATCTGCACTTTGGTTGTTAGATAGTTACTTTAGTAAGTTCCTTATATTTGCATGCTCTCTTTCATGTTGTATGTACATATTTTTGGATTTTTATTTCTTTCTCTTTTTTAGGGTTGTTTTTAGAATTTTTTTCCTTTCCATTTTTTATCAAAACCAAAATAAAAATTTCTCTATCTTTCTTTTTATTTTCTTTGAAAATTTTAAAAAACTTTTGACATGCCTATGTATATGATTGGTATCAGTTGATTATGATGATATTATCTTTTCTAGATATAGGCTTGATTGTGTCACACAAGCTCACATATATTTTTTCAATCTATATGTATATATATTTGCACACAATGACCAAAGATGATTACATGACACATTGCTTACATGAGATATTTCACTGTAATTTCACACACCTATTTCTATACTTTCTGTTTTGTGTTGTGATATAGTGTTAGAAAGTCTTATATATATATATATATATATATATATATATATATATATATATATATATATATATATATATATATATATATATATATATATATATATATATATATATATATTGGTTATATCAAGTTATTTTAAACTTATTTTTGACTTGGCTAATGCACAATCCTTTATCTTTATATGTATAAAAGTGCACTTGTTTAAAATGTCAATCAAATAATAAGAGTCTATTCGTTAAAAGATAATAAAAGATCCACACTTTTATGAAATCCATAAAAATTGAGTGTATTCGTTAAAAGATGGTCAAAGACCCACACTCTTGGATTTGTGTTTGTGCATATCTCAAAGGGTAGCCATCTTACTGAATATATTTTATATTTAGAGGTGGTGTGAATCGCCTGCCAAACAATATCGTTCTTCCTTCTCAATCCTGTATGGTTGAGGTGATAGGGTGACACTTTGATCCTTAGTATCTAAGGTTGAGATAATTCAAGTCTTATTAATTGCTCAATATTCATTTTGATATACCTCAATTTATCTAATGAACTAGTATAAGTCTTTTCACTATTTATTTTACACACTTTACACTGATATTTAATCTTTTGTGTGTGCTTTTCAATGTGTTTTCTCTTGTATTCATATGCTTCGTCATTAAATTTTGATCACTTGTGCTACTTTTTCTATAATTTTTTTGTGTGAACCAGTGTGTTTTTCTCTCCTATACACCTTTTGGATGATGTTTTATTTGAATTTCTCTTGTCTGAAGTATATTCATTGGTGTGTTTTCCACTTTTGCTAATAACAAAAGAGGGAGAATTTGGTGCAATTTGATGATTTTGGTGAAATTTGATGAGTCGGGTGATTTTATGATTTTGATGAAATTTGATGATTTTGGTGAAAGTTGATGATTTTTATGCATGAGTGAGCCTTTGTCTAAGTGTTTTCCGATTTTTAATTTTTAAATTTTTTGAAACACTTGATGCATCATATTTGGGGGGGGTGGGGAGAGGGTTATAATACTTGTGCTTGATTATACTTTTCATGTATGCATCAATGTAGGGGAAGCTTTGCATATCCTTTGTTTTTTTGCATAAGAGTGTAGTTGTGCTTATTACTGCTATTTATATATTTCAAATATACTTGTATTTCGGTATTTCAAATTTCAAGTGTGTTATTATTAAATGGGGAGATTGTTTGGACATGGTCCATACAATAGCTCTTGTTTGAGTAATAACAAACTCTCATTTAGTACTAATATTTTTTTGATATAATACAGTGCATGTAAATATAGGTATAAGAAGTGTACGAGGCAAAACGATGCGAAAATCAGCTCAAAAGTTAATTTTAGCTTCCTAACCATCGATGGTAGGTATCCACCATTGATGGTAGGTTGAGTTCATTGATGGTAAATATACGTTATCAATGATTATTACTCCATAGACTTTCATATCATTGATGGGGCCTCGACATCATCGATGGTCGAGAGGCCCCATCATCGATGGTAAACACGGCTAAAGGGCAGTTTTTCGATTTAATCTAAGCCGTTCATTGTTCATATATCTCTAATCTCTATAAAGTTTAGGATATCTCTTTGTTAACCTATTTAGGAGTTTATGTCATTGAGAGAGAGAGAGAGAGAGAGATTTTGATTTGTGAGAGATTTCATTGAAGGGTTGATCCCTGGAGCCTCGACAAACTCTTACTCGTCATGCACAACATCTTTAGATCATTTCAGCAAGGAGAGTTGCCCTTAGATTGATTCTCTACACTATTCTTCATTGAGGTACACTTATATTCATCAAAGGAAGGTTTGTTTAACATAAAGGCTATAAGATTTTTCTTGATTTTCTGAGCTTTAACTATTTAGTTTAGTTTTGCTTTGAACTTATTTTTATGGCATACTCAAGCCAAATTAATTGAGGGTTAGGACTAGCCAGAGCTAGGTGTTATTTATTATGGAGTTAGGTTAGGTAACTAGTTTTGCGTAGATTCCAGGTGTAGATGGTCAAATTATGCTCAAGCTTAGCCTAAGACAAAGAAATGAATATATGTGGGCTAAATCCTTCACATAGACCCAAGCGCAAGCCCATATTAAAGCCCACCCAAACAATAGCCAAGATAGCCCAAGATTCAAGCAAACTTCGACCCTCGAGACCTACGTGGGCCACGTCATCCACGTCTCAAAGAATGTGGGTTGTCCATGTTCTAGTGAAGTTTGCAAGAGAGAACTTCACCCAAAGCCACCTGGCGAGCTTCACCTTTTGACTGTTATAGGTGAACCTTGTCATTGACTGTTTTAACAGCTATGTTTAAGGAAACGGTCCTCCCCATTATCTCCTAAATTAATGGCCCACTTAATCCATATTTAAGGGCCACTAACTCTCTCTCTTAGCCTATAAGAGGAGAGAAAATTGTTCATTTTGGGACACACAGAGGAAAAAAGAAGAAAAGGCTGCGAATTTGAGACTTGGTACTTTGCTTGGTTTTCTCAGATTTTAGCCACTTAGAATCTCTTCCTCCAGAGAAGACTTCAGCATCTTCAGAGAGAGATCAACTAGCGAGAGATCCATTGTCCTAGTCGAACTGTCAATGGAGTACAAGATCTACACTCCATTGGCACACAGAGAAGAACTCCCCAGATTTCTATAAAATTTTTCTTCATTTTATTGTAATCTTTTAATTGTAATCTGAGCTAATTGCAATTTAAAAGATCCGAAACAGGATGACAACTTTGCTGGGGACTACTTTCTCAACCAATGAGAAAATTGTATTGCAGGTCTAACATTATGGCCCTTGAGTCTTTCGCTGAGTCGCTGGTCATTGAATTTGACCAAGCAAAGTTTAAGGAATTTATTTCCTCTAACAAATCTTTAACGGCTACCACTAGGAGCTGTCGCAAGATTTACCATAGTGCGGGAATAGGGTCGAAATTGACCCTCGCACCTGTTAAGCGAACTTCGCCAAAGACAGTTTGAGCTTCGCTAGAAGCCAAATGAACTTTATCCAAAGCGGAGAAGTATCGACCCTCACTTCAATTAAGGGCCCAGATGTTTGTATGTCTTCTAACATCAGTCCACAACCCCTTTGGGGGTTCGCTTTAAAGCATCTTGTGATGCTCGCCACGCTTGTTTAATAAAAGCAAAGAATGTGGGTAATCCTCTATCTAAAATGCTGCAAGGGAATCATGTCACACATGGTGATTCCTCTTCGACTCAATTGACCATGCAAGCTGAAGGTCAAAGCAATGTCATCATAGGCGATGTTGCACCCTAAAATCCAAGCAAGCGAGGTTGCCTTATTGAAAGCAATTGTCTAAACCGAGTTGGAACTTATACTGATTTAAGGGAGTTTCTATCTTTAAAGAGATCACGCCAATGTCAACATTGTGTGACTCTAACAGAAGTTGTTACAGCAGTTCAAATGAATTGCCAATGCAAATCTATTCCTGAAAGGGAATCGGTTTTTAGTCGTCTTAGTCAATTTACCAAGCCTTCAGAGGCTAGGATTAAAAGACGATGACGAACCCGAAAGGGTAAAACTAATCTCCAAGAATTCACACTCAATATGACCAGTGTCGTCTCTGAAGATGAAGAAGAAGATGCCGACAGCCTTCTGATCACAGATATTCTCCTGACATCTGAAGTATTCTACCAGAGACCAAAGGTGTGTATCATCATACAAGGTCAAGGCAAGGGGTGACTATTCCCTTTGATTATTCCCTCCTCCGAGCACATGCCCCGCAAGCTTCATCCCAAGTGGACCAACCCACTAGTGACACCAATTTCGCTATAGCGTCAAATGCAACCCCTAGTTCAAGTCAAGAGTGGGGGTGGGTGACAAACATGGCAGATAGGGAAGCTCATGATGATCTTCTTTAGCAAATGGAAGCCTAGAAGAAAGCATTCAACGATCACTTTGAACATTTTGAAACGATGTTTTAGCAACTCATGGCCAGAAGAAATGCTCTTCAAAAAGGGAAATGACCAATTGTTGAGATCCCTCTAGAAAAGAAGCAATCACATCACGGCGATGCAGATTCTGTCCACTCAGGATCGCAAACCTCAGCCCTAAGGTAAGCCACGAGGTGAAGGTCCTTGAGGATCTCCAAAAATAGCTCAATGCTCTCACATGGCGAACATAGCTAAAGAAGGTTGGGATTACCCGACCTTATCCCATTGAGTGGGATTTAGTTTCCTATCCAATAAAGTTCAAGATGCTAACGTTACATACGTTTGATGGCAAAGGTTCTCTAAACCAACCAATAAACGGGGAATATAGTAGAGAATGATGCCATCAAGGCGCAACTTTTCATCGGTACCCTTCAGGGGGTGGCCTTTGACTGGTTTTAGAATCTGCTCGAAGGATCAATCGAGTCCTGGGCTAACTTGGAGTCTCAGTTCCTTTCTTAATTTCATGAGGAATAATCAGATGTGACTATGGCCAGACTCCTCTCTAAAAATCAGAGAGGCGACGATTCGATCAGAGAATACATCGAGTGAATTCACAACCTGAGTTTACATTGTCAAGATATGCCACTTCCGATGCTGCTTCAAACATATCGGCATAATGTTTTGAGCCGTATAGAAGCCCACATGGGTGCTGTGAAAGCAAACTCATTAAAGAACTTAATGGAGCAAGCATACATAATACAGAAGTCCGCCGAGCACTTTTACAAGTTTGATCCCCGCACTAACAAGAAAGGGGGGAAGAGCAAACAGGGATAGTTGTCGCAATCGAAAGCCAAAGAGAGTTTTGTGGCTGATGTCAAAAAGCCTGATAATCAAAAGAAAGAGCCTCGGAAGAAAAATCAACGAAGCTACTCTTTGAAAGATAAGCACACTGTTACCATCTTTCATGTCCTCAACAAGGGCAACCGATTGAAGCTCACCGAAACTCGGCACCCTGATGAAGTTGGAAAAACTGACGATCCCAACTATTGTCTTTACCACAGAATGTTGGGACATCCGACGAAGAATTGTTACATCCTCAAGGATAAAATTCAGACATTCGTCGACTCAGGGATTCTCAAACTTCAGCCTAAATAAAAGAAGGTCACTGCTAACATGGTGAATCTTCAATTCAGGTCCATGCCGGTGACTTAGACCCAAAATGGAGTTATTCCCATTCCCTCTGCAAGAATAGAAGTGGTCAACTACAACCAGTAAGGTCGACAGAGTCAAGGCATTATCCCTCTCACTACATCAAAAGGAGAGACGATGTGGGTCCACCCCGACCTCCTCCAAGATGAACACTGGGCACCTCCAAAACTAATAGCCCATGCAAAAGTGTAACACAAGATGAGATCTTGCAATACCATCTCTGCAATCATAAGTGAAGAATCATTGCAAGTCTCCTCACTCATAGATTCAGAAGAAGAGATGCTTGCTTTGGTCGTTCAGCCTAATCAAGTCCCGCTTACGGGGATAAGATCTGGGAAAGGCTACTTGAAGAACTACGATCAGCTTGGACCCTCCAAACAAATTGAACCCGTCAAATAAAAAGAGGCGCGGTTTGATAAAATATTACACCAACCATCTTCTGGTTCCAAAGCTCCATTCCGGTATGATATATTGGCTCAATTAGCCGACATCCTGCTCGTATAACCTTATACAAACTTCTACATTTGTCTAAGGACATGAGGGAGGCTTTAAGAAAAGCATTAAATGATAGTGAAGCATTTCGCTCATATGTTCATGCCTACCCAAGATGAAGAGCAAAGGCAATGCTACCAATATCAACAATAGAAGCCTTGCATCACTTTCACGTCAGACGACATGCTCATCAAGGACTATCATCATAACCGACCCCTCTATTACATCAGGTATGTCAGTTCAACAAAGATTGAACGAATTTACATTGATCTAGAGTCCACATTGAGTGTCATCCCACAGAGACTATTGAGCTTCATGGGCATTCACCTTTATAAGCTCTCAAAGACAACCGTTACCATCTTCAGATTCAACTCCAGCAGTAGCCAATCGCTCAAAAAATTTACTTCAGTGGGAGCATTAGCCGCGATAAGCCACTTGCAATATAAGAAAGTCGTCTGAAGCTTAGGCTCCACAGTAGGGGGGCTGAACTTGGCATTGGTGCAGCCGCTAATATTCTAGTACCAGGCGCGCACCGTTAATGAGACCTCCGTGGGTCTTCATCCCTCGATTCGGATTCCTGACATAAATTTGGTCGTAGCCAAATTGACGAGAGAATCGACATGGAAAATAAGGCTCGATGTCGCAAGAATTCTTGACTTGAAAGAGGAGATAGCCGGGCCGAATGTTTATCAACCACCAGAAACACCCAAGGTCCGATATGGTCCTACTCCCATTAGGTTCAGCCACATCCACGAGTACTTCATTGTAATGACCCAAAAAGTTTGGGAAACACTTGAAAAATTCCCAACACTTGGAGACTTTGAATTGGCGAGTTACCTCTGGCCATTGCCTCGCTCCCCACTTGCAATTCTCTAAAGTTTGCAACAGAGGAAGTTCAGGGTCAACTGTCTCAGGCGCCGTCATTAAGTCCGGGCGATGGAGCACGAGCCAAGCCATCAAATAGGTATATGGTAGCTCCACCTTTACAGCCGGGATCTCGTTGGAGGACCCTTTGCCCTTCTGGATGAAGCCAACAACTAAACGTTGAAGCCCACAATGGATATCTGCCACCATCGCCGAGAGAAGAGAAAGTCGACGACCGACGACTAGCTCAATGGCTGGGAAGAGTACTTCCAGAGGCATGGAGTCTGAGGATTGATGCGGAACAACGTATTTCTTCAACCAAAGAGTTTGTGGCTTGTTCTGCTTCTGCACTTGTCACAAGAAAGTCTCGCACTTGGTGCCCTTGGGAATTTTACCCTCAGCAAATGGGGTAGTAAAAGACTGAGCCTTTGTCTTCTCGATCAGCTTGTTGATGATAGAAGGAGTCAGAGGATCCAGTTCGCTCACATCATCATCGCCTTCTAGATTCTGAGCGGATAGTGGTAACTGAAAAGCTAACTGCGGACTCTTCCTTGCCCTCACATCAGCTAACGCTATCGCCATCTGGTAATGGCAGGTCAAATCCCACAAAATCTCATAACTCGCAGAGCCCTTCTCCTTCATTTGCTTCAGCTGATGATTGGTAGGGAAATACTCTTGGTACGGCGCGTCACCCATTGGCAGGCCAGATACCTTCATCATCTCATGGAGTGGTAGGCCCAACTCCCCATTTCTTATCAAGAAGGTATTGGTGTCCCGGTTGTAGATCTCTAGAAGCACGAGGAAGTGATTCACGCTGATAGGAAGCCCGTACATACTCGCTGGATGGGGATATATAAGCCATTCGCCAAGCTCCCCGGCTCCACCGGGCCGAGGACATACTTAGTCATCCGCGTCCACCATCGATCGCCGGTAGAGTGGACCCAACCAAAACATCGGTGAGGTTTTTTGGGCGGCAACTCTCTTCCTATTCGGGCCAAGCGATTCTTCACTGTGTCAGCTTTGACCATCAGTTCATTGTGAGGCGGACTATCTTGACCAGCGATTCCAGGGTAAAGCCCACAAATGTAATTCCTATCGCTAGAGCCTAGGGTAGCACCTTGGCTAACATACCCACAATGTACACGCTCCTGGTCCTCGGTCAACCTCCAAGACATATTCCTCTCGATTGATAAGTTGTGCAAGTGCACCAGCGAGTAATGGCGAGGGAAAGAAGGTAGGTGTAGATGGCGCCGCCTTCATCGGCCGGGTTCGGTCGGGAGGATAGGACTGGTCCGAACGAGTCCCCGAACAAGTAACTAGACTTCCTCATAATTTTAGTGGATCCAGCACTCTTTATAAGCGAAGCATCAGTCATCAGCCTTCGCAAATCACGACGCTCCCCATGTTTCAGTAATTCCAATAATTCTGGAGATGCACTTGGGCCGAGGAGGGGATATCAGTCAATAATGGCGCCTCACGAGAGGAGGAGAACACGGTGCTATGTAGTCCACTTGACTCGTGAGCAACAAATGCCATAGGGGGAAACTCAACTACAAAACATAGAAAGATACATCAGAATAAACCCAGAGAGCAATACTAGGTGTGAAGAACACTTGACTAAAATCAAAATATGAGGAAGCTGTCTACGTGGCGAGAGGCTTGTATCCGCGCCGAACGAGCGATCTAAAGCTATCTGCCGGATGGGCAGTCAAAGCAATCTCGCCAACGTGAGATAGTCAAGCTGTCTCGCAAATAGCGGGACAGTCCAAACTGTCTCGCTAGTGGCGAGACAGCGCCGACTGCCGCGCAAGCGCCAAACAGATAGAATCTCATACTTTTGATTTTTACGAGCATTTTGATAATACAAAACACTCGTTTAAGTCCAAATCCTCGCAAAGGAGGACCTCAACTCTTCCCGAACGTCTCGCAGAGGAGAACAAATGAGGATTTCTACACAAAAATCCCACTTTTCAACCCAAAATACGTGCATACACCAAAAAAGAACTCACCCCTAAAAGAAGAGGCAGTCGGTTTTTCGACATAAGATGTTTGGGGAACGGATTTGGCCTTGGGGACACGAGATCTCTTGGGAGACATGGCAAAAAATCGGATTTTTAGCTTAAACAAGGAAGAAAAGTCGGGTTTTGATGGAACTCAAAGCAATAAGACTCAAAGAGGCTAGGGTTTTGCTGAGAGAGCTTCGGATCTGATGGACAATCACAAAGATATCGATTTTGTGAAGAAAACCGATCAAGAATCGGTCGAAATCCAAGAAAAGCCGAGTGAAACCCTAGATCTAAGAATGGGTTTTCGAGCAAAGAGGAAGATTTGCGGCTTGGGAAAAGATCTTGAGGCTTTTACAGAGAAAAAGGAGGAGTTTTAGAAGGGTTTTGAATTCCAAGAGGCATGCTAAAAGTGTTGAAAAAGACCCGAAGTGTCGGCTCTTATAGGGCAGATTCTGGCTCGACCTCTTCGAGCGCGACACCACGAGCTGCCGCGCACTGTCCCTTTAAGAGCGACAGTCACAACTGCCGCGCACGCTCTCTTCAAACGCGACAACTTCGACTGCCGCGCGCACCCTAAACTGCCGCGCATGAAGAAAGACACCAAACTGTCTCGGCAACTCCAGGACTGAACAATTATCCTCCACGCGAGATTCGAGGTAGTATATTCAAGGCAAATTGGCCCCATATTACATTCGAAAGCTTTCCCGGAAGTCCGACAACAAACAACTTATGTCCCAAGTGTTTAGTAAGCCGGACGATGCTTCTTCTCTAAATTCTCGTTACTGAAGAAGAATCATACGCCACCCCCCACTGTGATGAGACAACATGGTTCTCGAGACACTCAATTACGATCCAAGTGGTGATTTCCAAGATGAAGATGATCAGTTCAAATTCGACTTCGTCATTTCAACCAATCCAAATACAAATGCAATAGTTATTGATCCCAAAGTATGGTCAGCGACGTCGCGTAGCCAGGGTTTGAAAACTGAAGCAAGATAGAGGCCCCTTGACTTTTTCATTGATGCTCGTGGGGCCCACTTGACTTTTTTAACGCAAAGAGATGTTAAGCCATGTTAGTGGGCGGTTACACGCTAAAAATGCACCCGCTAAGCATGAAATTAGGGCATTTAATCGTGCCTAAAATGGAGGAAAGTCGTTACAACAGCGGGAGACATCTCCTCTTGGTATAGCGATCAACACTATCGCCAAAGATGCGCTGACATACTGTGCGCTAAGAAGCCAACACGGTCGCTTCCACTCACGGATTTTGGACACTTGACGACTTGTGTTCTTTTCGATGTGACGCCCCAAAGGCTATAAATACCCCCTACGCCCACTTGGTGGGGATCGATCGGAGATCGATTTTTAGAGATTGAGAGAGCATCGTAAATCGAGAATAGAGCTTTGCACATCCCAGATCTTGAGTTAGAGATTTGAGGAGGAGATTTCAAGCTTCAAGAGTTCAAGAACATCATCCATGTAGAGATCCCTCGAAGCTTAAGCTTAGACTTATTCTTGGGAAGAGTAGATATCTTACCTTGCTAAGATATTTGCTTAAGTTCTTGTTTCCTTTGTGAAGCATCAACTCAACCCCGTCAATCCGACGATCATTGCTCGGTGGTCCACAGACGATGCATCCCCAAAGACAGTAAAGTACCCACGCTAGTGTGAGATCTACGCTGCGTAGCGCCTTCGCTCGAAGTTTGTAAGAGAGCGGATGTTGTTCTTTGTAATCGAGAGTTACACATGTAATCTTTCATTTGTTTTCATCTTCAAAATGTTTTGTAATGGAAACTGCAAAGAAACCATCTTTCGAACAAACAGTCTTTATCGCCCAAAACTCAGATCTTGATCCGACAGAGCTTCCTCGTCTCTCCAAAATTCTGGATCTGTGCAAATGAGCCTTGCACCTCATATTTATAGCCATAAAGTGAATAACGGGTCGAAACTGGGCCTGAAACCCGCCTAGCCACTTGAGAGTGGCTCGGCCACCGAGCCACTTAGAAGTGGCTCGGTTTTGGCCGAGTCACCCAAGTGTTTCGTCTTTCGGTCTTTTTTGCCGTCCTCCGGTGTTCCGAGCCCGATTCGATTCAGGTTTATCGGTTTTCACTGATCCGGAGCTTCAAAGTTGGGTTTATCCCTTCGCTCGCACGCGATTCGTAGCTTCATTAGCCTTGGACGCTTTGTCGACTTGTTTTATGCACTTCATCAACTCGGTTAATTGACTTGGATGCTTCGTCGACTCACTTTATGCGTTGGCGTCGACTCACTTTATGCGTTAGCGTCGCGGTGACTTGTTGTTGTATCATCGACGGTTTGCCGTTATGTCGTTGGATGGCTCGCCGATCGTCAACTTCTTATCACAAGCTGTGTTCGGGAGCTTATAGGCAATTTTCAATGCCTACAGATACCTCCTCCAAAATATTTCGGTCTCGCTCTTTTATAGAAGAAGCCAAAATACTTTGGATATGATAAACCCCAACCGGTCGGTATAGCGGGACTGAAAATAGCTTGAATCTTGACTTCTCTAATTCTTCGGACTATCACGTACTTTGTAGGATGGTGAAAGTGTCATGATGCTGCATTTATCGTCGACCCATTTGTTGAAGTCTTGAATCGAGCGGTGAATGAATTTTCTTATTTTAGCTTCGCGTTGGTGAGTTGTCATCGTGACCATCAATTAGTGAGGCTTAACCTTGAATTAGCAAATTCTCCATTGCGCCGCCATGAGGCCTAGCCAATGGGAGGAGATTGGGGTTAAGCCCTTTATTGGGTGGACTCTCCGTTGTGGCGCTCATTGCGGTATTGACCACGGGGAGGAATTTTCTTGAGATGTGATGCATTGACTGGCGTTAGAAATTTTCTCTTAACATTCAACCTTTAATCGGCGATTTTTCATTACGATGCGCTGGTCAAGGCCAACACGCTTTATACTCATGCGCTCACCGGAGTTTCGTGAATTAGTTTATCCTCATATACCGCTCTGAGGTGGTCGAGTTATCCTTAAGATATTTTCTAGGAACTTCTCGCCAAAATAGGAAATAGTTTATACTCGTATACCTTATTGGAGTAGCCCCGTGGGAGGAAAATGGGGGTTGTCGAGTTATCCTTAAGAATACAAAACAATTCTCCAGGAACTTCTTGACAAAAATTAGGAAACAGTTTATACTCATACACCTAGTTGGAGTAGGATTGGTGTTCGCACAACTCGAACCATATGAGAATTGACCCTTGATGGGTGTCAACCTCGTGTGGGAGAGAGAAAACGGATGAGGCAAGTGGATGGGGATTTGAGTTTGGTCGAATCCTCCTTTGACTAGGTTTGGCCGAATCCTATTGTGATTAGGTTAGGGCAAATCGTCCTCTGATTAGATTTCCAAACCCCTTTTGATTAGGTTTAGCCAAATCTGCCTTGCCGATTCGCTCGCCAATTTGGCTATGACCAACTTTATGTTGGAAATCCGCGTCGACAACTTCAGACTCATGGTGGAGTAGTAGACGGCGTCCTAGCCTGGTTCTGGAGTGTGACGGGGTGCACCGGTGCCAAGTTCAGTCTTCCAAGTACTGATCGTCCGCTTGAGCTGACATTCTTATATTGCACATGGCTGTTAGCGGCTGATGAACCTGTTCATGTGAGACGTATCTCCACGTTAGTGGTCGAAGAGGCTTCTAAGACTAATGCTCGGATGATTCAGGAAGCAGCTCGGTCACATAGGAAACGGCGTAAAACTCGTCAAGCAAACGATGGGGGAGAAGAGATATCCAGCTATGCCAGAGACCGCTCAAGAGAAGACCATGCTGACGAAGAAAATGTTGGGCCAGGTTTGTCAACATTTCCTCTCTCGTCTTCTTTCTCCTCTTTTAGAGTTATTGTCATTATTTCGTCGCTTCAGGTATGGTCGTCGAAGTGGAGGATCTTCGTGCCTCTTGGGCTGGAACTCAAGCCGTTAAGCGGAAGAAGCTAGTCCACAAAGCCCACGTGGATCCACGAGCTTTCGTGATGGATTTAACCGGTGATGACTTCGTTAGCGAAGGGGGTAATGCTTGATCACCTTTGACCACTTAATTCCTCGAGTTCAGAACTCATATTCCTCCACCTTTTGTGCAGGCGGATGCGAGAGTGATTTCGATCTCCCTCACCATGATTTCGCTTCTTTCGAGGGACCCTACTTCACTCAACAGATGCATGAGTCCATGGCGAAAGACTCCGCAGAATCCATTCAGATTAATGGGACTACCGATGTAGGACCTGATTCAACAAATCCAGATACATCTATCATTAGTAATATTCTATTTAGATGGCGAGTGCAGGAATTGAATGACTCAGAACCCGTGCCTCCCCTAATTACCTCTATGCTCCTTGCTCTTTTAGAGAAATTGTAGGAGGCAAATGAGGATACTGGGGTTAAAGAGACAAATCCCCCCATAGGAGGTAAACTATCTCTACCCGTTGCCGGTTTCTTAACTTTATTTTCTTCATCTTTGTCTCCTCGTGTCAGACTTCTCGTTAGAAGATTTTGATGATGCCGGCATGCCTATGGACATCCCCAAAATGGATTTGACATATGATTCTCCTCGAGATGACCATCTTCCCGATGATATATCGCCTGAGCCAAAGATCCCCGAGACTGCTGAGGTTCATTCCTCTAAAGGTATGGGTTCTTTCTCCCATTAATTATAGGACTAGCCATTTATGACTAATACAACTACAATTCGACAAATTTGAGTAATTCATTCTGTCGTGAGCAGAAATTCCTCATTCTGATGCTCCTTCAGAATTGGGTACCATGTCACGCTATGCCCGATTTAACGTACACGAGACCAACCGCAATGCTTGTTAGGCCAAGAGCAGTTCATATTCCGATAGATCCGTCAAACTATGAAATAATACCGATTGCGCCAGGTACGAGTTATTCAGCTAAGGATGTCTATACTGGCCTTTGATTTAAGATTCTCAAATGCTCACTATCTTATTTTGCGTATGATATCTCACCTTTCACGGTTTATTAAGGCGCCGATCCCGATGATGATCCCGACGCCTTATCATTTGCATTGAAGTCCGGTCATTTTTCTCTCTCATGAACATGGTGATCGACCAGCTTCTTCATAAAGGGCTCTCCCTCTATCAGTTTAGGCCGATCCTTGACCCACGGACAGTTTTGATAAGGGACGCCGGTTTTCCAGAGTTAGCCCAGGCCATTATCGATGATCTTGATCGCCTGGAACTCGAACTTTAGAAGCTACGGGAGCTGCAAGCGACAGGTGCTTCATCATATGTAGCTGATCGAATGGGTCCTGATCTGGCGGCGTGGCACAACGCTCGAGTTCTTAATGAATTTGAGGTTGAGGTCCAGCGAGGCCGGGTAGATCAGGTTAAGACTGTCCTCGCCGAGAAATCAGCATCCTTGAGCCACATTGATTCTCTTATTGCTTCAAGTGAGGCCGAGATAGTGCAACTTAAGCGAGAGCTCCAAGGAAAGGAAGCGAACTTAGGCACTTTGCAGCTGACCAGGGCCAACGAAGAGGAAGCTTGAACAATCCTATCTAAGAAACTGGAGCTCTCAGAATAAAAATTGGTCGAAATTGAGGAGAACGCTGCACAGACACTGATTGCGAATGAGGAATCTTTCAAGGCTGAGTTACAGGAGGAGCTCTATCAAGCTTACAATAATGAGTTGTCCTAGCCGGAACAACAAATCTTGTGTGACAAACTTAATGTTTGAATGCCTGTAGTTTGGAAGACTTGATCCTTCATTAGTTGAATAAAACTCTATCCTCCTTTTATCGATGTTCATTGTGATTTCATTTGAAGTAATTAGCCATCATGCTTATAGGATTTTTGGCAAACCCTCAGCCATTAACGGATTTGATTAGCCTTTATCGATTACCGTTTGAATCGAGCTAGCATGCGGATTGTCTAACCCGTTCCACACGTGACGTTGTGCTAAAAGAATGAAACTCTTTTAGGCTTAATGCTATGATGTCGAATACATAGACTTCGTCATCTTTTACGGAAATAGACTACCCGAACAGTTAGGAACTAACTGGCAATGCCTGTTAGGCGTAGACTTATTCCTACTTAGGCTTCGGGATAAAATACCCCAAGATGATACTTGGTGTCTTCTTCAATCGGAGAAAAGACTAAACCGGCAACGCGTGGTAGGCGTTGGCTTATCCCTACTTAGGCTTCGGGATAAAATACCCCAAGATGATACTTGGTGTCTTCTTCAATCGGTAAAAGACTAAACCGGCAATGCGTGGTAGGCGTTGGCTTATCCCTTCTTAGGCTTCGGGATAAAATGCCCCAGAATCTGTGTCTTCTTCAATCGGAGAAAAGGCTAAACCGTAAACGAAAGATCAAATTATTATGGGAAAGGAAGAATTTTATATCCTGTTTTCCGATGATAGAGAGGAAGAATTTAATATTCTATCTCCAAGTCTTTTTTTAGGGTAAAGACGAACCCAAAACAAGAGAGGAAGGATTTTATATCCTATCCCTTACCCCTGGAGAGGAAGAATTTTATATTCTATCTCTAGGAAGGAAGAAACTAAAAGTGGGATCTCCACTTTGAGAATCAGAAGGGGTGAAACTAAGCGTGGGATCTCCACTCCGAGAATCGAAAAGAGATTCAGATAACTTTCACTTTGATAGGATTCATTATCTGATCTGAAAATAAAATTCTTGTTTATCGAGATGAAATTCTAACTTCGGCCCTAATCATGAAAAGGCGTGACCGAAGTGGGGGGGGGAAGATTTAGATAGCTATCGTTTTTATAGGATTCGCTTCCTAAACTTGAAAATGACTTTCTCATTTATCGAGAGGGAATTTCAACTTCGGTTCTAACCATGGGAAGGCGTGACCGAAGTGGGGAAAATAGAATCTTTCTATTTATCAGAAGGGGGTCTTAATTGTGAAAGTGGGCCTCTTGTTCATTGAAAGAAAGCAAGAGGGGATTCTACTGGTGAATTGGACCAGAAAGATTTTTGTTTAGTAGACTCACCGCCGATGAGTTTGATCGGTGAGGGAATTTATGGTGGGGGATAGATTTAGGGTTATCCTCAATGACAATGGGGAATTATTTTCTGAGAAACTCCCCTTCAATATGGGTTATCCCGAACATACTAAGGATAGTACTTTTTCAGGAACTTCCCATTTATTGGCATTAATTACCTATAGCCATCTTGAGTAATTAGGCGATATGCACCGTTTGAGTAAACTTTATTTATCACAAACGGTCCTTCCCATTTGGGTTCAAATTTACCTTTCTTCTTAGAATCGAAAATTATCGGTCGTCGAGCAGCGAGGACCAGGTCTCCTTCCTTGAAGCTTCTCTGTCGGACTCTCTTGTTGAAAGCTCTCGACATTCCGGCTTGGTAAAACTCAATGTGTTGTTGAGCTTCGAGCTTCTCATCCAACATCTCGAGCTCTTCAAGGCGCTCGATGTTGTTCCTCGTCGTCATCTCGATTCTGAGGCGATTGAAGTGATAGAATTTAGATTTCTAATGGAAGCACCGCTTCACATCTGTATACCAGAGAGTATGGGGTAGCTCTAGTTGGCGTGCGAATTGTTGTGTGATACGCCCAGAGTGCTTCTCCGAGTTTATCATCCCAATCACGCTTATTGGTCTTCACAAGCTTCGACAAGATCTTAATGATCGTTTTGTTGAACGCTTCAGTTAAACCGTTAGCAGCGGGATAATAGGCCGTCGACGAGACGTCTTGAATCTTGAACTTCTCATAAAACCTGATGAAGACATTGCTGACGAATTGAGGACCGTTGTCATGTATGATCCGCCTTGGCACGCCGTGTCGATAGATGACGTGATGCTTGATGAATCTGATAATGTTGTTCATCTTCACCTCTTTAAGTAGAATTGCTTCAGCCCACTTAGAGAAGTAGTCGGTGATTGTGAGAATGAACCGATCACCTTTAACTGACGGGGGAAAGATAGGATCCACGATGTCCATTGATGGGCAAAAACGAGTGTTTACCTTTTATAGTCGCAAGTGCACAACCATTGTCAAGTTATAGTATTTAAGATTGTCGATCCCACGAGGAACGGGAAATAGGAAGTGTTTGATTCAAGTTCAGTTCTCAACTTATGCGTGACAATTAGGGTTTTATTCAAGAAAATATGAAAATATGATGAAGTGATGAGAGAGTGGAATTGGATTGTGTGTGAAAGGAATCACAATTAAAAAGATGAGAATTCAATAAGAGATGAAGGAATCTAGAATTGAATCCACTAGCTAACTCAATTTATAATCTGAAAAATTCTCTTTTACCACATCTCATATTAGATTTATTAAGCATAAGATATCAAACCACTTAAGGAAAGCATAACTTATCAAATTATCACCTAATTGAGATTCAAATTCATGAAGAGAGTAATAACAAGATAATAATCCTAGAATTCATAAGCATAGCCTATCAAACCACTTAAGGAAAGCATAAACTATCAAATTCTTCTTCTATCGATTAGTTCTCTAGTTGATTAACCTAAACATGATCTTTTAAGCATAAGAGAGATGATTCATAAACACAAAAGAGATTAGACTAGTTTCATGCAACCTAGATCCCCACAAGAGTTTAGTTCAACATCTTGGAAAATTCAAACAAATAGAAAAAGAAAGAAAATAAAAAGAAAAGAAAAATTCTAAACTAATCTAACTACAAAGCAATTAAATCTAAACTACAAAAGCGATTAAATCTAAACTACAAAGCAAATAAATAACAAGAAAGAAAAAGAAAATAAAAAGAAACAAAGAGAAACACGCAACTCATCGACATCAACTCATCCTCCTTTTGGTCCTTGAACAAGAAGAAGAAGATGGGATTGAAGGGCTAAAATATTTATTTATTGAGGAAAAATAATTACAATGAAAGGTACTCTAAAACAAGAGCAACCCTTTCTCTCCAAAAGGAGTTTTACAAAATATTTCACACCCCTAAACCCTCGATACTACCCCTATTTATACCCCAACGAAGTTCATGTGAGCCATTGGATCAAACTTGGTAAAAAGGAAAGAAATCAGCCTGGTCCGGTTAAGTGCAATCCGATCGGTTGGTCGATCGGTTAGCCAACCGTTAGCTAACCGTTGGCTAACCGTTGGTCAACCGATTGGTTCAACGATTTTGCCTTTTCTTGATATTTTGCACTAATTCTTCTTGGATCCTCTTTGTATCTTGGGCCTTCGTTTGTCTTCAGATTTGGGCTTCAAAAATTGGTAGAAATTCAGAGAGTTTGAGTCATTTTAGCTTTTATTCATTAATACTCCATTAACCTGCAATTTAAGATAAAAACAATTATTAGCAGGATATTTATTCATATAAAATAGATAATGAGGTTATTAAAATGTCATTAAAATGTGATTATCATCCATCCCCCACGTCTTGAAAGGCCATGAAGTTGTCGAAGGATGCAAATGCTCCGGGGGTCGATGCATGTAGTTCGCGTGTATTTGACACGCATGGCACTTTCGAGCATACTCGATTGCATCATTAACCATCGTTGGCCAGAAGTATCCAATTCTTTTGATACGATCATAAAGCTTGGGACCCGGTTAGTGTGTGCCGCACTCTCCACCGTGTGCTTCCCTAAGAACTTTCTCTGCTTCTTTACTTGAAAGACACCGAAGCAGCAAGCCGTCGTACCCACGACGATATAACGTTTGGGTCTCTGAGTTATAAAAGAACCTCGGTGCTCTTTGTCGGATCGATTCCCTCTCCTTTACGTCTTCAGGCAAAATACCGTGTAGGACATAATCGATTATAGGAAATCGCCAATCCCGGGGCTCTAATTCAATTCGGGTCGAGTAAGTTGTTTTGATGACCACCTCTTTGTCATTGACTTCTTCGCCATATATTGGCACGAAGAGTTGGTGAGTTCTAAAAGTGATCAGCTGCTCGGACTTAGGAGGTTGTGCTAACGATACCGCTAATGCCGCTAATGCGTCTGCATATGCATTCTGAAGGCGTGGGATATACTCAATGAAGAATTCTTCAAACGAATCTGTCATCTCAACAGCCGCCTGGTGATACGGAACCAAGTCCGAATTCCTGACTTCATAGTCCCCACGAACCTGTTTGACTATAAGTTGAGAATCTCCAAAAGCTTCGAGATATTCTACCCCCAGCTCTTTGGCAAAACTGAGTCCAATAAGTAAGGCGTTGTATTCAGGCACATTATTGGAGCACGGTTCGGTTAGAGAATAAGCCCGCGGTATCACGTGCTTTCTCGGGGAAACTAAGACAACTCCAACTCCGGTGGAGATCTTAGAACATCCGAGGGTGCTTCCTACGTTGATTGCTCTAGAAACTCCGTCAAAGTACAGCTGCCATATTTGCTGATGTGACATAGTGTTGACCTCGTGGGTCTCATCTGGCAAGTCATCATACAACTCGGCTGTATCCTTTGTTGGATTTGTTACCAAAAAATCGCAAATTGCCTGTCCCTTGACAGACTTCTGTTGCTTGAAGTGCAGATCGTATTAGGACAAGAGCAAGGCCCATTTTGCTAAATGCCAATTCATCGAGACTGGTTGCGTCATGAATATTCGGACTGGGTTTATGCCGAAAACAATGTAAATCGTCTGCCCGACTAAGTAGTGTTGCATCTTTTAAACCACGAACACCAATGCCAGGCACTCCTTCTCGATCATCGGATAACGAGATTCAGCACCTATTAATGTCTGACTGAGATAATACACCGCTTGCTCGTGACCGTTGTCATCATCTTGCGCGAGCAAAGCACTTAACGAATGGTTTGTCCCCTTGATGTAAATTAAGAACGGTTTATCTGACTTCGGTGCAACAAGAACGGAAGGATTCGCTAGATATGCTTTGATATCCTCGAATGCCTTTTGATAGGCGTCGTCCCAGACAAATGATACTCCTTTCTTGTTTAGCTTGGAGAACGGTTGGCATTTTCCGGAGAGATTTGATATGAACCGCCGGATGTAAGCTAATCATCCTTGTAACCCTTTGAGATCTCTTAAGCTTCTCGGGGGTTGTAATTCGTTTATCGCCTTCACTTTATCTGAGTCGATGTGAATACCCTTAGTAATGACAACGAATCCAAGGAATTTGCTGCTGGACACTCTGAGAAAAGATTTAGTGGGGTTCATCTTCAACTGATGACTTCGCATGAGATCAAATGCCGTTCTCAGGTCTTTGATGTGGTTATTCTTGTCGCGGCTTTTCACGACTAGATCATCGACGTAGCATTCAACCGTCTTCCGAAGATGTTCATATAAAATCTTCATCATTGCTAGCTGATATGTAGCGCCCGCGTTCTTCAGGCTAAACGGCATGACCGTGTAGTAGAAGACACCAAGGGGAGTTTTGAATGACGTGTGTTTCGCGTCATCTGGGTGCATCTTGATTTAATTATAACCTGAAAAGCCATCCATGAAAGACATTCTCTCGAATCCACACCTATTGTTAATGATGACATCTGTGATTGGGAGAGGAAAATCATCTTTGGGCATCGGCGTTGGATCCTGTAGTCGGCCGGACTCGATTGTCCCATTCTTCTTTGGAATCGAACAATATTTAACATCAATCCGGGTCTTTGCACTTCCACGATGAAACGGCGTTATGAGCTTCTTTACTTCCACCACGATTGATTCCATGATTTACGGATGAAACCGTCTTTGTTGTTGTTTGACTGGTTTGACATCCGACTTGATATTGAGGCGATGAGTAGCCACGTTCGGGTTAAGCCCTGGCATATCTTCGTAATTCCAAGCGAAAATGTCGATATACTCCCGGATGAGAGCAATCAATTCCTCTTTCTCTTCCGGAGGAAGACTGCCACTCATGAATATAGGCTTCGGATTGGCTTCGTCACCCATATCGACTTGAATTACTGCATCTTCGGTCGGAGGTTCTCTTTGTTCGAACCGGTCCCCGTATTGCATATTGAGGTGATGGATCCATGGGTCTTCCCATGTTGGCATCTGTTCATCATCCTCCATCGTTGTAGGGTCGGTTGTAGTCATATTTGACATTAACCCCTTGAACATTTAGCCATCTTGACGCCGGGTCCCAGTGAGGAATCTGATGAATATCCATCTCCTGCGTCAGATACTTAGTCATCATTAAACCAGTAACAGTCATCTTCTGAAGAAGATACATAACCCAACCCTCTTTTGAATCCGTAATAATTCAAGGGTTTCCCTTTTGGGACAAGCGTAGCTTTGGGTGCAATTCGGGGACCTCGCCCGAAATAAAGACCTTCGCCTCTCGCTAGGTCGTATCCCCACTTTTTCATGAGATCTCGTGCTTCTGGACTATATCTCGATAGATGTGAGCCAGGCTTATCGTCATCGGTATCCCTCTTTAAGAAATGATCTGGTGGTGGGAATGATTCTCCTATACCGTAGATTAAATTCTTCTCACCTCCTATTTTGGCGGGGATGACAAGTGTTGTCCCGAAGGAATCTCGGAGCTGCTTCTGCATCACAAACGACGATCGAATCGGCATGTGCAGTTCAGGATCATCATACAATCCTTTAATTACATCAAATAAAGATGGGGAGTATTCTAAGTCACCATTTATTTCATTGTCGGCAAGTTGCCAATTACAACTTTCATCCGACGAGTCTTCATCGTCAAGATTGATTAGAGTGGGTACAATATTATTTATAACAAACCCCCCCTCATAATCAAGCCCGCCCGACATCGGCTTCCTCGCTGTCCTGGTGCGGTAGATGATTCAATATCGGACTCATTACCGTAAAGGAGCGAGTCAGTAAAGTAGTTCTCTAACCCCTTAAACGGTTATTTATCCGCGACCACCGTCTTGACTTCATTATTAGTGTTGACATATTTCGCATTAATCGATGAAGAGTGGAGGGACTATAACATTATTATGGATCCAAGGTCAACCAATAATAAGTTATAAGAAGTCTCGCATCAATCACATAGCATGTGACTTGGACTTCAAATCACCCATTTTGCACTTTATTCGATTTTACCAAGTGGCCGAGACCCACCGGTGTTAAACCCAGAAATCATCGTGCTCGTAGATGCCACCATCGTAGAAATTCGAAGTTTGTACATCGCGAGGGCATGATGCTCCTGAACCCGGATCGACTTGGATCGGTTGACTTCTTGGAACCAATGTACCCGGTAAAAGTCTGATGCTTTGTCATATTTAGAATTCTTTGTCCGCATATCCTCCTTGGTGAAAGTTATGCAAGGGATGTGCTTTGTGGCGAGGTTGCACCGCTAGGACAAAGATTCGTGCAGCTCATAACTTGGCTCGATCCGAGTGAGAAACACTTCGAGTCGACTAGGGCCTCTATGCGCCTCTCACGGTTTCCAACCGGCTGATGGCGGTAAGCGTTATCCTCGCGGGATATTAGCCGCTTGAGCCATAATGTCGAAGCATCGCGAGGAGTTCAAACTTTCGATTTATCTCTTCCATAGGGCGATTGAAATGAGGCGCCGAAACTTGATCCTCACATTTGTTGGGGTTGCTTCTCTTTTAACTTGGCGTGTTTTCTTTAGCGACCACTTTAACATTGCGACTTTTCCATGCGCGTAGGGGGAGTCATCGCTACCCCCAGCTCCATCAATGTCTTGGCATTCGGATTAGGAGCTTCGGGATACTTGTAGTGATACTCTTGTCCACTCCTGGTGGCGAAGACTTCTTGTTCTTCTTCGGAGAGTTGTAGTGTCATTATCTGCTCATCATCCTTCTTCAAGATCGCTGAAGTAGTGTGACATAGCTTCCCCTTCCCCTTCGACTTCTTTTTAGATGAAGAGGTCACCCACTGCTCATCTTTGAGTAAATCCGGATGAACCCAGAGGATCTCACCGTTCGGGGCTGTATGAGGTACGAGTCCCTTTTCACGCTGACCGTGAGGGTCGTCGTTCACCATCTTCATCCCAACTTACACAACGGGCATCGGTTGGAACCAATCCAAGGGTACCGATCCGAAGCTGATGGAGACTGCGTTCACCCCTACTTTCTTCTCTTTGGATGCCTTCGGGGTAATGACCCCTACATCAATCAAGGCCTGGATTTTGTCCTTGAGATGATAACATGACTTCGTCGGGTGGTGCACCACTCTGCGGTAGGTGCAGTACTTCGGGTTCGTAAACTTCTTTACCTCCTCTGGTTCACAATTGGCGGCAACTGATTTTTATTGTTCTCCAAAAGGTATTTGAAAATACCGGGAACTTCATCATCCTTGAAGGAGTAAACCTTAGGGAACCTTGGCTCTGACGACTTCTGATTTTGTGGTCGATGTTGTCATTGAGGTCATGACTGCTATGGCGCTTGTTGCTGTGGCTGTTATTGGGGCTGCAGTTGGAACGTTTGATTTGCATCAACTATTTTTGCTGGCGCCTTCCACTTACCGCGTGAGACGAAGTTCTGCTTGTGAGCATTCACCGTTGGCTGACCTCTCTCCGCCTTCTTCCTTTTCAGGAATCGCTCGGCTTGCTCTCCGCGTATCTTCAAATTCTTCTAGGTCTCAGACGGTGCTGTTCCCATCGCTTCCAACACGTCCAATGACAGGTTGTTGTGGCACGTTTGGAGGATGAACTCCTCAGTTATGGGGTCTCGGTAATTCATTGCCTTATTTCTAAACCTCTTGATGAAGTTGTCCACCGTTTCTCCATCCTTTTGTTTTTCATCCAAGAGCGACCTGATAGATATTTTGGTATCGTCATTGAAGAAGTTGGCGAGGAACCTGGACTCCATGTCATCCTAACCGTTAATGCTCCCCGGTTTGAGACGGCGGTACCAATCGAAGGCAGCTCCACGAAGGATGCTAACGAATGACCGAACCATCAGGGGCTCGTTACCAGAAATAACTCTCAAGTGGGACTTGAAGTAGATAAGGTGCCGTAGGGGATCCTTCCGTTGAGCGGTAAAGTTAATTAGGTTGAACTTTGCCGATATGGGATTGATTCCCATTCTCTCGATACGCACGGATGCCCGCCTTCTTCACCTCTTGAGCGTAAAATGAGAGTGTTGATTTTACTCTCCGCATCTTTTTGTTCTCATTCTCACCTACATCTTTATCTTGGTGATTTTGAGGAGGACGATGGTATCGTCACCGGGCATTCTCGCTCATTAGGGTATTGTCACATGGCCTTCATCCCCATCTCGCTACTATCCGCTTGGTTATCATGGTTGCGATGACTTGACTCACCTCGGCGATTCAACAACGATAAGATTTGCTTGTCCTGAAATTCTCTCATTTGTTGCATGGCCATCTGCATTTTAAGCTGAAAATTCTCCTTCTGCTTGGCGAGAGCCTCCTCGAGCATCTTGGCCACTTGCTCTGTACTAATCATGAGTGCTTCACGGGGTCGTCCGTCACTTGATAACGTATTGTCGAAGGCAAATATGGAGCCAACATCTGACAGTTCGTCATCTGAAGGCGATCTCCTTGGCGCCTTACCATAGTTGGGGCTTCTAATGGTCCCGGACCGCAACCGAGTCATCCGTTGCGATGTCGTGGGAATGCCACGCGATGACATCCCTTTACTGGTCATGTTAATGGAGACGCTTGGCAACTCGTCTTCTTGAGGCGTCAATCTTCCCCTGCGAAAACGCCTTGATTTGGGTTCAGATATCTTGGCGCCAAGCCTATCAAAGATCGATAATTTGCTCGCAGTCGTCTTGTTGCAATCGCACTCGGACAACACCGTCTTGATCAATCTGGAGCATGGGCAATGTATGTTTTTCTCCGGGGATCTCCTTTTTCGAGATCTATTCGTACCCCCAGCACGATAGTACAACTCATCGGCATGAGTGCCAGAGAAACCTATCGTGTGTTGGCACGACTCCTCAGGTCTAACGTCCTCGTCATCAGACGAGAAAGTCTCCTTCTAAGGATGAGCTGCCCTTGTAGGGCCATCAAAGGTCACTCGCCGTGACGTACGCCTTCGCGAGTGTGAAGCTCCAGTGGGCTCTTGGACTACAATGTGCAGCCCGGTGCGGGTAGCTGTATGAACCTTCTTGTTGTGGTCGAGGTGGGTACTACACCCTGCGTTTGGAGTGACCCGAGATTTCCTCAAAGGGCCCAAGCGCTCCTTGAGTGGAACCTTGCCTCGATCATCAGGAACGGGACCGAGGCATTCTAACACCGCCTTCCCCGCTGGGATGAACCGCGATCTCCCCGGCAGAATTGAGGTGGGCTTACCACTGGGTGGAGTCGGCGATGGTGGAGTTGGCTTCCTTTGATAGAGATCAACTCGGGAGGTTGATCTTGTTCAACGCCGCTTTAGCCTTAACCGTTGATCCGGGTTTTGGCCTCCATACCTGGTGCGTATTCGGGGGCTTCTTGGCCACTTCCTCCTTCAACCTTCGGGCCTCTTGGACTAGAATTCGCGCATGTGTAAGGAGTGCGCGGCGCTTGCGGATGCATTCCTCAAGTGTTGATCGGTTCTATTTGACGCGAATCTAATCATTTGTCGATGGCTTGGAGGAGTTGCCTTGCGCCTGCTTCTAAGGCTTTCCGCCTCTCCTGGATTTGAGATCCGCTTTGTAACGGATCCCATCCACCGATTCTAATGCCTTGGCAAATCGGCGAGCCAAACTTTAGAGTCGACGTTAGCAGGCTCTTTTCAAAAGGTTCGGCGCGCCATCAGTCGGATCCTGGACTGAGGAATTGAGATCTTCATCTCTAGTTGCCTTGGGTACCGGAGAGATATTGCTTGCTGCGGCTTTGGCAGCGACGGGATCGGAATCCTTACCTTGAGATTCGACGTCCGAAGACTATCGGATTCTCCTTGCAGCGGTGATCTTCTTAGATCTGTAGGGGGAGGACGATCGGGATGAGGATGAGAGGTACTCCTCATACTTCTTCTGGTCTAACTCGTACTCGACCTGTTCTTTGACCGGGATCTGGATCCGCGGCTGCGACACGATGATCTCTGACTTGAGACCGTTGGCTCCCACTGTGGTCGCCAGCTTCTTCGTGGGGAAAGTCGGTATGATTATCATTGATCTGAATCTATTACACCTTTATGGAATTATAAACGAGATTCAAAACAAAGATCGCCTTTTTATAAGGCTTTACAATGAACAACCAAAAAAAGATTGCAACTTTTCTCCTAAACAAATGCGGGATCCGTTTATCGGATCCTCGCTTGCGTGGGTGTCTTTACCGCTCGAAACTTCTCGCCTCGACCACCGCTGCACTGATCCGTGTGATATCTACACGATCAAGAGGGGTTATTTCACGAAGGAAATAAGAGCCCAAGCAAATGAGATCGACTAAGTGAAATCAAAGCTCTTCTCGAGATCAAAACGAAGTTTAATCTCGAGTAAACGATGTAGATCTGATGTCGAAGTTGATTGCCTCCCCCAAAAAAGCTAGATCTGGATCTTCAAAAGCCTCATCTTTATCGCCCAAAACTCAGATCTTGATCCGGCAGAGCTTCCTCGTCTCTCCAAAATTCTAAATCTTTGCAAATGAGCCTTGCACCTCATATTTATAGCCTTAAAGCGATAACGGTCAAACCGGCTCGAACCGCCTAGCCATTTTCAGTAAGTGGTTCGCTCTGTCGAGTTACTTGAGAGTGGCTCGGCCACCGAGCCACTTAGAAGTGGCTCGGATTTGGCCGAGTCACCCAAGTGTTTCATCTTCCAGTATTTTTCGCCGTCCTCCGGTGTTCCGAGCTCGATTCGATTCAGGTTTATCGATTTTCGCTGATCCGGAGCTTCAAAGTTGGGTTTATCCCTTCGCTCGCACGCAACTCGTAGCTTCATTAGCCTTGGATGCTTTGTCGACTTGCTTTATGCACTTCATCGACTCGGTTAATTGACTTGGACGCCTCGTCGACTTGCTTTATGTGTTGGCGTCGACTCGCTTTATGCGTTAGCGTCGCGGTGACTTATTGTTGTATCATAGACGGTTCGCCATTATGTCGTCGGATGGTTCGCCGATCGTCAACTCCTTATCACAAGCTGTGTTCGGGAGCTTATAGGCAATTTTCAACGCCTACAAGGGTTATGTGACAAACAAAATATTTACTTGTAAAATGTAAATCTTACATTATTGTTCTATTTATACAGGTATCAAGAAATGGTTAAATTTACCAATCCAGGTAGTTGTGTTGCCATTGATGAGATTGATGGACGACTTAGGTGATTGTTTATAAGTTATAATGCTTGCATTCAAGGGTCTATTGCTGGAGTAGGCATCTTTTGCTCTTAGATGGGACATTATTTAAAGGTTGCTACAAAGGTATATTGCTAGATGCCATTACTTATAATGGCAATCAAGGAATATTTCCTCTTTCTTGTTGCATATAGGATCAGGTGAATGAGGATAACTAGAAGTGGTTCTTACAATAATTATGAGTGTATTATATGAAAGGCAAGAACTATACTATCCTTCATATCAACTGGTTATAAAATCTGATGCAGGCAAGGAAATAAGAGTAGCGGTTGAAGAATTCTTTCCAAAGGCTCTACATTCTAGATGTGTTCTCTATCTAGTAGAAATCTTCAAAATAAAGACGAAGGAATTAGGACATAAAACAAACATTGCTTAAATATTGGGGCCTTATTGCAATCTACGGCCTATAAGTTCACAACATCTAAATGGGATGATTACATGAAAGATATTTGCTTGATAGAGGCCTTATGTAAATGCTATAAATTATGCCCTAAAGAAATAGGCAAATGCATTATTCCCAGGCATAAGGTATAATATTAGCTGTTAAGCATATATGTTAGGTGTTAAACTTATTGATTAGTAGTTAAACATATATGCTAGATGTTATACTTACAGATTAGTTGTTAATGTTGATAGTTAGATGTTAAACTTAGTAATTGATTGTAAAACATATATGTTAATCATTATTTTGGATGTATTTTAGGTATGGCCACGTGGCCTCAAAAGCTGCTGAGTCCTTCAATAGTTAGATATGAAAAGCATGGATGTTATGTATCTTACCTTTGGTGGAGAGTATACGCAAACAAGTTATGGAGCGTATGCATGATAGGCAGGTTAAGGCTTCAAATGGTATGGATTCTTATGTCTAGAAGCTGAGTTGGTGCTGAAAGAAAATATTAGGGGATGCCTACAAGTTAAGCATTCAGCTGAAGATATTGTGGAAGTGGAATCCCATAAAGAGATTGTGGAAGTGGCGTCCTATAAAACGTGCAAGGTAGATTTGAAATATTATACATGTAAATATCGTTCTTGAGATATCAATCATATTCCTTGTCAGCATGCTTGTACTGCAATTGCTTGGATGGGACGAGAGGTTTATCAATATTACGATTGGTTTATGACTATTGAAGCTTTTAAAAAAAATCTATGAAGCATGTGGTACTAGCAGATAAGAGGAAGTTGAAGTCTCCCCTACAAGAAAAAACGGGAGACCAAGGACAAGGCCTATTAACAATAGACCATAGAATACTTGCCTAGTAAAATACTCTCGATGCCATACCGAAGGTCATAACTGATCAACATGCCATGAACCAATCTAATATGTGTTGTTATTTAAAAATCTTTTGTATTCTCTAATATTTTCAGTCAGTTTTCTATCAACATTCTGATTTTGTTGCTAACATTATGATTTAGTTGTTAACATTTATTGTTAGTTATTGATGTTATGATTTGTTTGTTAAATGTATGCAACAGTTGTTAATATTTTCAATTAAGCTGTCAAGCGTAGTATATTGTTGTTAGGCATTAAGTTAGTTGTAGAAGTTTTGCAACAATTGTTAATGTTTTTAGTAAGATGTCCAAGACTTATCCGATAGTTGTTAATGTTATTAGTTTGTTGTTAAAGATAACAATTACTTGTTACTATTATAAGCAAATGCAAGAAATGTAAGCATCAACAAAAGATATAACTATTTTAAACCCATAATAATTGTAGATGGTTGTTCACGGGGAAAGTCGGTTTGATTGTCATTGATTTCGAATCTGTTATACCTTTATGGGATTACAAACAAGATTCAGAAAAAGATCGCCTTTTTGTAAGGCTTTACAACGAACAATCAAAAAGATTATAACTTTATCTCCCTAAAACAAACGCGGGATCCGTTTATCGGGTTCTCGCTTGCGTGGGTGTCTTTGCCTGCGCCAGGGACTTCTTTTCTGTCTGTGGACCACCGCATAATCCGGATCCGGTGCGAGATCTACACAATCAAAAGGGGTTATTTCATGAAGGAAACAAGAGCCCGAAGCGAATGAGATTGACTAAGCAAAATCAAAGCTCTTCTCGAGATCAAAACAAGGTTTAATCTCGAGGAACTGATGTGGATCTGATGTCGAAGTTGATCGCCTCCCCCAAAAGCTAGATCTGGACCTCCAAAGTCGTCGCCTTTATCGCCAAAACTCAGATCTTGATCCGGCAGAGCTTCCTCGTCTCACCAAAATTCCGGCCCCCTGTGCAAATGAGCCTTGTACCTCATATTTATAGCCTCTAAAGTGGATAACGGGTCAAAACTGGGCCCGAGGCCTGCCTGGCCACTTGCAAGTCGCCAGGCTTTGGTCCGGCCACTTGCAAGTGGCTCGGCATTGGTCGAGCCACTTGGCAAGTCTTTCGGCAAAGCCGCACGCAAGTGGTTGACCTTGGCGAAACCACTGCAAGTGGCTTCGACCACCGAGCAACTTGTAAGTGGCTCGGTTTCGGCCGAGTCACCCAAGTGTGCCGTTTTCCGATGTTTTCGCTATTTTCTGGTGTTCCGAGTCCGATTCGATCCAGGTTCATCGGTTCTCGCTGATCCGGAGCTTCAATATCGGGTTCATCCTTTCGCTCACACGCGATTCGTCGCTTTATTAGCCTCGGACGCTTTGTCGACTTGTTTTATGCACTTCGTCGACTTGGTTTGTTGACTTGGACGCTTCGTCGACTCGCTTTATGCGCTGGCGTCGACTCGCTTTATGCGTTGGCATCACGGTGACTTGTCGTTGTATATCGACGGTTCGACGTTATGTTGTCGTATGGCTCGCCGATCGTCAACTCCTTATCACAAGCTGTGTTCGGGAGCGTATAGACAATTTTCAACGCCTACAGACACTAGTGGAAAAAGCAACAACACTGACTGCAACATCGCTGACGGGAAGTTGCCGTCGGTGATGTGAACATTTCTGACGGCTTTTACCGTCAGCGATATTGCCGTCAGAGATGTTACATTGCCGTCAGCGATGTTAACATTGCTGACGGGAGTGAACATCACTGACGGGATTCCCGTCAGCGATGTTGGCTATATATACGTTTTTACAACTTGCGATTTTACCACAGTAAAACCCTAGCCCTGTGTTAAACCCGC
Source organism: Asparagus setaceus (assembly GCA_012295165.1). NCBI lineage: Eukaryota > Viridiplantae > Streptophyta > Magnoliopsida > Asparagales > Asparagaceae > Asparagus > Asparagus setaceus. The sequence goes on from CM022703.1 coordinate 2,105,849, forward strand.
CGCCGCCGCCGGACCCTTTCCGCCACTGCCGCCTCGCCGCCACTGTTCTCGGCCTTCGCCGCGTCCGTTTGCCGTCGTCCAAGTTCGCCGCGTCCCTTCGCCTCTTCTTCTCTCTCTTTTCGCCCGGTGCAAGCCGCCGCCGCCGCGCCGCCGCCCGTACTCAAGGTATTATCTTCTTTTAATTTATAGTATTTTAGTATTTCTTGTAATTTTATGGGTTATGAAATACACATTTTGAAAACCCCAAATTAAATTACCTAATCTAACCTTAATTACATTGATCTACCCAAATTGATCTTCATCATAACCTCAATAACATTATCTTAAGCATAAAATCCTAATTAAGCCTACTTAAAGTTTGTAACCTAACCCTAACTTTAATTTTCATCAAATATAGCTAAATAAACTTATTTACCCAAGTGAATAACATATTTTCAACTAACTTTAATCCAAAATTTAATATTTTCTAATTAATTAATTAATTTTAACTTTAACAACTTTAATCCTAACTTTAATAACTCAATAATCTACTCTAATCCTAACATTAATAACTTAATTAATTAATCTACCAAATACAATCCTAATAGTAACCTAATTATAATTTAATAACCCTAATCTTAGCTTTAATAATCTACAATAATAATATACTTTTTCTTTTTAACATAATCCCATATATGATAGTACTAATTAAACTTTAGTCATCCAATTCCTAATTTAATAACCTAATTAAACAAATGTAATCATTTACTAATGACCCCTTAATTCTACTAATTTTTACTCAAATATGATATTAAACCTAAATCTTAGTAATTAATTTAAATATATATAACTCTAATCCTAATTCTATGAACTAACTATCGATTTAATCCTAATACCAAACCTAATTACATTACCCAAGTCTAGAACTGAATTAAACTAACTTTAAAGTTAATATGATCAACAAAGTAACTTAACTTTAACAACTTAACTCTATCTCTAATTAATTAAATTTAACTTTAACTCTATCTCTAACTCTAATTAACTTTAACTCTATCTCTAATTAATTAAGTTTAACTTTAACTCTATCTCTAATTAATTTTAACTTTAACTCTATATCTATCTCTAACTTTAACAAAGTAACTTAACTCTATCTCTAATTATCCTAAGTCTAGAACCGTAATTAAACTAACTTTAAACTTAATACGAACAACAATGTAACTTAACTTTAAGTACCATCATTCTTTTAAATGTCAAAACTTTTGATAACTTAACTTTAACCATTGGTCCTAACTAACCATATTAAATATTACTATAAAGAGATTCAATAAAAATAAGCCTAATATTGCTAATAATATTATATGACTCTAGTCTATCACCTAACTAAACTAACTTTAGTCGTATTATCAATTTAATCCTATTTAAAGTAGACTAGAATTTATCCTTAAATAACACTAATACAATCATGATTATATTACCATAAGTCTAAAACTCTAATTAAACAAAGGATTGTTATGATAAATGATTCGATGTTATTGATACATTCAATTTAGTTAGATATATGACATTGCATTGTGTTATATATCATGGCAATATGAATCGCAAGTCGTTACCCTAGTTTCTCGCCTAATAATGTTGATGTGAATCTCTTCTAATATAAACGACGCAATTCTAGTTGGATGTGAAAATACTTTTATATCTAAAGAGAATAATGTGATTTATGTTAGGAGCATGATCTACATGCAATAATTATTAGATCCGTCCGGAGGATTCCCTCTCGCGACAAGTTAGAATACAAGAGTGTATCATCTATCTTTGTATACTTTATGTATTTTTATTCCTTGAAAATTTTGATAACATCGCATCGCATTGTTCTCGTGGTACAATAAGCGTATGTTGTTTTATGACGATCTATAATCGATCTATTATCGATGATTGATACGCATTATAACATCCGCACAATGTACTCGGAGAACAATGGTAGGTACGAAATTTTTAAGAAATAAAACGCATAAAGTATGTAAAGATAGTTGTAGACACTACTATATTTCTAATGGGATAGGTCCATTTCCTATGACACCGTTAAAGTGTCTTATTGAAAATTACATCGCTAGATTTTACTCCAACATAATTTATGTGGTGAAAAAGTATGATACTCATGCAACCGTTAATTTGATCGTTAATAATAAAATTGCGCATTACCTAATTATGCTCAATTTCATTAATGAATAAAATTATATATGTATATGTATATCATCTGATGAGGATAGTTCAGACAAATCATGGCTGTTGTAATATATATCATCTTTTGTATATTCAACTTGCACATGCATACATCTTGAATTGAAATGAAAAGTTTAATAACTCTCTTATTACATCTTGTTTTTATTTTGGACAATATAAATTGCATCTATAATATATTATTTTGTATATTTATTTAACTTGCGATGTCTAAAACATTAGCAGAGGCTATTCGAAGAAGCCAATCCCATGCAAGACTAATCCATCGAGGAAGAGCAGCCTAGTTTAGAAGAGATCGGAGGTATAACTTAGTTTAAGTTAAGTATTTATTATTCTTGATATATGCACAATAATAATTTATTTCTGTTATTTCTTTAGGTGAGGACGAGGATGAACCATCTTACGTACCATTATATGCGATCCCGCAGTAATACTTCATGCATATATTCCTGGATTGAGCTGGCCTTTACCAAAGATGCGCAGGGGTACACTCAAGCATTGCAGAGATACCAATTGGCTAAAAACGGTTGGATGAATGGATGCAACAGATTGAGGAGATATTAGTGATGTAAAAATGAAATCGACAAAGATTTGGTGAGTTTAATCATTTATTTTCTAGTATTTGATAATTAAATTGAATTATGAGAGCTTAAGGTTAAATAAATAAAAATGTTATCATTGGATATCTATTAGGTTGTAAATCGTGTTTTATATTAAGACATACTAGATTTTTTGGCTTTTATGACACCTAAAATTAATATATATAAACGATGAACATATAATATCTTCATATTTGGATCCAAGTTCCCCTATAACATCTCAAAGTTTTGAGTCTCACGTTGTTAACAATGAGAATTACATATTACAAAGAGGTATCTTTCAAAACATAAGCCCATGTCACTTTCCATAATTAAAGGAACACTCCTACCCGAAAGTTAATATCTAACAAAGATGAAGTAACTTCGACTTATTTTAGAAAACTTAATGTTTTGAGGGAGTTGTATCCAAATATATGAGAATTTGGGGACTTGTATCCAAATACATGAGATTTAGGGGACCAATAAATTTAATCAATCTAATATGTAAAATATATGCAAGCCAATAGTATTATATAAGTTACAATGATATTCATCTAGTGCGTAGTAGGCTTATTTAATAAGTAGGTGCTCTTATAACTTAATTAGTTGTGGATTCTTTTGGTATTTTGGAGTATTTGATAATTACATTGAATTCGGGAGCTTAAGGTTGATTAAATAAAAGTGTTGATATATTTATTATTTTTCTTTATTGTAGGAGAAAAACTCTTCAAGAAACCAGGATGGTAGGGAAGTAACTTTAAGAAAAAGTTACCACCGGATGGCTTTCGTGCATTTGTAAGGTGGGGACACAATGGGATTCGACCGCAATGAGCTAATAACTTTAGCTCATATCTTGGATGCTTGATAATGAGGAGTGATAAAGTGAATCCTTACTACGAGGTCGAAGGAAGCCCTTTAATGTCCCGAGAGTATATATCGAGATTGTTGGGTAAAATACTATATTTTTTAATTATTTTACATTTTTATCAATTGACCGTGCTTAACTATATGTTAATATTTAGAGATATTTCAACATCGAAGACAATCCCGTAGGGTGGGATTTTTTATTTGGATACATGGGAAAGTTCAAGCATGCTCTTCGGGAATGGAGACATGAGATAAAGAAGAAATGCTTCAAAAGTTTCACTCCTAACTGGTAGAGGATCTACAAGCGAGATAGGAGGATTGAGCCAGATCATTTAGCTGCACTTATTGTATTATGGGGCCAGGAGGAGCACCAGGTAAATATGTATAAATGCATAATAGAAATTAGATTCTTCATATAATATTTGAATTTAGTGATATATTTCGCTTTATATTTACTAAAGTTCTCTTTGTTCATGTTGAAGAAAAATGTCGAGAAATAAACTAAACCGATGGAAGAAAGATTATGATCATCATACGGGAACTACTTCATTTGCCCGATTGAGGATCAATTTTGTAGGACAACGGTATAAGATATTTTATCTTATATATATATTCTCTCCGCTTCCTACAATATTTGATAAATAAAACTAATAAATAAATTTATAAATTTCTAACGCCCCTATATCCCGCCTTAATTACATAAGAGGACGATGGTTCACTTTAAGAAGGGTATGATGCCGATGATGATAAGAAAAAGCTAGAATCGGCTAAGAAAATGCAAATATATCTATATATAAGTTTAGTTCCTTGTTTATTTCCACTCTAACCTAATGAATTGCATGTAATTGAAAACAAATATAAAATAAGTAATGTTTAAGGCACAACATTAGAACAGACTTCACAACATTAATTAGAACGGACTTCACATTAGATCCAAGATAGATAGTTTAGTTACTTAATGAATTACATGAATTACATTTTACTTCCACTCTATCCTAATGAATTACATGAAACTGAAACTAATCTTGAAGGCTTACATTTTACCTATTTTAGAAATTCCAATTCTTAAATGCATTTTTAATCTTTTAGGAAGCTCGAAAATACATATGCCGAGGTTGTTGCACGAGCCGAGCCCCCGACTAGAGAAGAGAATTATAATGTGAGCCATTTGGTTTGTGGACTTCCTAAAAGGGAGGACCAGTGGATGGGAGTTGGAGCTCGAGGGTGTCTACACCATTCCAGCTCTCCACATTTCAACGCCATCAACTATGCCCTCGGGGCCCTCTTACATGCAGCAGAGGATTGCACTCGCAGCGATGCATCTTGTTAGTTCGGTGATGGATCTTTTAGATGGCCGATTCCCGAGGAGATGTGGGAGGATATTCAAGAGGAGCTTATAATGAGTGATCCACCCTACTGCTACTTTTGCGATGGTTTCCGTGCAAATATTGAAATCTTGTAGATGCATGGTTCCTATTCACCGCGAAACCGATTATGAAATGGTTGGCTCTCAAAATGCATTTGGTGGTAGTGGAGAGAGTAGTAGAAAGGTATATTTATTATATAATGAAAACATGATTACACACAATATTAAATATGTGATTCTAAATTGGTTTTATTTTATGTTAGAATGAAGATGTTATCATCGGGGAGCACGAGTGAGGGATGGAGACGGGTGGCAACGCTGACGATGATATGGATAGGACGGATGACCTATCTTAGTGAGTTATATCCTAAACTCATGTTTGTATATTGACATCTTTATATTGGAGAATATTATGATTTGCTTGTATGCTTAATATCCTAAACTTCGTGTTTGTTGGAATTGTGAGATATATGTGGGTATGCATGTGAGTATTATATATATGGACATGCACGAATTTTGTGAAATTTTGTGAAATTTTTTGCGGAACGTGCACGAATTTTGTGAAAATTGAATGGATACGAGATGTTTGTGAAATTTGGATTGGATATATTTCATATGTCATTTTGGAATGTGCAGGGATTGTTGTTAGCGGAATATATGCAGGGAATTTAGTTTGTATGTACAGGGAATTGAATGAAATCATCTGTATTTTTTTTAGCTGCTGGTAAACATCGCTGACAGGAATCCCGTCAGCGATGCGATTCTGACGCATAACCGCCGATGTTCACTCGCCGACGGCAACCGCCGTTCTTCCCGACGGCCACCGTCGCGGATGTGAACATCGCCGACGGTATTTCCGCCGCTGATACATATCCTCGACGGATTCCAGCCGATTTTAACAATATCATCGACGACTAAGCCGCCGCTGATGTAACATCAATGACGCGATGTGCCGCAACATAATTCCGCCAAGAATGAGCATTGCCGACGCGTACCGTCCGTGGATGTTTCTTCTCCGACGGACTATTATCGACGGCATATCCTGACGGAAGCCCGCCAAGGATAGCCATTGCCGACGGAAGTAGGGCATCCTTGACGGAAAGCCCGCCAAGGATGCGTGGTTTTCCACCGTGAGATACCCTCCAAAGTGTTTGGTGTTGCTCTTTTATAGAAGAAGCCGTAATACTTTGGATATGATAAACTGACCCGGTTAGTATAAGGGACTGAACATGGCTTGAATCTTGACTTCTCAATTCTTTTGGACTATCCGGTGCTTTGTAGGATGGTGAAAGTGTCGCGGTCTTGTATTTATTATGCGACATGTCGAAGTCTTGAATCGAAGCTGATGAATGAACTATTTGCTTTAGCTCGTGCTGGTGAGTTGTCATCGAACTTACCATCCAACTTCATATTTCATGAGGCTTAATCTTGAATTGGCGAATTCTCCGATGCGTAAGCCTAACCACAGTGGTAGGAGATTGGGGATTCGCCCTTTAATAGGTGAACTCTCCATTGTGACGCTTATTGCAGGACTGACCACAACGGGAGGGATTTTCCTTGAGATGCGACGCGTTAATCGGCGTCCGCAATTTTGACATTCAACCTTCAATCGACGATTGCGACGTGTTGTCTGGCGTCAATACAGTTTATACTCATGCATTCACTGGAGTTTCGGGAATCAATTTATCCTCATATACCCATTCGGAGGTGGTCGAGTTATCCTTAAGATATTTTCCAGGAACTTCTCGCCAAAATAGGGAATAGTTTATACTCGTATACCTTATTGGAGTATCCCAGTGGGAGGAAAATGGGGGTTGTCGAGTTATCCTTAAGAATATAAAACTATTCTCCAGGAACTTCTCGACAAAATTTAGGAAACAGTTTATACTCGTATACCTGGTTAGAGTAGGATTAGGGTTCGCACAACTTGAACCCTATAAGAATTGACCCTCAATGGGTGAAGACCTCGTGTAGGAGAGAGGAATCTGGTGGGGATTCAAGTTTGGTCGAATCCTACTCTGACTAGGATTGGCCGAATCCTGCCGGGACTGGGATTACTAAAATCTTGTTGGGATTGAAATTCCTGAAATCCTGTTGCGACTGGGATTCCAAATCCTGTTATGGCTGGGATTCCAAATCCTACTGGGACTAGGATTGCCGAAATCCTGTTGGGACTAGGATTATTGAAATCTTGTTGTGACTGGAATTCCCGAAATCCTATTGCGACTGGGATTCCAAATCCTGTTGTGACTGGGATTCCAAATCCTGTTGTGACTGGGATTCCAAATCCTGTTGTGACTGGGATTCCAAATCCTGTTGTGACTGGGATTCCAAATCCTGTTGTGACTGGGATTCCAAATCATGTTGTGACTGGGATTCTAAATTTTATTGTGACTGGGATTCCAAATCCCGTTGTGCCTAGGATTACCAAATCCTCTTTGATTAGGTTTCCAAGTCTTCTTTGATTAGGTTTAGGATTCCATACCCACCACAACTCGGTTTGGTCAAACCTGCCTTCAACTAGGTTTCTTTCTTTCTTTTTCTTCTTTCCTTCTCCTATTGGGTTTGGGCTCAAATAAAACCCTCTCCCCTATAAATATGGCAGCCCCCCCTTTTTTTTCTCTCTTTTTTTTTTGCTTTAAAGTTTCGGCCCCTCTCTCTCTCTCTTATCTCGGCCGAGCAACCCTCCTCTAGGGTTTTGGCCGAACACCCCCCTCTCTCTTTTTCTTCTTTTCCTCATCTCATCTCCTTTAAACTCCAAGAATCATCAGAGATCAAAGCCTCCTCTACGCGCCGGATTCAAGGGTTCCTCCAAAGCTGCGAACTTTTTGAGTTCTTTCAAGTCTTGCGAGCACTTTCTTTCATATTCAAGCTCGAGCTTTTCTTCAGGTAAACCCTTATAACTCTTGCATATTTGATCTTTATTTCATCATGCAAATTAGGGGGTAGGTGTGCAAGAAATTAGGGCTTTGATTGCACACCTGAAATTAGGGTTTTTTGGGGGTGAAATTGCATGAAGTTTGAAGGCTTTTGGTCATGAGAAAGAAGGCTGAAATTTAAGGGGCTTTTATGCAAAAATTGGACTTTAATTTGGAGGGTTGGTAGGCCAATGATTGCTGGGAATTCCTGAATTATTGCTTTGGCAGAAATTTGGGGGGTTTATATGCAAACCGTGGCTGAAATTCAGGGAGTTTTGTATAAAAAGGCTAAAATTCAGGGGGTTTTGTGCAAACATAGCCCCAAAACTTAGGGTTTGAGGGCTATTAGGGTGACTAAAATTTTTGGAATTCAAGGTAACCTATGTGGCTGAAATTTCAACCTGGTCCTAGGGGTATTTTGGTCATTTCACGACTAAATTTGGTTAGGAGAGGTTTTCACGCAAGAATCAAACCCGATACCCGTGCATATGTTCCTTGTGGGTTCAATTCGAATTCGACCAAGAAACCCCATATGCTTTCTTAGGATTTTGGTTCTAAATTCACAATTCCCCTTTTGTATTTCTGATTCTGACCTGTATGATTTCTCTTTGCAGGTCGAGATGTCATCAAGGAGATCCCGTGTTCGAGGAGCCAACGCTTACTCATACCGCGAAAGCCATCACTCTCTCGGTGAGCTTTTCCACTTCTCGCTGCATCCGACACCCGCTTTGGTCTATCAGATTCCCACTTTGTTTTCCTTTACAGGCAACCGGCAGCCGCCGATTCTCCTTCGTGAGGGTCGCCGCTAAGAGGGCCGCGATTCTCCTTCGTGAGGGTCGCCGCTAAAAGAGCCGCTGATTCTCCTTTGTCGTGGTCGCCGCTAAAAGAGCCGCGATTCTCCTTCGTGAGGGTTGTCGCCAAAAGAGCCGCGATTCTCCTTCGTGAGGGTCGTCGCTTAAAAGAGCCGCGATTCTCCTTCGTGAGGGTTGTTGCTTAAAAGATAGGCTTTGCTTGGTCAACACCTATCTTGAGGGTGATTCTATGCCGTATTATGTCACGTCGGATGGGGTATACTGTCACTTTCATGTGTGCGACATTATATGTTGTCCTATGCGTGCATAATGTGGCTGGAATCGTCTCATCCGATATAAGGTCGTGACTCTATCTCACAGTTTATGAGATGAGTTCTACGCCCTACGTTGCTTTTTACAATGTCCTTCATGATTGATTTAACGGATTTTGATCACTCCTTTGCAGTTGAGTATCCTTATGGAGCGTTCCCTCCTCATGCGATTGATGGGCGCCGTGGCGAGCATTATGCCGCTTCTGATATTCCTCGCTATTCCGCACTCTTCCCACCCAGTCCTTTCCGAATCCCGACAACCTTCATCTTACTTTATTTGATCGATTCCGCGAAGACCCGTGATTTGGTTTTATCGGAGCGCAAAGCCGATTTCGTTATATGTTCCGGTCAGATCGCCCAGTTTTAAGGAACCGCGCCCAACCGCGCCCGTGAACCGTAACGGAGGATTGGCATTCATTGGATATATTACCCACAAGGCTTATTTGTGTTCAGATCAGAATCAGTTGTCTGATGCCCCGTGTAATGGCTTGGATGTACCACCCGCGGGTGATATTTTTACTACCGCCATATAAAATCGCCTGCCTGCGTGTGAAGAATGCCTGGCTCCACCGAAACAAACACCGCTGTATCTCAAAATGTACCAATGGAGCCAGGAACTACACGCCGCGAGTTTATAGCGCGCCATTCGCGCCACCATGTATGGGCTACCGATCGCCTCTCATCCTTTCTTCTTCGGTTAGAGTCTTTACGATCCGGATTCAACACCTTTTGACCAGCATGGAGAGTTGGATTGGCCCTTCATGAAATGCATCGCGTCCGCTTATCGATGGGGAGGATGCTATACCAAGAGTTATCAATCCCGTCTCAAGATCCTGCGGCTCGATTGTCACGATACTTTATGGGATCTCACCTATCATTATCACATTGCTTGGCATGCACCGAGCCATTAGCAAAGAAGGGTAAGCCGCAAGTGAGCCGGAAGCAGCTTTGTGTTACTTGTTCAAGAATCGAGAGCGATTCGTGAGACAATTTATGAATTGGCACCACTCTCTCCTTCAAACATCAACGAACCGATTCAATTCGATACTGCCTTATACCACTAGGGGTACCGAAGGTGGTTTTCCTGCAGGTACCAAATTCAAGACATTTCTGTGGCATGTCATAAAGCCGATTCAAACCGACGACTCGGGTCGGGCTATCTCGCTGCTTCAATAAGAGGTACGTGGTACCATATCACCGGGCGATGCTTTGCCTTTGAGGTCCTTTATCCCAGCTTCAGCCTTGCTCACAAAAGAGGCTTTCTCCTGATGGTGGCTAACATCCATCGTGGGCTTCGGCAGATAGCTAATGCCTCTATTCAGGTAGAGGATGGGCCATCAGCCCGGATTCCTCTTACAAAGGTGGAGCTTCCCTATACTTACTTGATGGCTTGTTCGCCCTTCATCGTCCCGGATATGATGACAAAGATCGAGTATCGCAGATCCTTCTATCCCCTTATTGCAATTATTGAAAGCTACAAATGGAAGGGACGAAGCATTTTTAGATGCAAGAAGGGAATTGTGATTCATAATACGGATTTTCTAGGTGCTTTCCCCAATTCTCCTACCAAGATGGCGTAGTCCTTGATCGATGAAGAGATGTTAGGCAGCCGGACTTCTCTTGACGCCGGCCGCTTTAATTGGTTTGTGAATATTAGGCCAGCTACTTAACCTTTCGTTAGAATCGCTTCATAGAGCCATATCCGCCTTTGCCGCATTCGCCGCCGCTTTGGTTATGATCAATTTTATGTCGGAAATCCACGCCGCCAACTTCAACTCATGGGGATTGGTAGACTGTCCGGTCCCAGGCCGGAGTATGACTGCACCGGTAAGCTAAGTTCCCCGAAGTGCCGACGTCCGGAGTCGACATTCTTATGTTGCACTTGGTCAGCTAGCTAATGAACCTATTCGTGTGAGACGATCTCAGCAAGTAGTGGCCAAGAGATTTCGGCTAACGCTTGATGATTCGAAGCCGCTCGGCCACAGACGCGGCGTGAAGACTCGCCGCGCGCACGATAGAGGAGAAGAGATATCCAGCTCTGCCGAGGACCATTCAAGAGAAGAGCAGACTGACGAAGAAGACGTTAGGCCAGGTTTTTCCACCTTTCCTCTTTCTTCATCTCTCTCCTCTTTTAGAGTTATTGATATTATTTTGCCGCTTTTAGGTATACGCCGGGCGGAGGATCTTCATGCCTCCCGAAATAACATCCACCGCTGTTTTAAGAAGTTAGTCCACAAAACACATGTGAATCCGCGAGCTCTTGTGACAGGCTTAACCGGTGATGACTTCATTAGCGGAGGAGGTAATGCCTAATCGCCTCTGGCCACTTACTTCCTCGTGTTTTGAACTCACATTCATTCACCTTTTGTGCAGGCGGATGCGAGAGTGATTTCGATCTCCCTCACCATGATTTTGCTTCTTTCAAGGAACCCAGCTTCACCCAACAGATGCATGAGTTCATAGTGGACAATTCCGCAGAATCTATTAGGATTAATGGGACTACCGATGTAGGACCTGATTCAATAATTCCAGGTACATCTATCATTCGTAATACTCCATTTAGATGGCGAGTGCAGGAGTTGAATGACTCGGAACCCGTGCCTTCCCTAATTACCTCTATGCTCCTTGCTCTTTTAGAGAAGTTGCAGGAGGCAAATACAGATACCGAGGTTAAAGAGATAATTCCCCCTATAGGAGGTAAACTATCTCTACCCGTTACAGGTTTCTTAACTTTATTTTCTTCATCTTTGTCTCCTCGTGTCAAACTTCTCACTAGAAGATTTTGATGACGTGGGCCTACCTATGGACATCCCCGAAATGGATCTGAGCTTCAATTCTCCTCGAGATGACCATCTACCCGATGATATATCACCTGAGCCAAAGATCCCCGAAACTGCTGAGGTTCATTCCTCTGAAGGTATGGGTTCTTTCTCCCATTAATTGTAGGATTAGCCATTTTTGACTAATACAACTATAATTCATTCTATCATTGGCGTATGCCTTATTCTCGATGTTCTTCGTAATTGGTTACTATGCCAGCGGGCCAGGTTCGAATTTAACGCTACTGTGACCAGCTACAATAGTTGATGCGTCAGTAGCAGTTCATATTCCGATGGACTCGTCAATCCATGAAACGGTGCCAATTGAGCCAGGTACTAGTTACCCAACTAAGGATGTCTGTACCGGCCTATGATTTAAAATTCTGATGTGCTCACTGTTTTATTTTGCAGGGCATATATCTCACTTTCATGATTTGGCTAAGGCCGATCTTGGACGACACCCGACGCTTATCATTTGCATTGAAGTCCGGCCATTTTTCTCTCATGAACATGGTGATCACCAGCCTTCTTAATAAAGGGCTCTCTCCTCCGCCGGGCTTTAGGCCGATCCTTGATCCGCAGATCGCTTTTGATAAGTGGACGCCATTTTTTCGTAATTAGCCCGTGCCATTATCAATGATCCGATCACCGAACTCGACCTTCGGCTACGGAGTTGCAAGAGATGTGTGCTTCATCATATGTGGCCGATCGAATGGGTCCTCATCCGATGTGTGGCATAGCCGAAGTTCTTAATGAGTTCGAGGTCATGTGCATCGAGGCCAGTAAATCAGTTAAGACCGCCCTGCTAAGAAATCAAGATCCTTGAGCCACATCAACTCTCGCTGTTTCGAAAGTGAGGCCAGATAGCGAACCTGCCGCGAACTCCAAGCAAAGGAAGAGAACTTCGCACAGTGTAGCCGACTGTACAATGAAGAGGAAGCTCTGACTATCCTATCCAAGAAGCCGGAGCTCTAACAAAAATTGGTCAATTTGAGGCTAACGCCGCGATGCAAACGAGGAATCTTCAAGGCCGAAGGTAAGAGGAGCTCCACTGCTTTAACAATGAGTTGTCCCACCGAACAACAAATCTTGTGTCGTGAAACTTAATATTTGAATGCCCGTAGTGTGAAAGACTTGATTCTTCATTTGTTGAATAAAACTCTATCCTCCTTTCATCAATTTTCATTATGGTTTCACCTGCGGTAATTAGCCATCATGCTTATAGGATTTTTGGCAAACCCTCTGCCATCAACGGATTTGATTAGCCTTTACCGACACCGCTTGAATCAGCTAGCGCATGATTGTCAAAACCCGCTCAAGACGTGAACGCTGTGCTAAGAGAATGAAACTCTCTAGACTTAATGCTACGATGTTGAATACGACTTCGCCATCTTTACTAAAGAGATCAACCAACAACGCCTGGTATGCTGACTTATCCCTTCTTAGGCTTCGGATAAAATTCCCCAAGATGATACTTGGTGTCTTCTTCAATCTGGAGAAATGACTAAATCGGGCGACGCTGGTAGGCATTGGCTTTAGGATTATTGGCCAACCCCACCATCAACGGATTTGATTAGCCTTTACCACCACCGCTTGAATCCTAAGCGCAGGCGATTGTCTAAACCCGTTCACGTAACGCTACGCTTAAAAGAATGAAACTCTCTTAGACTTACTGCTATGATGTTGAATACATAGACTTCGTCATCTTTTATGGGAATTGACTACCCGAATAGTTAGGAACTAACTGGCAACGCCTGTTAGGTGTAGACTTATCCTTACTTAGGCTTCAGGAAAAAATACCCCAAGATGAAACCTGGTGTCTTCAATTCCAGAAAGACTAAACCAAGAATGCGGTAGGCGCTGGCTTATCCCTTCTTAGGCTTCGGATAAAATGCCCCAGAATCGAACTTTGGTGTCTTCTTCAATCGGTAAAAGACTAAACCGGCAACGCGTGGTAGGCGTTAGCTTATCCCTTCTTAGGCTTCGGGATAAAATGCCCCAGAATCGAACTCTGGTGTCTTCTTCAATCGGAGAAAAGACTAAATCGTAGACGAAAGATCAAATTAATGTGGGAAAGGAAGAATTTTATATTCTATTTCCCGACGATGGAGAGGAAGAATTTTATATTCTATCTCCAAGTCTTCTTTTAGGATAAAGACGAACTCAAAATAAGAGAGGAATGATTTTATATCCTATCTCTTGCCCTTGGAGGGGAAGAATTTTATATTCTATCTCTAGGAAGGAAGAAACTAAAAGTGGGATCTCCACTTCGAGAATCGGAAGGGATGAAACTAAAAGTGGGATCTCCACTCCGAGAATCGAAAAGAGATTTAGATAACTTTCACTTTTATAAGATTCATTATCTGATCTGAAAATGAAACTCTCGTTTATCGAGATGAAATTCCAACTTCGGCCCTAACCGTGGGAAGGTGTGACCGAAGTGGCGGGGAAGATTCAGATAGCTATCACTTTTATAGGATTCGCTTCCTGATCTTGAAAATGATTTTCTCATTTATCGAGAGAAAATTCTAACTTCAGCTCTAACCATGGGGAGGCGTGAGTGAAAATGGAATCCTTCTATTTATCAGAAGGGGATCTCAATTTTAAAAGTGAGCCTCTTGTTCATTGAAAGGAATCAAGAGGAGGTTCTACTGGTGGATTGGACCAGAAAGATTTTTGTTTAGAGGACTCACCGCCAATGAGTTTGATCGGTGAGGGAATTTATGGTGGAGGATAGATTTAGGGTTATCCTCAAGGACGATGGAGAATTATTTTCTGAGGAACCTCCCTTCAATATGGGTTATCCCGAACGTACTAAGGGTAGTACTTTTTCAAGAACTTCCCATTTATCGGCATTAATTGTCTGTCGCCATTTTGAGTAATTAAGCGGTACGCACCGTTTGAGTAGACCTTGTCTATCACAAACGGTCCTTCCCATTTAGGTTCGAATTTATCTTTCTTCTTGGAGTTGAGAATTATCACCGCCGAAAGCCGAGGACAGTGTCTCCTTCCTAAAGCTCGCCGGACTCTCTTGTTGAAAGCTCTCATATTCGCTTGGTAAAAATCAATGTGTTGTTGAGCCTGTGCACTTCTCATCCAACATCTCGAGCTCTTCAAGGCCTCGATATTGTTCCTCCGCTATCATCTCGCCAGAGGGCGATCCGGCGATGGAATTTGATTTCCAACTAAGCACCGCTTCACATCCGTATACCGTGAGTATGGGTAGCTCCAGCTATGCGGTGAATCATGGTGCGATATGCCCGAGTAAGCTCCGAAGTTTATCATCCCAATCACGCTTATTGGTTTTCACAAGCTTTGACAAGATCTTAATGATCGCTTTGTTGAATGCCTCGCCTAAACCAAGTAGCGCCGGATAATAGGTCACGACAGACGCTTTGAATCTTGAACTTCACAAAACCCGATGAAGGCATTGCCGATTAATTGAGGACCGTCATGCACGATCCGCTTTGGCACACCGCGGTCGATAGATGACGGATGCTTGATGAATCTAATGATGTTGTTCGCCTTCACCTCTTAGCGGAATTGCTTCAGCCTTTACTTAGAGAAGTAGTCGGTGATTGCGAGGATGAACCAATCACCTTTAACTGATGGAGGGAAAATAGCCGAAGGATGCAAATGTTCGGGTCGATGATGTAGTTCGCGGTATTTGACACGCTGCGGCACTTTCGAAGCCGCATCGATTTCATCATTAACCATCGCAAGCCGTATCCCATTCTTCTCGATGCGCATCATAAAGCTTAGACCGTTATGCCGCACTTCCACCGTGTTTCCCTAAGAACTTCCTATGCTTCTTTGCTTGAAAGACACGTAAGCAAAGAAGTCGCCGCATCTACGCACGATATAACGCCCGGGTCTCGAAGTTATAAAAGAACCTCTGCTCTTCGCTTGATTGATTCCGCTCTCTTTTACGCCTTCGTGCAAGATGTCATGTAGGACATAATCGATTATAGGAAATCGCCAATCTCGGGTTCTAATTCACCGTTGAGTGCACTTCTTTGATGACCACATCTTTGTCGTCGACTCTTTCGCCATATATTGGCACGAAGAGTTGGTGAGTTTTACAGCGATCACCGCTCGCACTCGAGGATGCTTAACGATATCGCCAATGCCACGCGCCGCAACAGAGCGCGCTGAAGGCTTGGATGTACTCAATGAAGAATTCTTCAACTAATCCGCCATCTCGATACGCTTCTGGTACGGAACCAAGTCCGGATTCCTGACTTCATAGTCCCCACGAACCTGTTTGACTATCTGTTGAGAATCTCCAAAAGCTTCGAGATATTCTACCCCCATCTCGTTGGCAAAACTGAGTCCAATAAGCAAGGTGTTGTATTCAGCCATATTATTGGAGCACGCTCTTAGCGAAAGTAAGCCCACAGATCAATGTTTCCCCGGGGAAACTAAGACAACTCCAACTCTAACTCCTGCGAAAATCTTAGAACATCCGGGGGTGCTTATCACGTTGGTTGCTCGAGAAGCTCCGTCAAAGTATAGCTACCATATTTGCTGATGTGACGTAGTGTTGACCTCATGGGTTTCATCTGGCAAGTCATCATACAACTCGGCCGTATCCTTTATTGGATTAGCTGCTAAAAGATCGCAAATTGCTTGTCCCTTGACCGACTTCTGTTATTTGAAGTGCATGTCGTATTGGGACAAGAGCAAGGCCCATTTCGCTAAATGCCAATTCATAGAGGCTGGTTGCATCATGAATATCCGGACTGGGTTTATGCTGGAAAGAATGTAAATCGTCTGCCCGACTAAGTAGTGTCGCATCTTCTGAACTGCGAACACTAACGCTAGGCACCCCTTCTCGATCATCGGATAGCGGGATTCAGCACCTACTAACGTCCGACTGAGGTAATACACCGCTTGCTCGTGACCGTTGTCATCGTCTTGCGCGAGCAAAGCGCTTAACGAGTGGTTCATCACCTTGATGTAAATCAAGAACGGTTTACCTGACTTCGGTGCAACGAGAACGGGAGGATTTGCTAAATATGCTTTGATATCCTTGAATGCCTTTTGACAGGCGTCGTCCCAAACAAATAATACTCCTTTCTTGTTTAGCTTGGAGAATGGCTGGCATTTCCCAGAGAGGTTTGATATGAACCACCGGATGTACGCTTAATCGCCTCTTGTAACCCTCTCGAAGTTCTCTTAAGCTTCTGGGTTGTAATTGCTTATCGCCTTCACTTTATCCGGTCGATGTGGATACCCTTAGTGGTGATAACGAATCCAAGGAATTTGTCGCTGGACATTCCGAGAAAAGATTTAGTGGGATTCATCTTTAACTGATGACTCCGCATTAGATCGAATGCCGTCCTCAAGTCTTTGATGTGGTCATTCTTATCGCGGCTTTTCATGACTAGGTCATCGACGTAACATTCAACCGTCTTCTGAAGATGTTCGTAAATATTTTCGCATGGCCCGCCGATAAGTGGCGCTTCGTGCCAAATGGCATGACCGCAGCGTAAGACACCGAGGGAGTTCAACGCCGGTGTTTTGGCGCCATCCGGTGCATCTTGATTTGATTATAACCAAAAGCCATCCATGAAAGACATTCTTCAATCCGCACGGTTGTCAATGATGACATCCGTGATTAGAAGAGGAAAATCGCTTTGGGCATGCGACGCTCGATCCCTCAGAGTCGACGCAGACTCGATTGTCCCATTCTTCTTTGAACCGAACAATATTTGATACCCAACCGGTGCCGCGACTTCCCCGGATAAAACCCGACGTTATGAGCTTTTTACCGCCACGCATTGATTCCATGATTTAAGGACTAAAACCGCCTTTGCCGTTATTTGACCGTTTGACATCCGCTTGATATTGAGGTTATGAGTAGCCATGTTCGATCAAGCCCCGCATATCTTCGTAATTCCAGCTTAAAACGCCAATATACTCTGATGAGAGATCAATTCCTCTTTCTTCCGAGGAAGACACCGCTATGAATATAGTTTGATTGGCTTCACACCCATATCGACTTGAACGTCGGAGGTTCCTTTTGCTCAAACCGTCCCCGTATTGCATATTGAGGTGATGGATCCACGAGTCTTCCCATGTTGGCATCTGTTCATTATCCTCCATCATGGTAGGGTCGGTTGTTATCATATTTGACATTAACCCTTGAACATTTTGCCGATGCTGACATCAGAGTCCCAAATTGAGGAATCCGATGAATGTCCGCCCCTCGCTTCTGACACTTGGTCGCCATGAACCAAGAACATTTGTCTTCTAAAGAAGATACATAACCCAACCCTCTTTTGAACTGTAATTACCCAAGGGCTTTCCTTCGTGACATGCGCACTCAAAAGCACTGGACCTCGCCTCAAACAAAGACCTTTCGCTCTGCCGTCCCACTCCCCACTTTTCCATGAGATCTCGCACTCGACTATATCTAGATAGATGTGAGCCAGCTTATTGTCCGCCGGAACTCCTCTTCGAAGTGATCCGTGGTGGGTATGCTTCTCCTTACCGTAGATTAAATCCTTCTCCTTCCTATTTTGGCGTGGATGACAAGTGTTGTTCAAGGCGGCCTGAGTCGCTTCGGTTACACACGACGATCGGATCGCATGTGCGCTCAGATCATCATACAATCCTTTAATTACGCCAATAAAAGACGGGAGTATTCTAAGTCACCATTTATTTCATTGCCTAAGTTGCCAATTACAACTTTCATCCGACGAAGTCTTCATCATTAAGATTACACATACGTACAATGTTATTTATAACAAAACCCTCATAATCAAGCTTGCCAAAGATTTCCTCACCGCTGTCCGTGCCTTGGGCCGATGATTCAAGATCGCACTTATTACCGTAAAGGGAGAGAGTCTGAAGTAGTTCTCCAACCCCTTAAATGGTCGCTTGTCCACACCACCGCCTTGACTTCATTATTAGTGTCGACAAATTTCGCATTAATCGATGAAGAGTGGAGGGGACTATAACATTATTATAGATCTAAGGCCGACCCAATAATAAGTTATAAGAAGTTTCCGCATTGATCACATAGCATGTGACTTCGTGACTTCAAATCACCCATTTGGCACTTTATTCGATTTTACCAAGTGGCCGACCTACCGGGTGTTAAATCTATAAATCATCAGTTCAGAGATACCAAACTTCATCGTGAACTCGAAGTTTGTACATCGTGCGTAGGGCATGATGCTCACAATGAACCCGGATCAACTTGATCCGCTGACTTCACGGAGCCAATGTACCCCAGAAAGTACGTGGTCCGCCATGCTTGGAATTCTTTATTTGCATATCCTCCTTGGTAAATGTTATGCAAGGGATGTGCTTGGTGGCGAGGTTGCACTGTTGGGCCAAAGATTTAGGGAGCTCATGACTTGGCTCGACCTGAGTGAGAAACACTGAAAATAGGACCTCCAGAACGCTCTCGTTTCCTTTAATAGTCGCAGGTTCAGAATCGCTATCTTCGGGATATTAGCTAGTTGAGCCATGATGTCAGCGCTGGAGGAGTTCGAGTTTCAGCTTATCTCGGCCCAATCGGACGATTGAACGAGACCGCTTCGAACTTGATCCTCCTGTTGGTTGCTTCTCTTTAGCTTGGCTGTTTTCTTTAGCGACCACTTGCCGCCGCGACTTTTCCGCACGCCAGGGGAATCATTGCTACTCCCCAAAGTAACGCCTTTGCATTCGGGGATTAGGAACTTCGGATATTTGTAGTGATACTTTGTCCACTCGTGATGAAGACTTCTTGTTCTTCTTTAGAAAGCCGGAGTGTCATTATTCGCCATCATCCTTCTTCAAGATTGCCAAGTAGCATGACATAGCTTCCCTTCCCTTTGAGTTCTTTTTAGACTAAGAGGTCACCCACCGCTTCATCTTCGAAAATCCGATGAACCTGTGAGGATCTCGCCGCTCGGGGTCAGATGAGGTACGAAGTCCTTTTCACACCGACCGCGGAGGGTCGCTGCTGACTGCCTTCATCCTAACTTTCACAACGGGCGCTGGTTGGAACCAATCCAAGGGCACCGATCCAAGCCGATGGAGATCGTCACTTCTTCTTTAGACTTTGGGGTAATGACCCTACATCAATCAAGGCCCGGATTTTGTCCTGAGATGATAGCATGACTTCGCCGGTGATGCACCGCCTCATGTAAGCGCAGATTCTCGTTCGTGAATCTTCTTTGCCTCCTCTCGTTTACAATCGGCGGTAATTGAATTTTGTTGTTCTCCGTAAGATATTTGAAAATACCGGAACTTCATCATCCTTGAAGGAATAAACCTTAGGGAACCTTTGGTTCACGCACTTCTGATTTTAAGGCCGTTGTTGCCATTGAGGTCGTGGATCGCCGCGCACTTGTTGCTACGACCGTTGTGGGGCTACAGTTAGAATGTTTGATTTGCATCCACCGCCTTTGTTGGCGCTTTCCTCTACCACGTGGTACGGTTTTGCTTATTTGAGTTTGACCGGCTGACCTTCTCCGCTTCTTCCTCTTTTCAGAATCGCCGGCTTACTCTCCGCAGATCTTCAACCTTCCAGTTTTAGATGGCGCCGTTCCTATCGCTTCCAACACGCTCTAATGACAGTTGTTGTGGCACGCTTGAGGATGAACTCCTCGCTATGGGGTCCCGACAATTCATTGTCTTATTTCTCAACCTCTTGACGGTTATCCACCGCTTTCTCCGCTTTTCGCTTTCATCTAAGAGCGCACTGATAGATATTTCAGCGTCGCCGCTAGAAGTTGGCGAGAAATTTAGACTCCATGTCATCCCAACCGTTAATGCTTCCCGATTTGAGACGGCGGTACCAATTGAAGGCAGCTCTACGGAGGGTGCCAACGAATGGCCGAACTATCAAGGGCTTATTGCCGGATATGACTCCCAAGTGGGACTTGAAGTAGATAAGGTGCTGAGTAGGGGACCCCTTCCCATCGAACGGCGTAAAGTTAATTAGGTTGAACTTTGCCTGATAATGGATTGATTCCCATTCTCTGATACCTGCACTATGATACCCGCCTTCTTCACCTCTTGAGCGTAAATGAGAGTGTTGATTTTACTCTCCAGATCTTTTATCCTCTCATGCTCACCTACATCTTTGTCTTGGTGATTTTGAGGAGGAACGACGGTATTGTCACTGGCGTTCTGTTCATTAGGGGTATCTTTGGCGTTGTGGCCTTCATCCCCATCTGCGTCGCTATCCGTTTGGTTATCATGGTTACGACGACTTGACTCGCCGGCGATTCAACAATGACAAGATCTGCTTGTCACGAAATTCCCTCATTTGTTGCATGGCCATCCGCATTTCAAGCCGAAATTCTCCTTCGCTTGGCCAACGCTTCGAAAGCATCTTAGCTACTTGATCTGCGGGCATCATGAGTGTTTCACGAGGTCGCCTCGCCACTGATAACGCGTATGTCGGGCTTAATGCGGAGCCGCCTCGGCTGGCCATCCGCGAGGCGATTCTTCGCTTCTGCCATAGTCGAGCTGCCTAATGGTCCTGCATCGCAACCGAAGCCGCCAGATGCGCTGGGAATGCTAATGTGACGACGCCCCTTTGCTGGTCATGTTGATGGTTGCTCCCGCAATTCATCACTTTGAGGTACTGACTTCTCCTGCGAACGCCGCCGACTCGCATCTTCGCACTCAAGCTCGCCAAAGACTGACAATTTGCTCGGAGTCATCTTGTTGCACTCGCACTTGGACAACACCGCCTTGATCAATCTGGAGCATGGATAATGCATGTTTTTCTCCGTGATCTTCTTTTCGAGATCTACTGTATTCCCCAACGATAGTAATAACCCATCTAAGATGAATGCCGGAGCAACCTATCGTGTGTTGGCATGACTTCTCAGGTATAACGTCATCGTCATCAGATGAGAAAGTCTCCTTCTGAGGATTAGTTGCCCTTATAGGGCCATCAAAGGTTACTCGCTGTGACGTACGCCTTTGTAAGTGTGAAGCTCCCGTGGGCTCTTAGATTTGGATCCGTAGCCCAGTGCGGGTAGGTGGATAATCCTTCTTGTTGTGGTTGAGGTGGGTACAACCTCCTGGGTTGGGAGTGACCCGGGATTTCCTCAATGGGCCCAAGCGCTCCTTAATTAGAACTTTATCTCGATCATTAGGAACGGGACCGAGGCGCTCTAACACCGTCTTCCTGCTTTGGGAAGAACCAGCGGGATCACCTGAAGCAGGAATTGAGGTGGATGGCGACTTGGGTGGAATCGGTGATGGTGGAGTTGGCTTCCTTTGATGAGGATCAACTCGGGGAGGCTGATCCTTGTTCAACGCCTCGGCTTTAGCCTTAACCGCTGATCCGTGTTTTGGCCTCCATACTTGGCGCGTCTTCGGGGGCTTCTTGGCCGCTTCCTCCTTCAACTTTCGGGCCTCTTGGACCAGAACACGAGCATGTGCAAGGAGTGCGGCGGCGCGGATCGTTCCTCAGGAGTATTGTCGGTTCCGTTTGATCGCGGATCAATCATCTGTCGGCGGCTTGGAGGAGTTGTCGTCGCGCCGAGGAGGCTTTCCGCTTTCCGGATTTGAGATCCGCCCGTAACGGATCCCATCCACCGATTCTAATGCCTTGGCGAATCGTGAGCAAACTTTGGCGTCGGCGTTGTGAGCTCTCTTTGAAAGATTTGACACGCCATCGCCGATCTCGACCGAGGAGTTGAGATCTTCATCTCCGGTTGCCTTGGGTGGGAGGAATCTTTGCTCTTCTTGGGTTTGGCAGCGGTGGGATCGAAATCCTCACCTTAAGATTCGACATCCGAAGACCATCGGGTTCTCTTTGCAGCGGCGATCTTCTTGGATCCGCGGGGGGAGGACGATCGAGATGAGGATGAAAGGTACTCTCATACTTCTTCGG
Organism: Asparagus setaceus; assembly: GCA_012295165.1. Taxonomy (NCBI): domain Eukaryota; kingdom Viridiplantae; phylum Streptophyta; class Magnoliopsida; order Asparagales; family Asparagaceae; genus Asparagus; species Asparagus setaceus. The sequence continues at coordinate 2,128,589 of CM022703.1, forward strand.
TCGAACTTTTTCGACCTCTTCTTTATTAGGGATCACGGATCGCGGTCGGCATGACGATCTCTGACTTGAGACCATTGGCTCCCACTGTGGTTGCCAGCTTGTTCGCGGGGAAAGTCGGTTTGATTGTCATTGATTTCGAATCTGTTACACCTTTATGGGATTACAAACAAGATTCAGAAAAAGATCGCTTTTTATAAGGCTTACAACTAACAATAAAAAGATTACAACTTTATCTCCCTAAAACAAGCGGGATCCGTTTATGGTCCTACACTGCGTGAATGGTGTCTTTACTGTAGGGGACTTCTTTTCCGTCCGTGGACCACCGCGTAATCGGATCCGATCACGAGATCTACGATCAAAAGGGGTTATTTCACGAAGGAAGCAAGAGCCCGGCTTAATGAGATCGACTAAGCGAAATCAAAGCTCTTCTCGAGATCAAAACAAGGTTTAATCTCGAGGAACTGATGTGGATCTGATGTCGAAGTTGATCGCCTCCCCCAAAAGCTAGATCTGGACCTCCAAAGTCGTCGCCTTTATCGCCAAAACTCAGATCTTGATCCGTGAGCTTCCTCGTCTCACCAAATTATTTGTGCAAATGAGCCTTGCACCTCATATTTATAGCCTCCAGCGGATAGCGGGTGGCGGGCGAGGCACTGCTGGCCGCTACAAGTGGCGAACTTTAGTGTGCCGTTTTCCGGTGTTTTTGCCATTTTCCGATGTTCCGAGTCCGATTCGATCCAGGTTCATCGGTTCTCGCTGATCCGGAGCTTCAATATCGGGTTCATCCCCAGCTTCGTGCAGCGATTAAATCGCTTTATTAGCCTCGAACGCTTTGTCGACTTGTTTATGCGCCGTCGACTTGGTTTGTTGACTTGGGCAGCCGTGAGCTAAGCTTTATCTTGGCGTCGACTCATTTTATGCGTTGGCGTCGCGGTGACTTGTTGTTGTATATCGACGGTTCGACGTTATGTCGTCGTATGGCTCGCCGATCGTCAACTCCTTATCACAAGCTGTGTTCGGGAGCGTAGAGGCAATTTTCAACGCCTACAATGGTTAAAATATACAAGTTCTCTTCCGAAATAATGCTCAATACAGATAACATGAATCTGATACTTGAGCCTAATACGAGTTCAAGAAGTAAACGCCCGTGGGCTAAACACTTTAGATGGGGAAGCTCGCCCAAGCCATAGTGAAGCTCGCCCAAAATTGCAATGAAGCTCACTCTCAAGACCAAGTCAAAGTGAAGCTTCAGGCGAAGCTTGCCCAGAATCAGCTCCACCCAAATATTCCACGTGGGCCATGTCACTCATGTTCTGGCAAAGTTTGCTAGAATAAACTTCACCCATGACCGTTATCGACAAAGTTCGCTAGAAAGAACTTTGCCCAGAGCCATTTTAGGAGCCATTTTTTGTGGAAACGGGCCACCCCCATTAACTACTAAGTTAATGACCACTAATCCATATTTAATGGCCACAATCTCTCTTAGCCTATAAGAGGAGGGGAGATTAATTATTTTTAGCATCTAGCACCTTGATCATCTTGAATTCTAAGCTTGATCATCTTTAGAGAGTTTGAATTTTGGCTAAAAGCTTTGGCAACTTTCTAAAATCAGTAAGAAGACTCATCGACTTAGTTGGATCGTCAATGAAGCATAAGAACGACACTCCATCAGCACACGAAAAAGAGCCCATCCCATAATTTTTCTTGTTTCATTGTAATCTTTAAATTATAATCTTTTATTTTTGTTATCAATTTTAAAGATCTGAAATAGGATGGTGACTCTGCTTGGGAATTCTTTCTCATCGAAGAGAAAATCATGTCACGCTCAACACTAGTGTCAAGTAAAATGCTCGATATCATTGATTTGAATCGCCATAAACTCATCACTGAACAATATGTTCTTTATAAGCTTACACAAAATTGAGGTTAACTTTCTTTAGAACAATGCCGATCTCTATTGATTTTTTCGCAGTGGGTTTTGACACGTAATCGCCAGACCATCAAGATCTCCATCCGCATGGAAATCGATTCGAAGGATGCTGAAGGCCGCTTCAATTAAGGAAACGTTGCCAGGGGGGACACTAAGAGGACGCGATCGCGACTCATTACGGAGAGGACGCTGTAGCGGTGAGATCTACTAGGAGAAATACGCTATTGCATGTACCGGCCTCGCTGATTCTTCGATAGATTCCACGCCATAAAGCCGCACCGTGCCGTGACGCCAGATTTCAAGCGAGAAAGTTTCAATAAACAGTCGAAGTTCGGTCTTTCAAATTCGAAATCTCACCAACTAGGAAGACCCCATTTATAGAATGGGAGAAAGGAAGCCCGGCTCCACTTGGCCGCAGCCACCTCCGCCAAGTTGGTCGAGATTCGCCAAGCCTCTATTCTATAAATAGGGTCTTCCCGCTTGAGGGGTGGGCGACGGGATTTTCGGAGATTTGAAGGTCGATTTCTCGATATTTGTGAGAGAGCTCGAGATCTACGAGCCGCCGACGACAGCTCCAGCACCCATGAAGCACGAAGTTCACCGACGCCGATCTACAATCACGAGGTGTTTAATTCGGTCGGCTACATGTAATAGCGCCAGGATTTCTCCTAGTAGATCTCACCCGCCCTACATCCTCCTTCGCGTGGAGGCGATTCATACGCATCCCTCCTTCGGTGTGATCCCTTAGCGCTTTGTTTCTTCGCGGAAACGAGCCCCTTCACGCCTCAGAAGTTCCGTAACCCGGCTTCCACTGATCGGGATTGCGCTGTGGTCTACGGACGATTCAAGTCCCCTAAGACAGTAAAGAACCCACACAAGCCGGTGATCCGACATAATAGAGATCCGAAGCGCTTGTTCACAAAAGGAGAAAGTTGTAATTTTCAATTTTTTCATTGTAAGCCTTATAAAAGGGCAATATTTTCTTTGAATTTGTTTCAGCGACCGGGTTTGTAACAGCTTCAAATCAATGACAATCGAGATGACTTTACCGCGAACAAGCCGGGCGACCACATTGGGAGCCACCGCCTCGATCGGAGGTCGCCGTACGCAACCGCGATCCTTATCCCTGGAGGAAGAGGTCGAAGTTCGAAGTTCAACCGTAAGAAGTTCGAGGAGTATCTTTCCTCGCCCTCCGCATCTTCCACGCCGCCCAAGAAGGTCTCCGCCGCAAGGAGAACCCGATGAGCCTCCGGCGTAGAGCCCCGTGAAGGCGAAGTCCAACCTCGCCGCCGCAGTAGCGAGAAATCCCTTGGTGCCCGGTCCGACCACGACGGGCCGAGATGAGCCAACGACGCTACCAAGACTCTCCAAGCGAGCCCACCAAAGGCGACGACAAAGCATGGCACGCAAACATGCCAAGGCCGCGGCAATCCATGGATGGGGTTCGCTATGAAGCGATCTAAGATCCAGATTCTACGCAGAGGCTCCATTTCAAATGATCGACGGTCCATCCAAGTCGCCAACCAACGAAAGTGGGTCCGTGTCAAACGGAACCGCTTCCACGCCAGAACGCATTCGTAAGCATCGCGCACTTCGCGACAAGCACTAACGCTGGTACAACAAGCTCGTGAATTGAAGAAGGAGGTGGTAAAGAAGCCGCCAACATACCACCAGGTTTGGAGGCCCAAATCTAACGGTGCTCCAACCCCAGCTGGCACGGCATCAAAGACTGCCAACATTCCAGCTCGTCCCCGCGACTTTAAGCCGGTTTAGCGCTTCAAATTTAGCGCCAAAGCCCAAGTCCGACGGCGCCTCAAAGTCAAAGTCGTCTGCATCTGAACCGGTGGTGACGCCAACTCCCGCCACCAAACCAACCATCAAGGATCGCTTAGGTCCTCTGAAGGAATCACGGGTCACTCCTCATACAGGAGGTCGCACCCGTTCCAAGATTCCTGCAACCGGACTAAAAATCAAAGTCCGAGAGTCCGCCGAGACTTCACGCTCACATAAGCGAAAGTCAAGGCGAGTCACTTTCGGTACTTTCGGTGAACAAGTCCATTCTCGGAAGGAGATGCCTTCGTCTGATGACAATGATGTTATACCCGAGGGATCGTGCCGACACATGGCAGGTTGCTCCGCATTACAATACCGACGAAGCTGTACTACCGCATGTGGGTACGTAAGAAATCTCAAGGGGTTCCCCTAAACTAACACGGCCATGCTTGTGCTCCAAGCTCATCAAGATGCTCTCGAGTGCAATTGCCATCGAGAAACCCCAAAGAGTTTCGGTCTTCCGTAGGCTCAAGATCGATTAATGCCGAGACCTAGGTCAAGGCGATTCGCAGAAGGATGACATCCCGAGAGGATGAATTGCCGAGGTCACTAATAATATGACCAAAGAAAGAACCGCTGTCACTTAACTATCCCAAGCGCATCACAATGGTTAACTCGCTTATGTCCCGACTATCCGACGGTCCACTACACTAACTCCCCGAGAGGGATACCCACGAGGATGATGCCGATGTTGGTTCAAGAATTGCCTCTGATAATACCGTATCTAGCGAAGGATGCCCCCAAGAAACACTTATGATCAGTACAGATCAAGTGGCTAAAATGCTAGATGAAGCGTTAGCCAAGCAACGGGAAAACATCAAGCTAGAGATGGATTTAGCCATGCAGACGATGAGAGAAATGCATGACCAACAAATCCAAGCCTTGACAAAACATCGAGGTGAATCGAGTCAACGCATCGACGTCGACTCAGATGACAGCGATTCAGATCAAGAGGAAACACAAGAGGATGATAACCCTCCTAAACCAAGCGACGCTGGGCATAATGTAGAGAGCGAGAAGATCAAAGACCTTGAGAGCAAAATCAACTCACTGATTTCCGCTCAAGAGGTGAAGAAGATAGGTATTCCTTGCCCATACCCGAGGGAGTGGGAATCAATCCCGTACCCGTCTAAGTTTAACTTGATAAACTTCACACCGTTTGACGGGAAGGGTTCCCCGACGCAGCACTTGATCTATTTCAAGTCGCACCTCAGGGTTATTTCTGGCAATGAGCCTCTGATGGTTCGGTCATTCGTTAGCACCCTTCGTGGAGCTGCTTTCGATTGGTACCGCCATCTTAAACAAGGGAGCGTCAACAGCTGGGATGATATGGAGTCCCTATTTCTCTCCAACTTCTTCGATGACGATACCGAAGTATCCATCGGAACGTTACTCGATGAGAAACAGTATGACGGAGAAACTGCGGGATACCTTCGCCAAACGATTCCAGAACAAGGCAATGAACCGCGGATCCGATAACGCAGGAGTTCATCCTCCGCACCGCCACAACAACTTGTCGATAGACGCGTTCGAGGCAATGGGAACAGCACCGCCCAACACCGGAAAGACTTGAAGGTGCGGGTGAACAGCCAACGCTTCCTCAAGAGGAAGAAGGCGAAAGAGGCCACCGACAACGAAGCCCTCAAACGTAACTTTGTCCCACGTGGCAAAGGGAAGGAGCAGCCAGATGACAGCTATGAACCAAACGCTCCAACTCCAACCCTAGCAAAGAAGCAGCAGCGAAGAACAACGGCGCCGCAACAAAGTACGTACGCCGGGCAGGGCGTCAGACCACAAAATAGAAGGCCTCGAGCCGAGATTCCCAAGTCCTATTCCTTTAGGGACGGCGAGGTTCGGTCTCTTCAAGTATCTTGTGGAAAATAACAAGATCAAGCTCCTCCGATTCGTAATCAAGAGGAAGCAATGAGGACTTAACGATCCAAAATATCAGGCTTACCATAGGTAGTTCATCACCCCACTAAATCATGTTTCGCCTTAAGGATAAAATCCGTGCCTTAATTGACGTAGGGGTCATCACTATGAAACCGTCCAAAGAAAAGAAGGTCGGAGCAAATGCGTGTCTATAAGCTTTGGGTCGCCATTAACATGGTTTGAACCTAAACCGCTGGTCAAAGTCGCAATGAAGACGGTGAATGATGACCCACACGAAGCAACGCCGTAAAGGACTCAGACGATACGGCCCCAAATGGCGAAGTCTTGTGGGTCCACCCAGACCTGCTTGAAGATGATCAATGGGTAGCTTCTTCTTCATCCAAGAAAAAGTCAAAGCGAAGGCAAAGGTATGCCATGCTACCAGAGTTCGAGGGAGATGACGAGCAGGTGGTGACATTCCAGCTGTCCGAAGGGGAACCTGAAGCCCACGCCACCAGGAGCAGACACGAGTACAGATACAAGTACCCGAAGGTTCCTAATTCAAATGCCAAGACGCTGTCAGAGCTGGGGGTACCAACAACACCCCTCACTCGCGCCAAAAAGGCACAACAACAGATAGTTGCCAAAGAGGCTATGGCAAAAGAGAAGCAGCCACAGGAAGTTCAGCTCCCGAAACAGTCTCGCTTCAATCGCCCGATTGGAAGAGATAAACCGGGAACTTCAAGCTCTCCGTACCGCTTTGATGTGATGGCACAATTGGCCAATATCCCCGCAAGGATCACTCTTTACAAATTGTTACGGTTGTCAAAAGAGACAAGAGAAGCTCTTCAAGAAGCTCTGGCAGATTCAGAGGTCTTCCTCACCCAGATTAAGCCAAATCCAGAAGGGTCAGCCCAGCAATGCAACCTTGCGGCTAAACACTTGCCCTGCATTACTTTTACAAAGGAGGATATGCAGACAAGGAATTCCAAGCACGATAGGCCGCTATACTTCACCGTATATTGGCTCTAGCGAAGTTAACCTGATCCAAGTCGATCCGGTTTCTCACAGGAGCATCATGCCCTCAAGGCCATGTATCACCTTGAAATTCCTCGCCAAGAAGTCAAGGCCAACAGCACGGTGGATCTACGGATTTAACACCAGCGGTCCCCACTTGGTAAAATCCGGATTATGCCAAATGGGGACTTAAAGTCCAAGTCACCTTCTATGTGATTGACGCAGACTTCCTATAACTTATTGTTGGGTCGACTTTGGATCCACTAACGCTATAGTTCCATCTACTCTTCATCGTCTCAAATATGTAGACACTAACAATGAAGTCAAGACGGTGGTCGCAACAAACAAATGCTTAAGGATGGAGAATTATTTTATCGATTCTCTCCTCTACGTAATGAGTCCAAATCAATCATCTACCAAGGCACTGACAGCGTGGAAGAAATATTCCGCTTGATTATAGTGGTGGTTTTATTTTAAATGATATTGTACCACTTGTAATCAATCTTGGCGATGAAGAATCGTCGGATGAACATTGTAATTGGCAAATTACCAATGAATCAATAAATGGCGATTTAGAGTACCCTTTGTCTTTGAATGATGTGATGGCGGGTTTATACAACAATCGAGTTGCACCTACCAACTCTGTCATCTTGCTTTACACAAAAGCGGTTTCAGACTCCTTTGGGGCAACACTCGTCATCCACGAAGATCAAGTAATGAAAAGACTTGATTTATGGAAAAGGAATCACGGTTCAATTTGAATCACTTTTAGAAGAAGATGAAGATGACAATGGCCTATTCTCCACACATTCGGATATAGTCGAAACTTGGATATCATGAAGAAGTGGGGTATGACTTGACACAAGGGGAAGGTCTTTGTTTGGACGAGGTCCTCGAGTCCTGCGCTGACATATGTCCCAAGGGGAAAGCCGGATAACTATTACTCGTTTAGAAGGGGATTGGGATATGAATCCTCCTCGGAAGATGAATGCTGCGTGGTTGATCGTGACCATCTACGATGAAGAGGCGGATACTCGTCAGATTCTTACGCTTGGGATTACGGCGTTAGCCTTGGAGGCCTTTAAGGCCTTGATGTCAAATATGGCTGATTGATCCTGCTACTATTGAGGATGATGAAGATATGCCAACATGGGAAGACCCATGGATCCATCAACTCAAAGAGCAGTTTGGGGATAGATTCGAGCAAAGAGAACCCCCCACTAAGGACGAGGTAGTCCAGGTTAATATGGGTGACGAAGAGCATTCTAAGCTCATAAACATCAGCAATACTCTTCCCTCAGAAGAGAAGGAAGAGTTAATCGCCCTAATCAGGGAGTATATCGATGTGTTCGTCTGGAGCTACGAGGACATGCCAGGACTTGACCCTAATGTGGCGACACATCGCCTCAACATCGAGGTGGATGTCAAACATGTCAAGAAATCGCAGAGATGGTTTCGTCCACAGATCTTGCAGGCAATTGTTGACGAAGTGAAGAAACTCATAGAATCGGGATTCATCGAGGAAATTCAACATCCGGATTGGGTGGCGAATATAGTCCCGGTCATGAAGAAGAATGGTTCGATTAGGATGCAGTATGGACTATAGAGACTGAGCGGCTGCTTGCGAAAGATGACTTTCCTCTTCCAATCACCGATGTCATAGTCGACAATACGTGTGGATTTGAAAGAATGTCATTCATGGATGGTTTCGGGTTACAATCGGATCAAAATGCACCCGATGGCGCCAAGCACGGCGTTGAAGCCATCGGTATATATTGCTACGGTCATGCCGTTCGGCCTCAAAAATGCCGGCCCGCGTATCGGCGAGCAATGACTAAGATTTTCGGGATCATCTCGGGAAGCGGTCGAATGCTACGTCGGCGACTTAGTCGTGAAAAGCCATGACAAAGGAGATCATATCAAAGACACGAGCGGTATTTGAACTCATGCGAACTCATCAACTAAAGATGAACCTGCCAAATCCTTCCTTGGGATGTCCGATGGCAAGTTCACCGGCCGTCGTCACCAACAAAGGAATCCATGTCGATCGATAAAGTGGCGATTCAAGATTTGCAACCTCAAGAAATGCGAGAGAACTTCGAGGGGTTACAAGGCGATTGGCGTACATCCGGTTCATATTGAACCTATCGGGAAGTGCCAACCATTCTCAAAATTGAATAAGAAGGGCGGTCGCTTATTTGGGACGACGTCACGGAAGGCATTTGAAGAGATCAAATCGATCTCGCCAAACCTCCCGCTCTTGTTGCACCGTCGGGAAACCATTTCTCGATTTACATCAAGGCAACGGATCACTCGTTAAGCACTTTACTCGCACAGGACGATGACAGTGGTCACGAACAGGTAGTGTATTACCTAAGTCGAACATTAGTCGGTGCTGAGTCTCGATACTCAATGGTCGAAGCAAAGGCCTTGCATTAGTGTTCGCGATTCAAAATGCGCACTATTTAGTCGCATGCACGATTTATGTTATCTCTAACATAAATTCGGTCCGAATATTTATGACGCAGCCGGCCTCAATGAGTTGGCGTTTGGTGAAATGGGCCTTGCTCTTGTCCCAATATGACTTGCACTTTAAACAACAGAAGTCAGTCAAAGGACAAGCGATTTGCGATCTCTTGGCTGCCAACCCGACAACGGAAGCAGCCGAGCTGTATGATGAATTACCTGATGAAGTCCACGAAGTCAACACTACATCGCACCAACAAATATGGCGACTGTACTTTGACAGAGCTTCTCGGGCTACTAATGTGGCAAGTGCCCCTGGGTGTTCTAAGATCTCTGCTGGAGTTGGGGTCGTCCTAGTTTCCCCAGGGAATCATGTCATGCCCCGCGCGTATTCACTCACCGAACCGTGCTTCAATAATGTGGCCGAATACAACGCGCTACTTATCGGACTTAGTTTTGCCAAAGAGCTGGGGGTCGAGTATCTCGAAGCGTACGGCGATTCGTAGTTGATAGTCAAGCAGATTCGTGGAGACTACGAAGTTAGGAATCCTGATCTAGTTTCCTATCACCAGGTGGCCATTGAAATGGCGGACTCATTCGAAGAGTTCTTCATCGAATATATCCCGCGCCTTCAGAACGCTTACGCGAATGCATTGGCGGCAAGCTAGATCGCTGTAATAACCTTCCAGACCGAAAGCTGGTCACTACGACTCATCAACTCTTTGTACCAGTATACGACGAGGTACAAGAAGACAAAGGGGTAGTTATCAAGGAGGTACATACAACCCAAACCAAATTGGAGCCCCGAGATTAGCGCTTTCCTATCATCGATTACGTCTTACATGGTATTTTGCCAGAAGACGTGAAGGAAAGAGAGTCAATCCGGTGAAGAGCTCCAAGATTCTTCTACGACACGGAGACCCGAATGTTGTATCGCCGGGGGTACGACGGTCTTTTACTCTGATGCCTTTCAAACAAAGAGGCAGAAGAGGTCCTTCGAGAAGCACACAGAGGTGAATGTGGTGCACACCAACCTGGTCCCAAACTCTATGATCGTATCAGGAGAATGGGCTACTTTTGACCAACAATGATTAATGACGCAGTCGCGTACACTCGAAGATGTCACGCGTGTCAAATTCACGCGAACTATATGCATCAGCCTCCGGAGTAGTTGCATCCTTCAGCTACATCCTGGCCATTCGAGACATGGGGAATAGACATTGTAGGTCCCATCTTTCCTCCATCAGTCAAAGGTGATCGGTTTATTTTAGCGATCACCGACTATTTCTCCAAGTGGGCTGAAGCAATCCCGTTAAAAGAAGTAAAGGCGAGCACCGTCATCAAGTTTATCAAACACCATGTCATTTACCGACACGGTGTCCCAAGATGGATCGTGCACGACAACGGTCCCCAATTCATCAGCAATTCCTTCTTTAGGTTTTGCGAGAAGTTCAAAATATAAGATGTCTCGTCGACAGCCTATAATCCGGCAGCAAATGGGTTAGCCGAGGCATTCAACAAGACAATTATCAAGATTTTGTCAAAGCTTGTGAAGAATAACAAGCGAGACTGGGATGATAAACTCAGAGAAGCACTCTGGGCATATCGCACAACCGTACGCACGCCAACTAGAGAGACCCCGTATTCTCCGGGTCTACGTGAAGTTTATTCTCCCATTGGAAATCTAGATTCACACCAAGACGCCTCTTGCAACGAGATGACGATCAAGAACAAAGATCGAAATGTCTCGAGGAGCTCGAAATGTTGGATGAAAAGCGCCTGGAAGCTCAACAATGCATTGAGTTCTATCAAGCTAGGATGTCGAGAGCTTTCAACAAGAAAGTATGACAACGGAGTTTCAAAGAAGGAGATTTGGTCCTCGATGCTCGACAACTGATAATCCTCACTTCTAAAAAGAAAGGTAAATTCAAACCTAAATGGGAAGGTCCGTTTGTAATAGAAACGGTTTACTCCAATGATGCATATCGCCTAATAACCCAAAATGGCGACCGGCAATTAATGCCGATAAATGGGAAGTTCCTGAAGAAATACTACCCTTAGTATCTTCAGGATAACCCGTTTCGACGGGAAGTTCCTCGTGGGATACTTCACCCACTTTCCTCGAGGATAACCCTAGATTTATCCTCCATCATAATTTCCCCCACCGATCAAATTCCTTGACGGTAGGTCTACAAATTTTCTGGTACATTACCACAATCCCCTCTTTATTCCTCCTATGAACAAGAGGCCCACTCAAAATTTCTTTCACGCCGGAGATAGAAAATAAAATTCTTCCTCTTCGAGCATAAGATCTCTTTTGTGATAAACGGAAGAGTTCTCTCCTTCTTTCATCTTAGGTAGCTACCGACTGAAGGTATGCGCCGATTTTCGTGATCGTTGTCCGAATCAAGGTCGCCTCGAAGTCTTTTCGTTCTCAAAGTGGAGATCCCACTTTAGTTCCATCCTTCATCTTAGGTGGGAGCTGAAGGTATCTTGTAGGGATTTTCGGTCGGGTTGTCCGTGAAGGTCGCTGAGTCTTTTGATTCCTACGGCAGGACCTTGCTATTGGTTTCATTAGAGATAGAACATGAAGCTTTTCCTCTCGCCAAGTTAATTCTATCGGTAAAACTCTTTACACCAAGATTCATCTTGGGGCATTTTATCGAAGCCTAAGAAGGATAAAGCCAGCGCCCTAACCGCAGCGTTACGGTTTAGTCTTTCTCGATTGAAGAAGACACCGAGTCCGATTCGGGTATTTTATCCCGGCCTAAGAAGGATAAAGCCAGCCTAACAGCGTTGCGGTTTAGTCTTTTTCGATTGAAGAAGACACGAGTTTGATTCTAGGTATTTTATCCGAAGCCTAAGAAGGATAAAGCCGGCCTCACATCGTTGCGGTTTAGTCTTTTTCGATTGAAGACACGAGTTGATTACGAGGCATTTTATCCGAAGCCTAAGAAGGATAAAGCCAACATAACACGCGTTGCGGTTTAGTCTTTCTCCGATTGAAGAAGACACGAGTTGATTACGAGGCATTTTATCCCGGCCTAAGAAGGATAAAGCCAACGCCTACCACGCATTGCCGGGAGTCTATTCCGTGATAAAAGATGAAGCCTACATTATTCAACATCGTAGCATTAAGTCTAAGAGAGTTTTATTCTTTTAGCACAGCGTCCGCGTCTTGAAGCAGTTTGGATAATTCATACGCTAGTCAATTAAAGCGGTAGTTGGTAAAGGCTTATCAAACCCGTTGAAGGTAGGGGTTGGCCAATAACCCTAAAGCTAGGCGCCTCCTGCGATGTTGCGGTTTAGTCTTTTTCCGATTGAAGAAGACACCAGAGTTTGATTCTCGGGGTAGTTTATCCGAAGCCTAAGAAGGATAAAGCCAGCGCCTCTCAGCGTTGCGGTTTAGTCTTTTAGATTGAAGAAGACACGAGTTCGATTAAGGGGTATTTTATCCGAAGCCTAAGAAGGGATGAGTCTACGAGTAACACGCGTGGCCGGGTGGTCTCTTGCCCGTAAAAGAGTACCGAGCCTATGTATTCAATATCATAGCATTAAGTCTAAGAGAGTTTCATTCTTTTAGCACAACGTCATGTCGCGAACAGGATCGGATAATCCGCCGTAGACTCAAGCGGTAGTTGGTAAAGGCTAATCAAACCGTTGATGGTGAGGATTTGCTAAAATCCTATAAGTATTATGGTTAATTATTTCAAACGAAGTAAAAGAATCATAATAAATAATGAAAGGAATAAATCTTATTCATTTGAAGCGAATATAAAAGGAGCTACAACTGTTTAAATATCAAGTCTATGACAAAGGATTTGTTGTTCGAGCTGAGACACTTCATCACTATAAGCCTGGTGGAATTCTCCCTACAACTTAGCCCTGAAAGATTCCTCATCGGTATTCAGTGTCTTCATGGCTGCCTCTTCGATCTCAGCCAATTTCTGCTTTGACAGTTCGAGTTCCCTAGACGCGATGGCAAGAGCTTCTTCCTTGTTGGCCTTGGACAGCTCCAAAATACTCATCTTATCTTCCTCTGCATGGAACTCTCTCCTGAGCAGTATTATCCTCTCCGCACTCGCTACAATACGAGTCTGGATATGACTTAGGGAAGAATATGTCTCAACAACAACGGCCAAAGTGATGGCGTGATCTCTGCATTTGGATCTCGAGTCGGTAAAAGCGAATATCGCCATGCCTCTAAGCGATGCTGAGTTGCTACATATGAGGAAGCTCCGGCTACATGCAATTCTTGAAGTCTCTGAAGCTATTTAAGGTTTAAGGGAGATGAGGCGAGAAAAAGAAGGAAAGAAGAAAAAGAAAGAGGGAAACCTAACTGAAGGCGGGTTTGACCAAACCAAGTTGTGGTGGGAATAGAATTCTAAACCTAACTAAATAGGAATTGGAATCCCAGTCCCAACAGGATTTCGGTAATCCCAGGTCCAGCAGGATTTCGGTAATCCCAGTCCCGACAGGATTTTGGAATCCCAGTCTCAGCAGGAATTCGAGAATCCCAGTTACAACAAGGTTTCACTTATCCTAGCCCCAGCAGGATTTCGGCAAGATTCAGCCAATCCTAGTCTCTCTGCATGGGTTCGACCAAACTTGAATCCTCATCAGCTATCCCTCTCTAACACGAGGTCATCACCCATCAAGGGTCAATTCTCATAGGGTTCGATTAATGCGTCGCCCCTAATCCTACTCCAACTAGAAATATGAGTATAAACTGTTTCCTAATTTGTCGAAGTTGAAGAAGACACCGAGTTTGATTCGGGTAGTTTATCCCAAGCCTAAGAAGGATAAAGCCAACGCCACACGCCGCTGTCGGGCTTAGTCTTTTTCCGATTGAAGAAGACACCGAGTCCGATTCGGGTATTTTATCCCAAGCCTAAGAAGGGATGAGTCTACGAGTAACACGCTGCGGGTCGGGTGGTCTCTTGCCCGTAAAAGAGTACCGAGCCTATGTATTCAATATCATAGCATTAAGTCTAAGAGAGTTTCATTCTTTAGCACAACGCCATGTGCGAATGTATCTGATAATCCGCGACGCCAGGCCGACTCAAACGGTAGTTGGTAAAGGCTAATCAAACCCGTTGATGGCTGAGGATTTGCTAAAAATCCTATAAGTATTATGGTTAATTATTTCAAACGAAGTAAAAGAATCATAATAAATAATGAAAGGAATAAATCTTATTCATTTGAAGCTAATATAAAAGGAGCTACAACCGCTTAAATATCAAGTCTATGACAAAGGATTTGTTGTTCGAAATGGTGACACTTCATCACTATAAGCCCGGTGGAATTCTCCTACAACTTAGCCCTCAAAGATTCCTCATCGGTATTCGTCTTCATGGTCGCCTTCTTCGATCTCACCACTCGCTGGATAGCTCGAAGTTCCCTAGACGCGATGGCAAGAGCTTCTTCCTTGTTGGCCTTGGACACCCAAAATACTCATCTTATCTTCCTCTCGCATGGAACTCTCCCGAAAGCAAAGATATCCTCTCCGCACTCGCTACAATACGAGTCTGGATATGACTTAGGGAAGAATATGTCTCAACAACAACAGCGCCAAGCTGATCGGCGCGGTCTCTCTGCATTTGGATCTCGAGTCCAGTAAAAGCACGAATATCGCGCCATGCCTCTAAACGCTGGCCCGCCTGAAGGTTAAGATATGAGGAAGCTCCTGCCACATGCAATTTTGAAGTCTCAAGCTATTTAAGGTTTAAGGGAGATGAGGCGAGAAAAGAAGGAAAGAAGAAAAGAAAGAGGGAAACCTAATGAAGGCAGGTTTGACCAAACCAAGTTGTGGTGGGAATAGAATTCTAAACCTAACTAAATAGGAATTGGAATCCCAGTCCCAACAGATTTCGTAATCCGTGTCCAGATTTCTAATCCCAGCCCCGACAGATTTTGGAATCCCAGCCTCTAGAATTGAGAATCCCAGCCACAACAAGGTTTCACTTATCCTAGCCCCAAAGCAGGATTTCGCAAGATTCAACCAATCCTAGTCTCTCTCGCATGGGTTCGACCAAACTTGAATCCTCATCGCCTATCCCTCTCTAACACGAGGTCATCACCCATCAAGGGTCAATTCTCATAGGGTTCGACACGCGTCAGCCTCTAATCCTACTCCAACTAGAAATATGAGTATAAACCGCTTCCTAATTTGTCGAGAAGTTCCTAAGAATATTTCCATAAAAATATTCTTAGGATAACTCGATCGTATGATTGCATCGACGCTAATCAACGCCGCCTAATCCTACCCAATCAGAATACAAGTATAAACTATTTCCTAATTTGTCGAGAAGTTCTAAGAATATTTCCATAAATAAATATTCTTAGGATAACTCGACAGTGGATTGCATCGACGCAAATCAACGACGCCTAATCCTACTATTATCGTGAATACGAGTATAAACCGCTTCCTAATTTGTTGAGAAGTTCCTAAGAATATTTCCATAAAAATATTCTTAGGATAACTCGACAGTGGATTGCATCGACGCAAATCAACGACGCCTAATCCTACTCCAATTAGGAATATGAGTATAAACTATTCCCTAATTTTAACGAAGTTCCCGGAGAATAAACCCATATTCTTAAGGATAACTCGATAACCTTTAATTTCCTCCCACTGTGATACTCCAAAAAGGTATACGAGTCTAAATTGTTTCCTGTTTTGAGGAGGAATTCCCGGATTCCACAAAAGGTACTCCTGGGGATAACTCGATCATCACCAACAAAGTGTGAGGGTCATAACGACGCCGATCAACACGTCTCGGAAATCCCTCCCACTGCGAAATTCCAGAAATGAGGATTTGCAAGGCCAAATTGTCTCCTGTTTCGACAAGTAATCCTCGGAGGATATTTTTCCTCCCGCTGTGGTCAAACCAACAACACACGTGATGATAAAAGAATTAGCTGATTGAGGGTTATGAAATTCCACGCATTCGACACCAGTCAACGTATCGCCAACAAGGAGTTCGCCGATATACGGAGAAGTCCAAAAGTCTGATGGTTAGTCAGACAACAACCAACCAACATGAGTTACAAACAAAACTCACCCACCGCCTTCAATCAAGATTTCAACAAGCGGTCGACAATAAATGCAAAGACCGCGGACCTTATCGTAAATCCTACAAAGCACCGGATGATCCGAAAGAATCAAAGACTCGGGCTAACGCTTGGGACCTCTCCGAATCGGCGTCGGGATCATATGTCCAAAGTATTCCGTGCTCGCCTATAAAAGAACGCAGACCAAACACTTTGAGGGTATCTCAGAGGCGCTGAAAATACTTACAAGATCCCCGAAACCAACTCGCGGACGGGAAGTCGGTGAATGACAACCCATCGGATAATACGGACGCCAATCGCTGAGACACGAACCCGACGGCAAACCCACGTACCGCCGCAAGCACGGCTTAAACCGACTTGAAATGCATCGATCGATTTCGAACTATTGAACCGAACAAACCAAGAGTTAGTCCCGAACCACATACGCATCGAAATCTAAGTCCGGGAAGACCAAGAGTCAAAATAGGCAGGACTTAAACCCTAAGACCGAAAAATGGCTAAACGGGCAAAGGGGAACCCGCCAACTTGGCCGAAGTTACTTCCCGCCTGGCCGTCGGTTTCGCCACCATGGCCGAGGCACCTCGCCAAGTTAGCCGATGTGGCTCGCCACCGAGGGCTCGCCAAGTGGTCGAGCCACTTGTCGCTTTTTCCCTATTCTATAAATAGGGGGTCTTCCTCGGTTTGAGGGGGTGGGCGACGGGGATTTTCGGAGATTTGGAAGGTCAGATTTCCTGATATTTGTGAGAGAGCTCTCGCGAGATCTACGAGCCGCCGACGCACGCCCGAAAGCACCGGCGAAAGCACGAAGTTCACCGACGCCGATCTACAATCGCTGGTGTTAATTCGGTCGGCTACGTATCAGCCAGATTTCTCCTAGTAGATCTCACCCGCCCGCGATCCTCTCCTTCGCGGAGTGTGATCCCCGGCGCATCCTCTCCTTCGTGGGTGTGATCCCTTTAGCGCTTCGCTTCCTTTATAAAACGAGCCCTTCACATCTCAGAAGTTCCGTAACCTGTTTCCACTGATCGGATTGCGGTGGTCCATGGACGATTCAAGTCCCTAAGACAGCAAAGAACCCACACAAGCGAGGATCCGATATAATAGAGATCCGAGCATTTGTTCACAAAAGGAGAAAGTTATAATTTTCAATTTTTTTCATTGTAAGCCTTATAAAAGGGCAATATTTTCTTTGAATTTGTTTCAGGCGACTGAAGTTTGTAACAGTTCAAATCAATGACAATCGAGATGACTTTTACCGCGAACAAGCCGGGCGACCACAAAGGGGAGGAATTTTCTTGAGATGTATCTTTAGATTGGGAGGCACCTCGCCAAGTTGGTCGAGGTGGCTCGCCATGGTGGCCGAGGTGGTTTCGCCATGGTGGCCGAGCCACTTCGCCACTTGCCGAGGTAACTCGCCAAGTTGGCCGAGGTTCGCCGCTTTTGCCGCTTCGCCATTTTTCTCCGTCTTAGGGTTTAAGTCCTGCCTATTGACTCTTGGTCTTTCCCGGACTTAGATTTCGCCTCATTTGGTTCCGGACTAACTCTTGGTTTGTTCAGTTCAACGGTTAAATCCGATCGTCTGTTCAAGTCGGTTTAAGCCGTGCTTGCGGCCAATGGGTTTGCCGTCGGTTCGTGGTCTCAACGATTCGACGCCCCAGATATCCGATGGGTTGACATTCACCGACTTCCCGTCACGAGTTGGTTTCGGGGATCTTGTAAGTATTTTTCAATGCCTACACTAAGGCCTTAGGGTCTACTACTAAATCGCTGGTCATCGAATTTGACCAAGGAAAGTTTAAGGAATTTATTTCCTCTGAGAAGATGTGTGCAGCTACAAATAAAATCTGCCATAAAGTTCGTCACAATACGAGATTGGTTTCAAACCCTACTCTATTGTCCCACGACCAGAGCTCTATGAAGAGCCTCAACTTCACTGACAACAGTCTTGGCTTCGCTAGAAGCCAGACAAACTTTCCCAGAGCGAAGATTCAATGACCGTCACCTTAGGCAAAGTTCAAGGCGTTCAAACATCACTCATTTTGGACTTCAGCTCACAACCACTCTTGGGGTTCGCTTCAAAGCTACTCGCAACACTCGTCATGCTTCTCTAAAAGAAGCCAAGAATGGGGGTTATCCTCCATCCAAAATCCCTCAAGGGAAAATTATCACCATTGGTGATTCTTCATCTCAATCACAAGCATTGACATGTGATGAAGACTCAATTGACCACTATATTCGTAGGTCAAAACAAACATCACGTAGGCAATGTTCGTTTGCTGAAATCCTATTAGGCAAAGTTGCTCAAGAAGAGTGACCACCGTTTTAGCCAAATTGAAACTCCTTATGATCTAAGGGAGTCCCTTTATTTGAAGAGGGCGCGCAGCATTGCGCAACTCTAAAGGAACTTGTCACGACAATTCAAATAAATTGCCAATGCAAGTCCCCACTTACAAAAGAATCGGTGTTTAGCCATCTCAGCCTAGTTCTAAAGCCTTCAGAGGCTAGGAATAAGTAGCAACGATGCTTTTAAAAGAACAAAAGCAATCTCTAAGAGTTCACAATTAATATGATCAGTGTAACCAGGGAGGAAGATGAAGAAGAGGAGGATAGTCCTTCTGATCCATGATACTCCTAGCTCAAGTCAAGAGCGGGGATGGATTGTGGACATGGCGGACAGAGAGGCCCATGATGACCTTCTTCGCCAAATGAAAGCTCAGAAAAAAGCATTTGACAAGCACTTTGAGTGACTTGAAGGCACGCGGCAATAATTATTGTTTCTCTCAACCCCTTGGAGATAATTAGAAGAGGAAATAACCTATTGACATTTTCTTCGAGAAAGAGCCGTTGAATCAAGAGGACACTCATTCCTCTTTTCAGAACCGGAGGCATCTAGTTCACTAAAAGTGAAAGACAAGGCGAAGATCCTTGAAAGTCTCCAAAATCAGTTCAACGCCCTCGCATAGTCAACAGAGTTGAAGAAGGTTGGAATCATCCGACCCATCCCATTGAGTAGGATTTGGTCCCCTATCCGATGAAGTTTAAGCCACCGATATTAGATATATTCGATGGTAAATGATTGCCCAATTAATACATCTACTACTTCCATCAGAAAATAGGGAATGTGATAGGGAATTATGCCATCAAGGTGCGACTCTTAATTAGCACTCTCAAGGGGTAGCCTTTGATTAGTTTCAAAACCTGATCAAAGATTCTATCAAGTTATCGGCCGATTTGGCGTCTTAATTTATGTCCCAGTTCCATGAAGAGCAGTCTGAAGACCATGGCTAAGCCTCTCTTGGAGAAACAAAGATGAGATGACCAGGTCAGAGACTACATCGAATAGCTATGTAGTTTGACATTATAATGTTATGACATGCCATTGCCGATGTTACTTCAAACCTGTCGACACATTTTTTTGAGTCATATTAAAGCTCACATGGGTGCTGTTAAAGCCAATTCATGAAAATACTTGATGGAGCAGGCGGAGATTGCTGAGAAATTTGCCGAACACTTTAACAAATTTGATCCCTGTTCAAATTAAAAAGGAGATAAGAACAAGCAGGGGTAGCCATCCAAGTCAAAAGGGAAGGAGGCATTTCTGTCTAGTTGAAAACCTGACAAACAGAAGAAAGATCCTCGAAAGGGCACCCAATGAAGCTATTCTTTCAAGGATCAGCACACTGTCACTATCTTCCACGTGCTCAACAAGGGCAATCAGGTCAAGCTTCCAGAAGAGCGGCGCCCTCAAGAGGTTAGGAAAATTAATGATCCCAATTATTGCCTCTATCATGGAATGTTAGGACAAAAAAAACTATTATATTGTTAATGATAAAATACAGACATTCATTGACTCGGGGGTCATCAAGCTTCGACCTAGGTAGAAGAAAGTTACTACCAATATGGTGACCCTTCCATTTGGCTCTATGCCAGAAAATCGGGTTCAAAATGGAGTCATCTCCATTCCAACTGCAGGAATGGAGTTGTTCAGTCATGATCAGTAAGGTAGACAGAGTCAAGGCTTTGTCTCTCTCACAATCCATAAAGGAGAGATGATGTGGATTCATCCCGATCTTCTCCAAGACAAGCATTGAACTTCTCCCAAGCCAATGCCTCATGTGAAAACTAAGGGCAAGATGAAGTCTTGTAATACCATCTCAACAATTGTGTGTGAGGAATCTTTGCAGATCTCATCAATAATAGATTCGGAGGAAAAGAGGTGGCCATGGCTGCACAACCGGACCAGACTCCACCTGCAGGAACAAGATGTAGTAAGGGTTACTTAAAGAATTATGATCAACCGAGACCTTCCAAGCAGTCCGAGACCGCTAATAGAAGGAAATGTGGTTTGATAAAGCATTGAAACCACCATCCACTGTACTCAAAATTCCAATCTGATACGACATATTGGCTCAATTTGCCAACATCCCGACTCGTATAACCTTACAAAAACTTCTACGCTTGTCCTAGGATATGAGAGAAGCTTTGAAGAAAGTGTTGATGGAAAATGAGGCATTTCTCGTCCATATGCCCAACCTCCCGGGTTGATGATAAAAGGCAATGCTACCTATGTCATCAGCAGAAGCCTTGCATCACCTTTACTTTGGAAGACATGCTTATTAAGGACCATCATCATAATTGACCCCTCTACCACACGGGATATATCAGTTCAACTGAAGTTGAGTGGATCCATATCGACCCTGGGTCTGGCTTGAGCATTACCCCTCAAAGGCTCCTTAGCATCTTGGGTATTCCATTATACAAGTTGTCAAGAATGACCGCTACCATCTTCGGATTCAATTTTAGTAGTAGCTAGTCACTGGGCAAGATTTGTCTCAAATGCCAGCTTGGCTATTTAAAGATGGAGGTAACATGCTACATCATTGATGTAGAAACACCTTATAACCTAATCTTAAAACAACCATGGATCCATTCTAATATAATTGTCCCATCGACATTTCATCAATGCTTCAAGTATGTCAATGAGTAAGGGGTAGTTAAAATGGTCTACGCCAACAAGCATGCCTTTAAAGGAGTGTAAAACTAGTTCACTGACTCCCTCCTTTATGATGAAAAGCACACAATCGAGGTAGTCATTCTAGAAGATCTCGATAGTGGTAATGAGGTAGATAGCGAACCTAACTAAGACAAAGATCCTATTTGGAAGATGGAACCCCTTGTAATCACCCTAGAAGATCTTTGTACAGATCAACTTGCCAAAAATCAAGGTGACTAGGTTTTCAATGATAATGTACAATTTGCATGCAATTGTTCTTTCAGGTCTGAGTATGAAAACCCAGGCCGATGCTTTGCTTTCTAGGTTAGCTTTGGAACTGTCTTTGTACATGCCCAAAAGGAGTCTTATTCGACTCGTCAATGGCTGGGTAGCTTAGAAGACACTATCTTCATCGTTCCAACTAAGGGAAGCACTCAAGAGGCTATCATCTTTGGGAAAGTCAAACCACAACCGTATCCAGCAGTCTCAGATGACAAAGTTGAAGAAGTACCTAAATTTTCTTATTATAGTAAGCAGTCTCATCACATCATGGCAAAAATGGGTTATGATCACCCAAAAGAAAAGGTTGAACTTCAACCAAGGGCCACAAGTTCCACTAACCTCCTTCATATCAAAACGAGGAAAGCATCGCTTACATCAATCAAACGGACATTGGCTTGGATATGTTTCCCTAGAATCCAACATGTAGAGGAAACCAAGACTTGAGAATTTACCAAGTCATTCTTCAAGTACATCTAATTGGGATTCTGATATTAATATCGGTACCTTGTTCGAAGAGTTCATGGTCAATATGGCTTCATATAGCCAAATGGAAGAGCTTAACAAACCGGAAGTGTTCAACGATTTGGAGAATGACCCATGGGCAAAACACCTTAGGGCTCAATGTGAATTGCGCTTAGAGCCACATGAACCACCCACCGAAGACAAGGTGACCCAAGTCAATGTTGGCGACAAAGCTCACCCCAAACCCATCTTCATTAGTGAGAGTTTATTTCCCGCTGAGAAAGAAGAACTCATATCTCTCATTCAAGAATATATTGATTGCTTCACTTGGAGCTACAAAGATATGCGCAGACTAGATCCAAGTATGGCCATGCATTGTCTCAATATTGACCCCAGCGTCAAGCCGGTCAAACAATAACAATGACACTTTTGTCGAGTCAATGGAGAAATTCAAGATAGGAATCTGCAAACTTATTGAGTGCGGTTTCATCCACAAAGAACTACACCCAGACTGGTTGGCTAATATTATCGTCGTGACAAAGAAGAATGGGGAGATCAGAATCTGCATCGATTTCAGAGATCTCAAGTTGGCTTGCCTAAAAGATGAATTTCCTTTCCCTATCACGACGCCATGATTGACAATACGCGTTGGTTTAAGATGATGTTGTTCATGGGTGGTTTTTCTGGATATAATTAAATTAAGATGCATCTGGATGACAAGAAGCACACAGCCATCAGAACACCCATGGGGGCATATTGTTACACAGTAATGCCTTTCGGTCTGAAGAGTGCTAGAGCTACCTACCAACGTGCAATGAGCATGATCTTTCGTGAGCTCTTACACAAGACATTGGAATGCTACATCGACGACCTCGCGATCAAAATTCATCGTAAAGAAGATCACCTCAACGATTTGAGGATAATATTCGACATCATGTGAAAGCATCAACTCAAGATGAACCCAACCAAGTCTTTCCTTAGGGTATGATCGGGTAAATTTCTGGGGTTTATTGTTTTATCTAAAGGGATACACATCGACCTAGAGAAAGTCAAAGCCATCCAGGTGATGTCACCTCCGAGAAATATCAAACAACTCAGAGGTTTACAAGGATGTCTAGCCTACATCCGTAGATTCATAGCGAATTTTTCTGGAAAGTGCCAACCATTTCAAATGTTGATGAATAAGGGCGCTTCGTTCATTTGGGATGACGCTTGTCAAAAAGCCTTCGACAAGATTAACGAATATCTCATAAAGCCACTTGCTCTCTGATCCAGTATCAGGAAAGCCATTCCTAATCTATGTTAGGGTTGTAGACCACTCTCTTAGAGCACTTCTTGCTCAGAAGAATGATGACGGTCGCGAATAGGCCATCTATGACTTAAGCCAAACCATGATCGGTGCCGATCACCGATACAATCTGGTCGAAAAGGAGTGTCTATCTATAGTCTTTGATTTTTAACAGATGCAAAACTACCTAACCAGCCAATCTATCCATGTCATTTTGAAAATCATCCCTTTGCGGTTACTCGTGATAGAGCCAGGGTCTCTGAACTCCAAGCTTGTGAAATGGGCCATGCTGCTCTCTCAGTATGATATGACATTCGTACCTCAAAAAAAAGTTAAAGGACAAGTAATTGCATATTTCCTCGCAGATCATCCTATCCCTCAGCCTTCCAAGCTGTACGAGGACATTTCAGATAAGGTGTTCACGTCAAATTTCACCTCAGACTACTAAGTGTGGCAACTTTACTTCAATGGTGCATCGTGACGGGAACATGAAGGAGCTATCATTGTAGATATGGGGTAGTGCTCATCGCTCCCCATGGTGATGTCCTTCCCTGAGCTTATTCATTGACTGAACCATGCTCCAATAATGTGGATGAGTATAATACCCTCATAATCAGCCTATAACTCCCTAAAGATATGAGCATAAAACACCTTGAAGCTTATAGCGATTCCAAACTAATCATTAACGAGAATAAGGGGGAATATGAGGTCTGGCACAACGATCTCTTACCCTATCATGAAGCCGCATTGAAGCTCACTCATATCTTTGGAAGGCTTCTACATTAATTATGCAACTCGCCTCAAGAATACTTACGCCAATGTCTTGCCATCACTCACAGCTACTTTAGCCTTGTCTTCCAAGGTTACCAAGCACATTATGATAGCTAGCCACCAGCTATGCTATCCGAAGCAGATCTTAGAAGCTAATGAGATCCATACTATACCTAGGGGTTTTGAACCCAATGATTAGTGATACCTGATTGTCGACTATGGCTTACATGGCATACTGCCTGATGATCTAAAACAAGCAACCTCCATCTAAAGGAGAGTGCCTTGCTTTTTTTACGATTCAGCCACATAGATATTGTACCGTAGATCGTTCGATGCTATATTGCTTAGATGTCTGTCATCAAGTGAAGCCCAAGAAGCGCTTAAAGAAGCCAATGATGGTACATGTAAAGCTCATCAACTTGGATCCAAACTTCAGGATTGACTCCATCACCTTGTTTGGTGTAAAAATCTCTTCTCGGATCTATATTAGTCGAATTGTTTATTATAAATTAAGAATTGTTTTTTACAACAGAAGGTGAAGGGAAGACCCTTCTTGTTTAACGTGGGTTCATCGGTAGCGATAGGATGCCTCCCCCGATGCTCGAGTCGAGTTTGCTTCCCTTGGACGATCCGATCAAAATTGCAGTCGAGCTTCAGTACGCAGTAGAAGCTCCGGCGTGGTTGAGTTTGATTCTACCCGAGCTTGCTTGGATAGGGCTACAATGCAAGAGTTTGCAAAGAGCTCAAGAGCCTCCAAATCTGAGGATTCAGATGGAGTCTACTTCTACAATCTAAGCTTTCACTCAAGACTGAGCTAATGGAACAAGAGAGCAAGGCACCCTTTTATCCTCTGCGGCAGCTAGCCCCTTTTCAACCTTTGTTTAGCCAGCCAGCCTCCTTTTCGTTGTCTAAGGAGGCTTATAAATAGGCAAAGGGATGGCATAGACCACCTCTTTGACTTGTGGGATGTGACCACTATTGGGTGAGGAGCCTCATGCCCTCCTCTAATTGGGGATGTGACCACTATAGAGGTAATGAGAGCCATGCCTCATCATTACCCAGGACGTGGAGAGTGGGTGGGCCCACTTCCACAAGCAAGTAGCCACTTGCACTATTTAGACAGGCGAGCAGGCGAGCAGGCGAGCTTGAGAGCTGTTTGAATGCTCAAACGAGCTTGTCGAACAAGCGGGGTTAACTGGCGGGCCCCTCCAGCGTGTGAGCTGGTGTTCATTGTGCAAGCGAACTCCTCGCAAGCGAGCTTGAGAGCTGCTTGAATGCTCAGGCGAGCTTGTCGAACAAGCGGGGTCAACTAGAGGGCCCCTCCAGTGTGTGAGCTGGTGTTCGTTGTGTAGGCTAACTCTTTGCAGGCGGGCTTAGCTCGTGCGAGCGAGCAAAGCATTCAGGCGAGGCTAAACTCGTGCGGGCGAGCTCAATAAATGGGACGACCTCGTGCGGGCGAGTTCATCAAAAGTTGAGCTCGTGCGGGCAAGCTCCTCAGATAGGTGATGTTGAGCTCATGCAGATGAGCCTTAGCTTGGGGGTTATCTTGCTCAAACTTGCAGGCGAGCTTTGCTGGGCCTTTTGAATGCAGGCGAGCTCAAGCCTTTGACAGGTGGGCTTGGCAATTTTTCCCGCCTACAAGACCCCCTTCAAAGTTTTCAGATCTAAATCAAGTTGAATGTGGTCTGGAACACTTTGAACTAAGAAGATCACTGTTCACTGGTCATGGTGCGCCTGACCATTCCTCGGATTAGCAGAGCTCTTCAGGCGAGCTGGGTGAGGTTTGGGCAAACTCATGCTTCGGGCGAGCTCTAGATGTCGCCAGGCGAGATAAGCCACGTGTCCGTTCGCCAGCTAAGGCGGTGTGTACATGTCAAATCGTATTAAATGTGATCTGACGAGGGGCACTCGTCTTCATGCACTCGATCTGAACCGTAGATTTGGCGGCGTTCCGATCTCGACCGTCGTTTAGACGAGAGATCGTCTTTCGGCTACCGGATCTTGGCCGCTTCGTCTTGAATTACGAGCGATCCGCCTTGTTTGTGCCTATTCGAGTTGAACTGTCGAATCGAATCGTTACAAACGATCTGAACGAGTGAGCTGTTGAATCTCGATCGTTGAAATTCACCTATAAGAGTTGATCGTCTCTCTTGTCGGGAGACAATTGCACTCTTGATCCTCTTTTCTCGAGAAGAGAACCAAAGCTCTCATCTTCGGATTCGCCATGGCCTTCAAGAAGACCATTTCAAAAGGAAGGACGACTGCTCCCTCCTCCTCTCATGATGCTGACGTTGCTATCGCCACCGCCGATGTGGCTCGAGCTCCCTTTGGTAAGTTTCAGGGAGGAGACTAGAAGATGAACAGATTTCATTCATCTGTGGCAGGCTTCGTCTACTCAGGCGAAGTCCTACTATTCAGGCGAGCTTGCTCGTCAAGTGAGTTTCATTTTATCTAGTGAGCTTCATCGTGTCAGGTGAGCTTTGCTGGCTCGCCTGTATGATGGAGTTTGCTTGCAGCCCATGGTCGCGCCTGTTTCCAAGGCTTCAAGCTTCGTCCTTTTTGGGATATTTCTAACACTTTTCTCCCGTATTGCGCAGCTCGAGAGGGGGTTCCGCTTGGCAGGTCTCACAATTTGAGATCTTCTGGGAAGAGGCCTCTCACTGTGGAGGAGGCGGATCGTTACGAGGTGTTGGCTCGTAAGAGACGTTCTTCCAAGGCTAGCCCTTCGAACCCCGAGCCTATCATGATTTCTGACGATGAGGGGGAGGACCGAACTAAACCCACACCTGCCAGGTCACATACTCCTCAACCTCAGTTCAAGCCCGGTTTCCCTGATCCGGCTAGCATAGGAGGTTACGAATGGAAGCTGCCTGTTAACCATAATGGGCCCCTCCCTCGGATCCAACCTCTCGCCGAGATTGCTCCGGGTCAGGGGTCTGATGTCCCTGACCCCAGTACTATGAGGGGTGTCCTTCAGCAGTTGGAGAACGCTTTGAAATAGGTGATCTCTGTTATTAGCATCGGGTGGGGGACCTTAACGGACTTCCAACCCTTCTTAGTAAGCTGCTTGGGGGAAGTTCAGTGTCGTGATGTTTAGGCTGGCGAGCCATGCGTGACGAAGCTTATTCTTGGGAGGGCCTCGCGCACCGTATGGGGAGGCTAGTCTCCTGTGAACCATGTAACGAGGTGTGGTGCCTCATAGGGGAAGCTCAGATCAAAGCTTCTCGTGAACGCGCGGCTCGGGAGAGGAAGATATCCGAGCAAGAGATCATTTTCACAAACTCGTATGAGCAGCAGCGTCACTTGTAGCGTCGGGTAGACTTCTACAACAACCATGTCATTCGCACAGGAATCAAGACTGTTCAAGGGGAGAAGACCCTGAGGGCTTTCCAGTGTGAGTGTGTGAGAGTCCAGGGCATCACTGATCGTGAGAAGCAAGTTCTTGAGACGATGCATCGGGAAAAGGCGATTGCTATTGCTGCCATCTTTGAGGAGAAGCTCGAGAAGGAAGTGGAGGCTCAGGTCCGGGCGAACCTGGCGAAGGAGTTAGCTGATCTAGAGGCTGAACTCACCTCGTTCATGGTGTTGGACTGCGCTGCGTAGATCTGAAGCTTCGCCTTGATTTTGAGACATTTTTGTTTCTTTTGTATGAATGTATTGTCTCAACTTTGTTTGAATGTATTGTCTCGAGTTCTTGTTATGCAATGAAGCCCCACCTTTGCCCATCTCTGCATGGTTCTAGTTGCATTTTATGGGTCGAACCCTTTAAGGGAGTTCATCGGGTGAGCCCGAGTCGTTCGGGAGGCGAGCTCAAATTTTGGGCGAGCTCAAGCAATTTTGCCAACGAGCTCAGCTTTGGGCGAGCCCGAGCCATTTGGAAGGCGAGCTCAACTTTGGGCCGAGCTCAAGCTATTTGTCAGGCGAGCTCAACTTTAGGGCGAGCTCAAGCCCTTTCCAGGTGAGCCCAGGCTTCAAGCGAGCTCTAGATATCATCAGCGAAGCCAGATTTTGAAGGGATCTGAGACCGTGTCATTTCGCCCGCCAAAGGCGAGGAGACGCGTCGGTCGCATTTAATGTGATCTGACATGGGCGCCTAGTCTTCACGCGCTCGATCTGGGCCGTAGGATTGGCGGCGCCTTCGATCTCGTTCATTCGCTCAGTGGGAGATCGTGCCGAGATTAGTGTGAGCTGGCGAATCTCAGCCGTTGAGATCTACTCGAGTTAGCGAATCTCCGCCGTTGAGATCGGCTCGAGTTGGTGAATCTCTGCCGTTGAGATCTGCCTATATAAACCATTCGTCTCCCTCGTTGAGAGGCTATTGCTATTTCAAAATTTGCACTGCTCGTCTCCTTTCAAGAAAACTCGAGTTCTCTCTTCAACCAAATGGCCTCTAAATCAAAGAAGACTATTTCGAAGGGGAAGAGGCCGTCCTCTTCCTCCGCCGCCGCCACCGCTAGCACGGTTGCCGCCACTACTGCTGACCGAACCCATCTCGGTAAGTTTGAGTAACTGTCGGGTAGGCCACGGAGGGGATGAATGGATTCCCGTTCATCTCCTAGCGAGCTCCATCTACTCAGGTCAAGTCCCGTCATATCGGTGAGTTCGCTTGTCAGGCGAACTCTCGCCCTTATCAAGCGAGGTTGGTTGTCTGGCGAGTCTCTGCCTCAGGCGAGCTCGATCATTAGGCGAGCCTCTACTTTTTGTCAGGCGGGCTCAGTTGTTTAGCGAGCTTTGTCATGACAGGCGAGCTCTGTTAGTTCGCCTGTGATGGGGCTCGCCTGCTACAAAGACTTGGTCTCTTGATTTGCCGAGTCAATCCTTCTAACTCCCTTTCATCTTGTTTTGCAGCTACTTTTTCTGATGAAGTCCTCCCAAGGGGTAAGGCCATTGGCCTTGCCGGTGGTACAAATTTCTCGGCTCCTTCCAAGTTTCCCCTCCTCGATCCCGTACCGGTCTTTGACGCTGACAAGACTGTGGAGCTGCGGTGGCGAGTATCTGAGGGACACTTTTTGACGCTGCGAGAATTAATCACTGATGCAGCGATGTTGGACGATCAGCGTCGCGAGATGGGGAAGCCTGACTTCATGTTTGGTGACACCATAGCTGACCCCTCGGTCATGCTCCTAGGTGAGAGCAAGTGGCTTCGTGAAGTTGAGGGAGTCCGATATTTTCTCCCTGACATGACGCGGGGATTTTCACTGGTGGGGTTACGTTCGCTTTCTGTTCCCAGGATAATAAACTGGGACCTGACCTCAACTCAGGACGGGGTTACCTACGGAGCTTTCACAGGTTTCAAAACTAGATATGGGGTTGACAGCTCTCACAGAAGCGTGACCGCCGTTCACCCGACCTCTGCGAGCTAGCTCGATGGGCGAGGCAGCCGTGGCGAGAACCTTTCGTCATTATTTCTTCCGGGCAGGGGGTCAATTTCCTCCAAAGGACTTCAGAGCACCTGGGTGGATCCACTCTTCCATCGAGAACAGTCCCTGGTGGTAGAGGATTACTGAATTTGTGTTGGTAGAGAACTCCGACCTTTAGGGATCCGAGTTGTATAGGGCGATCAGGGCCACTCAACATGGTATCAAGATTAACGCTCCTCAATTCCAAGGCATTTTGGAGCTCTACTGCCCGGACAGTGGCACCTTCTACACACCAAACAGAGAGCTAGGGTTGGGGCTCCACGAGATGCACGAGGTGTTAGGTCTGTCGATGGGGGAGTTCCCATATGAAGAGTACGTCCCCAGCCAAAGGGAGATTGACTACCTTTCTGCCCACGCCCCTCAAGTGATGGAGACTCTATGGGAGCTTCTCTACCATTACCATATTTGCCTGGATACCCTTGGGTCAGTGGACCACAAGGGTAGCAAGAAGAGGACCACCGGGATCAGCCACAAGAATTGGGCGGACTACTTGTTCTCCCACAATGATGACAAGAAGAGGCCTATTCTTCCGCTGGGCGCGTGTGATGTTGTGGCGATAAATGACCGGATGTCCGAGAGCGGTGAGTCAGAGACTCTTGAGCACGACGAATGGGGATTCCCAGTAGGAACTGTTTTCGAATTCTACCATCACCAGGCGGGGACTCCGATCTCACCTAAGGCCTTGTTTGCTGGTTATATGATATTGTGGCTGAGGAGGTGTGTGGTTCCCACACACTCATTTGAGGCGATCCCCGTGGATGTCGTCTACCCGGCCGTTCACTTGGCTTATGGGCGATCCTATGCATTGGTGTCAGCAATGACGGCGTGCATACAGAGCGGCCTCCGAAGGCTATCGACGCAATTCTGCCGCGTTGCATTTGTCGAGGCAGGAGGGGGAGAGGAAGTAGCCAGGACTCCGAACCCCCGCGTCACTTTGCCATACACGTATCTGATGGCATGGTTCGATGCTGCACTGTGAATGTTTGATGAGTGCGCCCGTACTTAAAGGAAGGCGGGTCGTCCCATTCGTTCAGCGGCTCGAGACTTGTTCTTGGAAGTTTCGGGACATTGCAGAAATGAGGAAGGCATTGTCTTTCTTTAGTAATTATGACTTCTTCCGATGCTTCCCTTACTTCTCCGGTGGAGGCTATGGCGAATCTCTTCGAGATCGTCAACAAGCTGACGGCACACCCTCGACTCTCGGCGGTTTTAGATGGTTGGTTAACATCTGACCAGGCTATCATCTCCTCCGGACGAGCTCGTCATGCTTCCTGGAACCCTATCTCCCGAGCCGTTTCTCTCGCCAATTCAGGTATGACCAGCTATACATTGGGAATATCAACCCCGACTAAAATCTAAAGGGGTTAGTTGGCGGGCTTGAGGGTGGTTTTAGACACCATGCGGCAAAAGCGCCATTGAGGGATCATACCCTTCACCACCACGTTCACTTATTGTAAGTAGTATCGGAGTGTGAGCATCTCCCCGGTGGGGTTCGATCCCTATACATCTTGTTTGACCGATCTGGCGTCGATCGAGAGGTCTTCCCGCTGCAAGTAGCAAGAGGCTGCTATCATCTTTGAGGGCACGAGGTAGCTCAGACGGAGGAGGCTTAGGTAGCACCGGCCGAGGGGGCTGAGGTAGCTCCTACTGAGGACTCCTCCAAGGTGGGCTGGGAGATGGAGTTTCATAGGGGTTTGGGTGATGTCGTGATGTTAACCCTTCACCCTCCATATGATCCAGCCTGGCCATGGCTCAGCGAAGAGAGAGAGGCTCCTGAGGATTTGGCTAGGCCTGGAGGGCGATTGGAGGAGGCTAGGGGTGTCATCGCTGAGCGAATGCAGATGTCAGCTTTTACCCCCGCTCCTTCACCTTCACCGAAACGCCAGAGGGAGGATGATGCAAGTTCTGCTGGTGAGTGGGTGGCCAAGATAGCTCGCCACAAAGAGGCCCTTCCCATCATTGAACTCGCCGTGCCTACATCAGAAGCTCACGGTGGCGGCAGCTTGAGCAACAAGTCTTGGCTCGATAGCGTGCTTCGCCTTGGGAGGTATGCGCTCTTAGGTCCCTTCTGTCACTTGATAAGCCGAATACGATTAACTTAGGCCTATAATTTTTTTTTACTTATCATAGTAATGACAGCGCCAATTATTCAAACCTTCGGGATGAAGAGGAAAGCGGCGGATCCGCGGCGGTCTCGTCCCCCAAGGGGGAGGAGGTTGGAGGAGAGGCGCTAATGTCGCTCGAGAAGGAGCCGATCCAAGCCGAAGTGCTTCCCTCCGAAGAGGAGGTGCCTGCTCAAGGTGAGGTGCCAGCTCAAAGAGAGGCGTCCGTTAGTGAAGAGGCGTCCGCTCATGCAGAGGAGGCATTGAGTCAAGGAGAAGCGTCGACTCAAATGGTTGTTGCGGCTGACACCCGGTTCAGGCCCCGTCTACAGAGGATACTCCTCTCTCTCCCTCTGCTCGTCTCAAAAGGAGGCTCGTGGAAGCCATGATCAGAGACTTCCAGACCCTTCTCCATGACAGCATCCAAATGGTGTTGGACGGAGGCTGCTCTTTTGGTGAACTCAAGCCAATACTGTAGATGTATCTGGGTAATCTAATTACTCTGACGGGTACGGATGCAGCCTCGCCATTTCAAAGGCGTCTGGCGTCGGCGAAAAGAGATGTCCAGGAGTTGCTCGCCCTCCGTTCTAAGAACCTCTTGGCCTTGGCTTCGAACATCTGTGATGCGCTTTAGAGAACGAAGCGGTTTTGGACAAGACCATGGCTGAAGAGGCGGCTGAAATCTGAAGTGGAGCGGATCGCCGCCGAAGGTGAAAAGATGGACGAGGAGCGTCAGAAAGCTAATGCTTTCTTGGCAGATGCGGCCCAATCCATATCAAATGCAAAGCGGACCATTGCCGAACTGCAGGCCTTCTTGGCCGTCAAAGAACCGGCTCGTGAGCAGGCTCTGAAAGAGCTGGAGGAGCTCGAGGGTCAGCAGCAATTGATTGTTGCCGATTTTGAGGAGAAGAGCCGGGCCTTAGAGGAGGTGAGGAATAAACTTCAAAATGCCGTCCTACTCACCGAGGAAGACATCCGCCAGAAGGTCCTCACCACCTTGGATAGGGAGCACCAGAGGGCGATTTGGGATCTTAAGTCCGCGACTTAAAAGATTTTAACTTTTAACTTGGGTGCACCCCCACTCATATTTTGTCAATTCTTCTCCATCATGAATGAGAATCAGACTTTTTTTGTCATCCGATTGTCTTGTCTCGAATGATTTGCACGCGTGGTCCTCGGCTCCTATCCCCTTAACTGACTGAAGATTATCACATTTTAATTACAAATTTATATCCTCATTACCTATTTTATATGAATAAATATCCTGCTAATAACTGTTTTTATCTTAATTTGCAGGCTAATAGAGTATTATTGAATAAGAGCCCAAATGAAGATTATTTCAAGCCCAAAAGATCTCTAATGAAGTCCGTAATGCCTAAATCCAAAGCCCACGACTAAGTTTAGAAGTAAAATCTCAACACACATTACTTTCTTGGTCAGAATTATTAATAACTTGGCTTACAATTGAGAATTAAATTAAATATGGAAAAAATAAAGTCAAATTCGTGCTCAGGATGGTCAACCGCAAAGAAAAGACGATATCTCTCAATCCGGGAAGCAGAATTCAACATATTATATATGAAAATCGCCTATCTCGACGAGACGGAGCCATCCAAATTACCAGATTCCCAAAATTTCATCAGAAGAAGTGGGTTATGATAGAAATTTGAATTTAAGTGATATATATTCAATTATTTGAAGGCCAAGTTAAATTCTAAGAAGCCCAAGAGCATTTAAGAGAAGCCCAAGAGTTTTAAAAGAATTAAATACAAAAGAAATAAAGCCCACAAAGCCCATCTCTCAAGGATTAAATCAATGGTCTAGATTATTTGAAGAGATCCTATGGCTATGAGGGTTATTTAGGGGCTAACCTAAATCCTATGGTTGTGAGTGTTACTTGGGGGCCAAGGCAAATCCAAAGGTTGTGAGAGATTCTTATTATCTATAAATAGAGGGGTAGAGTGAGGGCTTGAGATTGTGAAATATTTTATAAAAACTCTATTTGGAGAGGAGGGTTACTCTTAATTGAAGACCTTCCAAAAATTATAACTTTTGTTATACAATAAATAAAAATTTTCACCCTTCAATTTCCTTTCTCTTCTCTTTGTCCAAGGACCAAAGGAGGATGAAGATGAATTAGGAATTGTGGATTTCTCTTTATTTTTTTCTCTTCTTTATTTTCTTGTTTGTAGAATAGATTTACTTTCATGCAATTTACTTTCTTGCAATTTAATTCCATGCAATTTACTTTCATGTCTTGTCTTTAATTCATAGATTAGATTTACTTTCATTGCTATTAGTTTAAATTTGCTTTTCTTTCTTTCTTTGCTTTTATTTTTCTTTTCTTTTGTAATTAGTTGAATTTTCATTCTCCTCCTCTTACTCTCATCTTGATTTTCTTTCTTTTAATTTTTCAAAGATGTGGAACTAACCTCTTGTGGGGATCTAGTTTTGCATGAAACTAGTCTAATTCTCTCTTATATTTGTGAATCACTCTCTTATGCTTAAAAGATCATATTTAGGCTAATCAACTAGAGAACTAATTGATAGAAGAAGAATTTGATAGTCTATGCTTTCCTTAAGTGGTTTGATAGGTTATGCTTATGAATTCTAGAATTACTATCTTGTTGTTATTCTCCTCATGAGTATTAATTTCATTTAGGTGATAATTTGATAGGTTATGCTTTCCTTAAGTGGTTTGATAGTCTATGCTTAATAAATCTAAAATGAAATGTGATAAAAGAGAATGGTTCATATCTTATAAGTATGATTAGCTAGTGGATTTAATTCTAGATTCCTTTATATCTCTAATTGAATCTTTCATCTTTTGCCTTCTTAATTTTGACTTCTTTGATTTCTTGTTTTCTTGATTTTGATTTTCCTTTACTCTCTCTCTCTCTATCTTGCTTTCTTTTATTTTGCACTTATTTTCTCTCACTCCCTATCTCTCCATTTCACTTTCATTTTGATTTATTAAGCACTTTGTCACAATCACACTCTTAATCTCTCCACACACATTTTCTTCCTCGATTTCCTTTTTATTTGCACATAATCCACATCCACTCTCTAATCTTTTCATGACCACTTTCACCATGTACATAAACTTCTAATTGTCTTGCGCATAATTTGAGAACCAAAACTTGAACAAAACTCTTCCTACTTCCCGTTTCTTGTGGGATCGATAATCTTTTATACTATAACTTGATAAAGGTTGTATACTTGCAACTTAGGAGGTAATCATTTATTTTCCATCAAGTTTTTTACGCCGTTGTCGGGGAACGGTGCATAAGTAGGATTTTGATTAACTTTGGTTCCTTATTTTGTGTGTTTTCTTTTGTGTAGGAACTTGGAGCTTGAATATCAAGAGTTGAAGATTCAAGATTGAAGAATTACCTCCAACGAGGCTTTGCATTGCTTTTGCGTGGGTAACTTCTCTATCTAGTATTTTCAATTCCACCCTTAGTTAGTTCACCACATTAGAGACAATTAGGACTTAAAAAAAAAGATTTTACTTTGTTGACCATAATAAAATCCATCTTTCACTTGGACTTTGACTAACAAGATAATAAACTCAAACAATTTCCACCTCTCTCACATTGTTTGTTGCTAACCATAATAAAAAATAAATTTTTTTTTTATTTTTGCATCCTTTTTAGTTGCTTTTAATTTTTAGGGTTGCATTGCATATAATAGTAGGAATTCACCCAAGTGATTTGCACATCTTGATTTGACACACACTTGAAAATACCTTAAGGGCAAAACCCATTAATCAAGATAAGATGAGGGATTTCATCACCCTTTCATTAGCCCAAAAATCACTAATTCCTCACTACACAACCCAAGCCTTCTAAAACTCCTTAGACGTTGGCCCCTAAGGATTCGAGCTCATTAAGGAACAATAATTTCTTAAGTGAACCGGTTCAAGTTTATTTTGATTAATTGGTGTCTAAGGCAAGGTTTAGGGATTGCGTAAAGTGTCCTGCAAGGAACGAGATACTTAATTGATCATTGATCTCCCTCTAGTACTATCCTTACCTGGCTAATTATCCAAGTAAACTTTGATCTTTTCACTTAGAAAATTTTTGGTTAGGAGCTGGTCTAAGTCGAGTTTAGGCTTAACCCTAGAGTTTAGAGTGATTGAAAAATATTTGCAATGATTTGTTTTTAGTTATTTTTTTCCCTTCCTTCTCTCATCTTCTCTTTAATCTTTTAGCCTTCTTTCTTTCTTTTTTTTTAAAAAAAAGTAAAACTAACTTTAGTCTTTCTTAGAATTTTTTGTTAAAAAAAATTTATAAAAAGAATTTGTTTTGGTGTATGCAAACTTGGGTTAGGGATAATACCAATCGTTTAATTCGTTTTGATCCATCTTTTGAACCAAACGAAATGGCCGTCCCTAATTCACCCGTTCTTCAAGATGTTTGTTATCCCACTAGAAATGCAATCCCCTCTTGCATAAAACTTCCCGAGGTCAATGGAGCAAATTTCAAACTTAGACCGCATTTTATTAACATGCTTCCCAAATTCCTAGGAGTAGAAACCGAAGACGCTTACATTTTCATCTCCGAATTTGAAGAAGTTTACCTCATGATCAAGATGAGGGACTTAACTGAAGATGCGATCAAACTCCGATTTATTCCATTTGCCCTTAAGGACAAAGCTAAAAAATGCTGTATAGCTTGCCCAAAGATTCCATCTCAACTTGGGGTGAATTTATAATAGTTTTTCTGAAAAAATTCTTTCCTATCCGCAAAACAGTCAAGCTTAGAAACAGCATTCAAAATTTTAAAATTATCCCGGGAGAACCTTTTTGGAAGTATTTTGATAAATTCAAAGATTTTCTTATCCAATGTCCTCACCATGGTCTTGAAAAGTGGGGATTATGCCAAATCATTTATGAAGGATTAGATTATTCTTTAAAAACTTTCTTAGAGTCAATGTGTCAAGGGGATTTCATGAAGAAAAATGTTGAAGAAGCTTGGGACTTTTTAGAGAATTTATCCGAGAAAACCATGCAGCGGGAACACTGTGATTCATCAGTTCCCCAATCCAGTTCTATAGATCCTTCTTTAGAGTCAAACATAGCCTTTGAAGCTAAGATGGCTACAATTCTACGCAGGTTAGAAACTTTAGAAATCAAAGAACGAGCTCCGGCTCAAATCAATCAAGTTTCTGCCTCAGGTTGTCATAACTGTCTTTCTACAGCCCATACTTCAGAGCAATGTCCACTCTTAGGAAATACTCAATCTCTAGAACAGATGAATGCTGCATTCCAACATCTGATTAATGGTCCATTTTCTCCAACCTATAATCCAGGTCGGAGAAATCATTCGAATTTTGCATGGAATCAGAGTAATTTCTCGGGAAATTAAAATTTCACTCCCTCTTCAAACCAACAATTTCCTAGGGGCAACGCAGTTTCTTTCAGTTCTCAAACCAATTTTTCACAACCAAATCAACCATTTCCAAATCAGTTTTCTCATCATCAATCTACAAATCATATTTCTTCAAATATTGAGAAACGTCTTAATGTTTTGGAAAGGGGTTTGGAAGCCTTGATTAAAATCTCTACAGACCATGAACTTGTTGACTCAAACATCTAGCGATGAACTCTTTTATGCAATCAGGGATAAATTCTCAACTCCAACACTCAAGCCATAGCTAGATTAGAAACCCGCTTGGTCAACTAGCTAGTGCTATAAGTGAGAGAGAAATGATCATTTCGAGTCAACCCGTGACCAATCTAAGGAGCGGGTTCAAGTTTAACTTTTCAAGATCAAGTGAATGCAATCCATTCACAGCGGTCGAGTAACCGGGTTAATAATCAAGTCCTTGAACAAAGAGAATTATGTTGAATACATGCATCTTGAAGCCAGCGTTTGAAGAACCCTCTGTCAATAAACTTAGATTTTTGGAAAATAGAAAACAACAAGATTTTATTTTTGATGAAATTTTTGTTAATAACGAATCTAAATTCAAAAGCATACAACCATTAATACCTACCTTCCATTCTTGCAAACATCACTAAAACCACGAAATTTTTAGAATTTAAGCACATCGATGATTATATCATTTTGAAATTCTTTAAATTTCGAGGTAGAATTTTCAGCAATAAGGTAGGATTTAATGTAGAATGTGAGCTTCTCATGCTTCATCTTTTATTCTATATTTTTATTTTTTGTCTCATAATAATAAAAAGAATTTATTCTTCTCTCATGTGAGAGTTTCTTGTTGTTCTTTATTTCAAAAAAAAAGAGAGAGAGAATAAATTTTTGGCTTCACCCTCCTCATCATGAAGGTATTTGCAGAATTTTTATCATTGTTCGAAGCTAGCCGAACAAATGTAAGTGCTTCAATTATTATTTGTTTTACTTTGTGCATAATAGAATTTGCATTGAGGACAATGCAAAATTTAGGTGTGGGGGTGGGAATTAGTCATTTTTGCTCTTTATCTTAGTCATTTTTCCTCTTTTTCTTACCATTTTTTTCTTTTTATGTCATTTTCCCCTCTTTTCATAAAAAAAATAGTCACTTGCCAACTTAATAGAGTTGATTAATAATTGATCTATTTGATAGAATATAAGTCTTCTAATCCTTAGTTAGTTCTATACTCAAGTTTACCTTTTATGATAACTCCAAATAAATTTCTTAAGAAATGACTTTCAAAGTAGTATACTTTACTTAAGTTTTAACTTAGATTTTTAATTAAAGTAATGAAATTTTTTCATGCCTAACTTAGAGTTGAAAATAATTTTTCAAGTTGTCTTGATCCAAATATTGTTCAGAATATATATACATATACACATATATATATTATACTAACTTAACAAAAAAAGAAAAATTTCTCTTAAAATCATTGGTGGTTCTATTTTACTAAGCCTAAGTTGAGTGAGTAATTAAGCAGGAGTATTTCTATGCTTAATGATCTAAGCCCAATTGGGTTGGGATTCATTGGCCCAAAACTCACTAAATGGTCACTTAGAAAGCCCGATTAAAAGAACAAAACCACCAAGGAATAAAGTAAAAAAATCATACTAACCATGTTTTTATATATAGTTATATTTGTATATGTTCTTGAAGAATTAAATGGATTAAAAGGCTTGAAGTTTGTTTAAAACAAAGAGTTAGCATGTTCTTTTCAAAACTTTTAAATTAAATTTTTGAGTTAAACTTGGTTTTGTATAACTATAATGGAAGGATTTTCTTAAGAAAATTATATTGGAGTTATGATAAAATGTTTTCTTGAGTATTAACCAACTTCATTTGGAATGGTTGAATATATCAAATGAATTAATTATTTCATTAACTTCTTTAAATTGGCAAGTTGACTGAATTTTGTGGGTATATTCCTTTGCAAACCCTCACGAGACTACAACTTCGTCCACTAGGGTAACCTAAGGGTTTAAAGGCTTGTTGTATCGCTAAATATAACGATTCTGCGAAAGTGAGTTAAGTTTTCTTTTTATTTTCTTTGTTAGAGGACTAGCAAAAGTTTAGGTGTGGGGGTATTTAATTATCATATTTTAATTATAAATTTATACCCTCATTACCTATTTTATATGAATAAATATCCCGCTAATAACTGTTTTATCTTAATTTGTAGGCTAATAGAGTATTATTGAATAAGAGCCCAAATAAAGATTATTTTAAGCCTAAAAGATCTCTAATGAAGCCGAATGCCTAAATCCAAAGCCCACGACTAAGTTTAGAAGAAAAATCTCAACACACATCACTTTCTTGGTGAATTATTAATAACTTGCACAATTGAGAATCAAATCAAATATGGAAAAATAAAGTCAAATTCGTGCTCGGGATGGTCAACATAAAGAAAAGCGATATCTCTCAATCAGGAAGCGAGAATTCAACATATTATATATAAAAATCGCCTATATCGACGAGGCGAGCCATCCAAATTACCGATTCTCAAAATTTCATGTGAGAAGTGGGTTATGACAGAAATCCAAATTTAAGTTATATATATTCGAGTTATTTGAAGGCCAAGTTAAATTCTAAGAAGCCCAAGAGCATTTAAGAAGCCCAAGAGTTTTAAAGGAATTAAATACAAAAGAAATAAAGCCCACAAAGCCCATCTCTCAAGAATTAAATCAATGGTCTATATTATTTAGAGATCCTATGGCTATGAGGGTTGTTTAGGGGCTAACCTAAATCCTGATTAGTGAGTGTTACTTGGGGCCAAGGCAAATCCAAAGGTTGTGAGAGATTCTTGTTATCTATAAATAGAGGGGTAGAGTGAGGGCTTGAGATTGTGAAATATTTTGTAAAAACTCCATTTAGAGAGGAGAGTTACTCTTAATTGAGAAGACCTTTTAAAATTATAATTTTTGTTACACAATAAATAAAATTTTTCACCCTTCAATTTCCTTTCTTTTCTCTTTGTCCAAGGACCAAAGGAGGATGAAGATAAATTAGGAATTATGAGTTTCTCTTTTATTTTTTTCTCTTCTTTATTTTCTTGTTTGTAGAATAGATTTACTTTCATACAATTTACTTTCTTACAATTTAATTCCATGCAATTTACTTTCATGTCTTGTCTTTAATTCATAGATTAGATTTACTTTCATTGCTATTAGTTTAAATTTTCTTTCTTTCTTTCTTTGCTTTTATTTTCTTTTCTTTTGTAATTAGTTGAATTTTCATTCTCCTCCTCTTACTCTCATCTTGATTTTCTTTCTTTTAATTTTTCAAAGATGTGGAACTAACTTCTTATGGGGATCTAGTTTTGCATGAAACTAGTCTAATTCTCTCTTATATTTGTGAATCACTCTCTTATGCTTAAAAGATCATGTTTAGGCTAATCAACTAGAGAACTAATTGATAGAAGAAGAATTTGATAGTCTATGCTTTCCTTAAGTGGTTTGATAGGTTATGCTTATGAATTCTAGGATTACTATCTTGTTGTTATTCTCCACATGAGTATTGATTTCATTTAGATGATAATTTGATAGGTTATGCTTTCCTTAAGTGGTTTGATAGTCTATGTTTAATAAATCTAAAATGAAATGTGATAAAGAGAATGGTTCATATCTTATAAGTATGATTAGCTAGTGGATTCAATTCTAGATTCCTTCATATCTCTAATTGAATCTTTCATC
Source organism: Asparagus setaceus (assembly GCA_012295165.1). Classification (NCBI taxonomy): domain Eukaryota; kingdom Viridiplantae; phylum Streptophyta; class Magnoliopsida; order Asparagales; family Asparagaceae; genus Asparagus; species Asparagus setaceus. The sequence continues at coordinate 2,169,209 of CM022703.1, forward strand.
TTGCCTTCTTGATTTTGACTTCTTTGATTTCTTATTTTCTTGATTTTGATTTTCCTTTACTCTCTCCTCTCTCTCTATCTTGCTTTCTTTTATTTTGCACTTATTTTCTCTCACTCTCTATCTCTCCATTTTCACTTTCATTTTGATTTATTCGCACTTTATCACAATCACACTCTTAATCTCTCCACACACATTTTCTTCCTCGATTTCCTTTTTATTTGCACATAATCCACATCTACTCTCTAATCTTTCATGATCACTTTCACCATGTACATAAACTCCTAATTATCTTGCGCATAATTTGAGAATCAAAACTTAAACAAAACTCTTCCTACTTCCCGTTCCTCGTGGGATCGATAATCTTTTATACTATAACTTGATAAAGGTTGTATACTTGCAACTTAGGAGGTAATCATTTATTTCCCATCAACTGACTCTTAGAATTTTTAGCAAACCCTTAGCTATTAACGGGTTTGATTTACCTTTACCGATTACCGTTTGAATCGGGCTAGCCATACTATTTTTCTCAGTATGATGAGTTGTAGAGAAGTTTCTTTTAGACTTGACGCTAAAACTTCTTCTCTACCCTTAGCCGTGTGAGCTGTCGGGTTGGGATAATTATAACTGTTAAGTCGTAATGAGGTTGGGCCGTGTTGTTGATCGCTTACTCTGCCGGTGCCGGTCACTCAGCGAGTGGGCGGGATGGAGTGTCGAAGGGGCACATCGCTTGGTAGGCCGATATCGATGAACAACGCCATTTGCGAGAATGACGGTGTTAGGATAATCAAATCGTTCAGGGACGTATGAGTGTGACGATTGATTGATATAGTAGCTCATCGCATGGTAGGCTACTACCCATCGATTATTCTAATAAAATTAGAACGCACGGAAAAGGATCGAGCCGTTCGAGGGCGTCTGTGTGTGACGGTGATCGATAGCGTCATTTGGGGGAATGACAGTGCGGACTATCAAAGGTGATTGTTAACATGACAGTTATGTGGACCCACCATCCTATTGATGAGGATTGGAGGGGGAATTTGTAAGAGGTGGTTGTTAACCTGACAAGAATTAGTTACGATCGGGGCAACTTTGAGGACCCACCATCCTATTGAAGAGGATGAGAAGGTTGATCGTCAGAGGTTTAGTGTTAACATGACAGTGGGAGTGATCCCGGCGTCCTGTTGAAGAGGACCGGCGGGGGAAATTTGGAGGGGGATTATCATAGATTTCGGTACCATGTTAATCTTGTGGTCCTAACTGTTTAAAAGTTTGACCGAGTGGGAAAGTTGGTTGTCAGAGGTGGTTGTTAACATGACAATTTGGTGGGCATGTCATCCTGTTGAAAAGAATCGACGGGAGAAATGTGATCTTGGTCCTAACAGTTTAAAGGTTTGACCAGGTGGGAGTGGGAGTAACATAGACCGTTCAAAGTCTTAGCGTTTTCTCCTAAAAGTGGTCCTCTCGTTCATAGAAGGAATCAAAGAGGGGAATTATGTCATTGGTCTATGACTGTAGGAAATTTCGACCAAGTCAGGGTAAGGAACAGTTTAGCCTCATGCACTAGTTGGAGGATAGGGAGCAGTTTAGCCTCGTACACCAGTCAGAGGTTGGAAAGGAGCAATTTATACTCATGTACTTATCGGAGTATTGTAGTTGTAGGAAGACTATGGGTAGTACTTCTTCAGGAATTTTTCATTGATGGGCATCATGATGTTGTCGCCGTTTGGCTTGATGAGGCGATAGGCTCTGTTCGAATGGATTGTCTCTATCACGAATGGACCCTTCCATTTGGGTTAGAATTTCCCTTTCTTCTTGGAGTTTGGGATCATTGGCCATCGGACAAGTTGGACCAACACCCCTTTCTGGAAAGATCAGTGTTTGACCTTCTTGTCGAAAGCCTTAGATATCCGGGCTTGATAAAACTCGATGTGCTGTTGAGCTTCAAGCCGCTTCTCATCTAACGCCTCTAGTTCCGCGAGACGTTGCCGATGATTCTCCTCATTTGACATCCCTGTCACAAGTGTGACACGCAAGGATGGGATCTGAATCTCAAGTGGTAATACGGCTTCGCAACCGTATACTAACGAATAAGGCGTGGTGCTAGTGGGAGTATGGATTGTAGTATGATACGCCCACAAGCTTTCACCGAGCTTTTCATCCCAATCGCGCTTGCTATGGGATGTTAGTTTGGTCAGAATCTTGATGATCGTCTTGTTGAAGGCTTCGGCTAACCCGTTGGCTGATGGGTTGTAAGCCGTGGTCGATAGGTTCTATATTCTGAACTTGTCACAGAACCGGGTGAACGCGAGACTAACGAACTGCGGTCCGTTGTCATGGATGATGCGCCTCGGGACGCCGTACCGGTATATGATATGGTGTTTGATGAACTTTATCACACTACTGGTCTTGACTTCATAGGGCTGCCGACCCATTTGGAAAAGTAGTCGGTTATCGCTAGGATGAAGCAATGCCCTTTCGATGGCGAGATATTGGCCGGCGACATCCATGCCCCATGTTTGAATGGCCATGAGGTCATTTGTCGGATCGAGGTCCTCGGTGGTTGCCGTATGTAATTAGCATGGATGCAGCGTGCGTGCTTGGCAGCATAACGGCGTCAGCGATCATCTTCGGTCAATAGTAGCCTATTCTCCGTAGGCGGTCCCAAAGTTTGGGTCCCGGTTAGTGGGCACCGTAGGTACCATGATGGGCTTCCCATATGGCCTCACATGCTTCGTGGTGCGAGATATCGAGCGGCATCGCGATCATCGACCTTCGATATAACGTCTTCATCATCGAGTCGAAGTAAAATCATGTGCGCGTCTGCGAACAGAATCTCGCTCCTTAATGTCTTCGGGTAGTATACCGTATAAGACGTAGTCAATGATCGGGAAAAACCAGTCTCTTGGCTCCAGTTGGCTTGTGCCCTGGTGAGCTGTGTTCACCTCTGGGGCATATTCTGGTCGAAAGAGTCGTCGGCTCGCAATGGTGACGTGTTGGCTCGTTCCTGGTGGTTGAGCCAAGTTAGCTGCCAATGAAGCTAAGGCATCTGCATGCGTGTTCTTGGAATGGAGCACATGTTCGATGCGGAAACTATCGAACGACTTGGCTAGTTCGATAGCCGCTCGGATCGTCATTTCTGACTTCATATTCTCCCATCATCTGTCTGATGATAAGCTGAGAATCGCCATAAGCCTCGAGGTGTTTCACTCCCATCTCCTTGGCCAGGTTGAGTCCGATGAGTATCGCGTTGTACTCAGCCACATTGTTAGAACATGGCTCCGTTACAGAGAAGGCTTGGGGTAATACATGGCCTTGTGGAGAGACCAAAACCACCCCTACTCCTGCAATGATAGACCCGTTGGTCTCTACTCGAGATGTGCCATCAAAGTACAGTCGCCAGATCTCTTCTTGTGAGGTTGTGTTGACCTCGTGGATTTCATCTGGCATGTCTTCAAACAACTCCGTGTTTGACCCGTGAGTGGTGGCCATGAGGTCCTGGTGCACGCCCTTTGGCCATTTCTGCGGCATGAAATGGATGTCGTATTGGGACAGCAAGAGCGCCCACCTTGCTAGGCGCCAATTTAGAGACCCGGGTTGTGTCATGAAGACTCAGATAGGGTTCATCTTTGAGATGACATGGATAGTCTGATCGACGAGGTAGTGCCGCATTTTCTAAATTACAAACAATAGGGCCAGACATTCCTTTTCGACCATGGGGTACCGTCGCTCGGCTCCCTGCAAAGTCCTACTCAGATAGTACATGCCCTACTCATGGCTGGCGTCGTCATTTTGTGCTAGGAGAGCGGCCAGGAAGTGCTCCGTCGCTCGCACGTATACGAGGAAAGGCTTCCCCAAAACTGGAGCCGCCAGGACAGGTGGGTTTGAAAGATAATTCTTGATCCCTTCGAACGCCTGTTGGCAAGACTCGTCCCACGTAAATGACACCCCCTTCTTCATCAGTTTAGAGAAGGGTTGGCATTTGCCCAAAAGATTTGCAATGAATCTTCGGATATATGCTAAACATCCTTGCAGTCCTCTCAATTCCTTTAGATTTCTGGGTGGTTGGAGTTCTTTGATGGCTCGCACTTTGTCAGGACCGACGTAAACCCCCTTTGTCGTGACGACAAAACTAAGAAATTTGCCACTTGACATCCCTAAGAATGATTTCGTAGGGTTCATCTTTAGTCAATGTTTGCGCATGGTATCGAACACCGCTCTCAGATCTCGTAGGTGATCATCCTTTTTACGACTCTTCACGACCAAGTCATCCACATAGCATTCGACCGTCTTTCGTAGATGGTCTTGGAAGATGGTACTCATGACGTGCTGATATGTCTCCCCGGCGTTCTTGAGTCCGAATGGCATAACCGTGTAATAGTATATCCCCACTGGAGTCCTGAATGAAGTATGTTTTTCATCTTCAGGGTGCATTTTGATTTAGTTGTACCCTGAAAACCCGTCCATGAATGACATCCTTTCGAACCCACATGTGTTGTCGATAATGACATCTGCGATGGGCAAAGGGAACTCGTCTTTAGGGCAAGCGGCATTGAGGTCCCTATAGTCGATCACGGTCCCGATTGTGCCATTTTTCTTTAGAACCCGAGCGATGTTAGCCACCCAATCTGGATCTTTGTTCCTCCACGATGAAGCCGCCTCTATGAGCTTTTTACTTCCGCCAAGGCTTTCATAATCTGCGGGCGAAACCGTCTTTGTTGCTGCTTGACGGGTTTGGCGTCTGGATTAATATTAAGACGGTGTATGGTGATCTAAGGATCGAGGCCGGGCATGTCCTCATAATTCCATGCGAAGACGTCAACATATTCCTTGACGAGAGATATGAGGTCTTACTTCTCTTGGGGAGGTAAGCTGGCGCTGATAAATATGGATTTGGGATTGGCCTCATCTCCCATATTTATCTGGAAGATTTTATCCTCGGTGGGCGGCTCTCGCTGTTCGAAATGACCGCTCCATTGGGTGTTGACGTGGCGGTCCCATGCTCCATCATGAAGTGGTATTTGCTCATCCACTTGGATCTCGACGGTATTGAACGTAGTCATGTTGACTGTGAGGCTCGTGAACCAGTCTCCAATACTAACATCCGAATCCCATCTTTGAGGAGGCGGCGATTGATCCTCGGCGAGCCTCCATTTGGGTACCTCGTCAAAATGGCGGCGATTCGAGGAAGAGGAGGCATAACCCGGCCCTCTTGAGTTCTGCGTGTGTCGTCGGGCTTCCCTTTTGTACGTGTGGTACGGGTGGAGTTCTCCTGCCTTTACCATAGTTCAAGCTTTCTTTGTGGACGAAGTCATAACCCATGCCTTCCATCATGCGCTTTGTGACCTGGCTGTAGTATGTGAATTGCGGGGCAGGTTCGTCATCTCCCAAGTCATCCCACATCGTATGCGCGGGTAGGTCAATCCTTCCAAAGATGATTTCTTGTTGAAAATCACTTCGGGCGGGTATGACAAAAATAGCTTGCGATGACTCAATCATCTGCCCATCGGCGACAAATGATGAATATACAGGCAAGTGCAGGGAAGAGTTATTAGTCAACCCTAAAATTAGGTCACCGAACTCTTGACAGTTAGTCACTGAACTAGACAAGGAGTAAGCAAATCTAAGATCTTCATTCAGGATGAGCTCATTTGCCTCATCCGTGTTGGTTATAACAAGGCCTCCGTAGCCGATTACAATGGGTTCAATATCATTAAAGACAAGACCCTCATTGTCTTCAGACTCACAGTCAGCCTCATTACCGCTACCCGGGTCTCCGACCTATGCCTCATGGTCCGATTCAGAGTCTTGGTAGAGCAAAGAGTCGGTGAAGTAATTCTCCACCCCTTTGAAGGGTTGTTTATCAGCGAACACTGTTTTCACTTGACCATTATTGTCCACGTACTTTAAGCATTGATGCAAGGTGGATGGGATGATGTAGTTTCCATGGATCCATGGTCGACCCAATAGCATGTTGTAGGAGGGCTCTGCGTTGATGACGTAGCAGGTTACTTCCGTCTTCATATTGCCTAGCTGGCACTTGAGGCGAATCTTCCCAAGCGGTCGCGTCCCAGTGGCGTTGATGCCAAAAATAGTGGTAGTCATTGTAGACAACCATTTCTGAGGTATCCCCAAGGACTTGATAAGCATCAAGGGGACAATGCTCAAAGCCGATCCTGGGTCCACTTGGATTTTGTCCACCTTGGAAGAGCCGACATATCCCGTGAAGTAGAGGGGTCGGTCATGAGACGTGCTGTTGATGAGCATATCTCTAGGGGTGAAGGTGATGCAGGGGATCTGCCGTTTGGACGCCTGGCAGCATTGTGGACACCCTCTCTTTGTCTCTTCTTCAGGGATGGGCAAAAAGTGCGCGGTAAAGGCTTATGAGTCTGCCAGGGCCTCTCGCAGAGCCTCCCGGGTAGACTTTGATAGACGCAGGAACTCATACAAGGTGATCCTGGCCGGGATGTTAGCTAGTTGTGCAAGTACGTCAAACTGAAAGGGCCAGTTGCTTGAGCTTCGATGCATCGGCATTTACTTGGGTCTGGTGATGATCCTGCCGGTGGCCTCGCCAGATTTTCTGTTGTCGGAGGATAATTCTTAGCGAAGTCCTTCCCTGCCCTCGTGACGAGCACCGCTGCCTCTTCATCAGAATCGGTGAGGGCTGCTACCCCCCGTTCATCTCCATCCGGAATTGCCGAGACGACATTGCAGAGTTTACCCCTCTTTTTGCCCTTCTGTGTTGACTTGAAAGTCCATTGCTCGTCTTTGAGGAGGTCAAGGTGAACCCACATGACTTGTCCTGATGGTAAAGTCAGTGGTACTAAACCCTTCTCCCGCTGGATGTAAGGATCGGTATTAATGATTGATAATCACAATTTAATTACATTTTTTATACCCTCATTATCTATTTTATATGAATAAATATTACGCTAATAATTATTTTTATCTTAAATTGCAGGTTAATGGAGTATTAATGAATAAGAGCCCAAATGACTTAAATCCTTTGAATTTCTACCTATTTTTGAAGACCAAATCTAAATACAAATGAAGGCCTAAGACACCCAAGGAATCCAAAAAAAATTCGTGAAGAAAAATTAAAAAAAGAAAAATTCGGTTGGAAATCAACCGATTGGCCAACCGATTAGTTTGTAACAGATCCGAATTTAAAGGCTGATTTCTCTTTCTTGGTGGCCAAGTTTGATCTAATAGTTCATATCAATTCCGTTGGGCTATAAATAGAGGGCTAGAGGGAGAGGTTTGAGTGTGAAATATTTTATAAAACTTCATTTGGAGAGAAGGGTTACTCTTAATTGAGAAGACCTTCTAAAATTATAACTTTGTTACACAATAAATAAAATTTTCACCCTTCAATTTCCTTTCTCTTCTTCTAATCTAAGGACCAAAGGAGGATTAGATTAAGATCAGGAGTTGTTGGTTTCTATTTTATTTTTTTGCATTTCTTTTTCATTTCTTGTTCATTTATATGCTTTGTCGGTTAGATTTACTTTCATGCAATTTAATTCCTTACAATTTACTTTCATGCAATGTTATTAATTCTTGTATTTACTTTCTAGTATAGATTTTCTTTTCTTTAATTCATCTTGAGGCTAGAACCCTCTAGAAAATTATCCTTTTCTAAGTATGGAGCTAATATTTGTGGGATCCCTAGAGATTGTTTGAAACTAGCTAACAAATCCAACTTATTCCCATAAGATTGAGATATGCTAGGTGGATCTACTCTTGATTCCTCATATCTTTAATTAATCCTCCATACTTTACCTTCTTTATTTTCCTCTTATCCTTGCTTTTCATTTGTTTGTTATTTTCCTTTATTCTTGATTCTTGATTTCCTTGATTTTTTTTTCTCTCTCAATCTCATATTCCCTCCATATGCATATAATCTCAAACCTAGTTTTGTTATTATGTGCATATAACCACAACCACATTCTCAACTTTATTTTCTCCTCTTTTGCACATAATCCATAACCACTCTCTCTTATCTCTCACAGACCACTTTCACCATGTACATAAACTCCTAATTGTCGCGCATAATTTGAGAACCAAAACTTGAACAAACTCTTCCTACTTCCCGTTCCTCGTGGGATCGATAATCTTATATACTATAACTTGATAAGTTATATACTTGCAACTTAGGAGGTAATTATTTATTTCAGATCAAGTTTTTGGCGCCGTTGCCGGGGAACGGTGCATAAGTAGGATTTTAATTAACTTTGGTTCCTTATTTTGTGTGTTTTCTTTTGTGTAAGGAACTTGGAGCTTGAAGGTTAAGAGTTGAAGATTTGAGATTGAGGATTTGCCTCCAACGAGGCTTTGCGTTGCTTTTGCGTGGGTAACTTCTCTATCTAGTATTTTTAATTTCACCCTTTAGATAGTTCATATACATTAGAGACAATTAGGATAAAAAAAGATTTTTACCTTTGTCGACCCTAATAAACTTCATTTCTTTGATTGTCGACCATAATAAAAATGAAAAGATTTTTGTTTTGCATCCTTTCTAGTTGCTTTTAATTCCTAGGGTTGCATTTCATATAATAGTAGGAATTCACCAAGTGATTTGAGCATCTTGATTTGGCACACACTTGAAAATATCTTAAGGGCAAAACCCCCTAATCAAGATAAGGTGAGGGATTTCATCACCCTTTTCTTAGACCAAAAATCACTAATTCCTCACTACACATACCCAAGCCTCTTAAAACCGATTAGACGTTGGCCCCTAAGGATTCGAGCTCATTAAGTAATAAGAAATCCTTAAGTGAACCGGTCCAAGTTTATTTGGATTAATTGGTGTCTAAGGCAAGGTTTAGGGGTTGCGTAAGGCACTCCGCAAGGAAAGAGATACTTAATTGATCTTTGATCTCCCTCTAGTACTATCCTTACCTGGCTAATTAGGGTAAACTTTGATCTTTTCACTAAGGGAATTTTTAGTTAGGAGCTGGTCTAAGTCAAGTTTAGGCTTGACCCTAGAGTTAGGGTGATTGAAAAGTGATTGCCTTGATTTGCTTTTAGTTAGTTTTTCCTTTTTCTTTTTTCTCATCATCTTCTTAACTTTTTCTCTTATTATTTTTCATAAAAAAATTTGATTTGGGTGTATGCAAACTTGGGTTAGGGATAATACCAATCGTTTAATTTGTTTTGATCCATCTCTTGAACTAAACGAAATGGCCAATACCAACCCACCTGTTATTCAAGATATTTGTTACCCCACTAGAAATGCAATCCCCTCTTGCATAAAACTCCCCGAGGTCAATGGAGCAAATTTTAAACTTAGACCGCATTTTATTAACATGCTTCCCAAATTCCTAGGAGTAAAAACCGAAGACGCTTACATTTTCATCTCCGAATTTGAAGAAATTTGCCTCATGATCAAGATGAGGGACTTAACCGAAGATGCGATCAAACTCCGATTTATTCCATTTGCCCTTAAGGACAAAGCTAAAAAATGGCTGTATAGCTTGCCCACAGATTCCATCTCAACTTGGGGTGAATTTGTAAAAGTTTTTCTGAAAAAATTCTTTCCTATCCACAAAACGGTCAAGCTTAGAAACAGCATTCAAAATTTTAAAATTGTCCCAGGAGAATTTTTTTGGAAGTATTTTGATAAATTCAAAGATCTTCTTATCCAATGTCCTCACCATGGTCTTGAAAAGTAGCGATTATGCCAAATCATTTATGAAGGATTGGATTATTCTTCAAAACTTTTTTAAAGTCTATGTGTCAAGGGGATTTCATGAAGAAAAATTTCGATGAAGCTTGGGACTTTTTAGAGAGTTTATTCAAGAAAACCATGCAGTGGGAATATTGTGATGACTGTGTTTCATCAGTTTCCCAACCCAAAATCAGTGGTCTTTCCTTAGAAACGAACATAGCCTCTGAAGCAAAGATGGCTACAATCATGCGTAGGTTAGAAGCTTTATAAGTCAAAGAATGAGCTCCAGCTCAAATCAACCAAGTTTCTGCCTCAGGTTATCATAACTGTCTGTCTTCATCTCATGTTTCAGAGGAATGTCTTCTTTTAGGATCCGGTTAGCCACTAGGTCAGATAAACGCTGCATTCCAGCGTCCAGTAAATGATCCATTTTCTCCAACCTACATTCCAGGTTGGTGAAATCATCCGAATTTTGCATGGAACTAGGGAAACCACTCTGGAAATTAAAATTTCACTCCCTCTTCAACCCAACAATTCCCTAGGGGCAATGCAGTTCCTCTCAATTTTCGACAACCAAATCTGTCATTTCAAAATCAGTCTCCTCATCACCAATCTGTAAATCACACTCCTCAAATTGCTGATCATGATAAACGTCTTAATATTCTGGAAAAGGGTCTAGAAACTTTGATTAAAACCTCTACGCAGACTACGAACTTGTTGACTCAAACATCAAACATGTTGAATTCCTTCATGCAATCAACCGGGCAAATCCTCACTTCCAACACTCAAGCCATAGCTAGGTTAGAAACCCTACTTGGTCAACTAGTTAATGCCATGAGTGAGAGAGAGAAAGAAACTTTTCCGAGTCAACCCGTGCCCAACCCGAAGGACACGGGATCAAGTTCAACCTACCAAGCTGAAGTGAATGCAATCCATTCACTACGGTTAGGTAGACAGGTCGATAATCAGGTTAGAATGGCTCTAAGTGAAACCCTTGAACCAGAACAAATTCTCTCTCCCGATGTCTCTACTCAGAAATCACACCCTTCGATGACCGAACACGAGCAGGAACGAGTCTAATTTTGATCGGTTTAAACCGGTTGCTCCTTACAGGATAGACTCAGGCCTAGGAAGCACTCCTCTCAAGAGGAGAAAATTCTAGAGACTTTCAAGCAGGTTAAGGTCAACATTCCTCTTTTAGATGTCATTGAACAAATTTCTTCTTATGCTAAATTTTTAAAGGAATTATGTACCAAAAAGAGGCAAATAAATGTTTCAAAGAAAGTCTTTCTCGCTGCCAATATCAGTGAAGTCCTCTCAAAGTCTGTACCATTGAAATATAAGGATCCGTGTTGTCCTACCATCCCATGTATCATTGGTAATACTCGTATCGATAAGGCTTTTAGACTTAGGGGCCGTATCAACTAGCTCCGTATCGATCTACCAACAACTAGGTGTCGGGGAACTCAAGCCAACTAGATGCACACTTGATTAGTGATAGATGCATTAAGGTCCCTATGGGTGAAATAAGGATGTATTGATAAAGGTTGGAGACTTTATTTTTCTCAATAATTCAGTGAGTCCCGAAACGCAACCCGCTTCCAATCCCAAAGGATAGATACCCGTGATCCTAGGAAGACCGTTCTTAGCCACTTCTAATGCTCTCATCAACTATAGAACTGGTCACATGAAGCTGTCTTTTGGGAATCTGACTGCTGAACTTAATATTTTCAATCAAGGAAATAATATTGATAATCAGCCTTTCGAAATTAATTACATCCAAGAAAGTTCAGCAGAAGTAGAGAATGAATCTGACCTGAGTTTTGAGGAAATTTTTGGTGAGGAGCTGCAAATTTTAGCAGCCTCAGGTTTGATTTTTGAGAACAAGGAAACTGTGTCAAATACACATATTTGTAATTTAACTTTTGAAGAACTCTTTTCTGATGAGCTTAGATTTTTAAAACAGCACCCAAAATGCCAAATTTTTATTAATCAAAAATCTAAGTTCAAAATGCATAACACCAATAATACCTACCTTTATTTGCTGCAAAATCATTGAAAACCTTAGAATTTTTAGAATTTGAGAACATCATTGATTATATCATCTTGAAATTCTTTAAATTTTGGGGTAGAATTTTCAGCAATAAAGTAGGATTTAATATGGAATATGAGCTTTTCATATTTTATCTGTTATTCTCTCTTTTTTTTTTTGAAATAAAGAACAACAAGCAACTCTCACATGAGAGAAGAATATATTCTTTTATTATTATGAGATAAAAAATAAAATGTAGAACAAAAGATGAAATATGAGAAGCTCACATTCTACATTAAATCCTACCTTATTGCAAAAATTCTACAGAAATTTAAAGAATTTTAAAATAATATAATCATCGATGTGCTTAAATTCTAAGAATTTCGTGGTTTTAGTGATGTTTGCAACAATGGAAGGTAGGTATTAATGGTTGTATGCTTTTGAACTTAGATTCGTTATTAACAAAAACTTCATCAAAAATGAAATCTTGTTGTTTTCTATTTTCTAAAAATCTAAGTTCATTGACAAAAGGTTCTTCAAATGTTGGCTTCAAGATGCATGTATTCAACATAATTCTCGCTCAAGGACTTGATTATTAACACGTTACATTGCGTGAATGGATTGCATTCACTTGATCTTGAAAAGTTGAACTTGACCCGTTCCTTGGATTGCTCACGGGTTGACTCGAAATGATCCTTTCTCTCTCACTTATAGCTTAGCTAGTTGACCAAGCCGGGTTTCTAATCTAGCTATGGCTTGAGTGTTGGAGTTGAGAATTTGTCCTGTTGATTGCATAAAGGAGTTCATCGTGCTAGATGTTTGAGTCAACAAGTTCGTGGTCCGTGTAGAGGTTTTAATCAAGGCTTCCAAACCCCTTTCCAAAACATTAAGACGTTTCAATTATTTGAAAAATGTGATTTGTAGATTGATGATGAGGAAACCGATTTGAAATTGGTGATTTGGTTGTGGAAAATTAGTTTGAGAATTGAAAAGCGTGTTGCCCCTAGGGAAGTGTTGGTTTGAAGAGGGAGTGAAATTTTGATTTCTCGAGAAATTACCCTAATTCCATGCAAAATTGGATGATTTCTCCAACCCGATTATAGGTTGGAGAAAATGGATCATTAATGGATCTTTGGAATGCGACATTCATCTGTTCTAGAGATTGAGTATTTCCTAAGAGTGGACATTGCTCAAGCATGGTACGTAGAAAACAGATTATGACAACCCGAGGCGAAACTTGATTGATTTGAGCCGAGCTCGCTTTTTGCTTTCTAAAGTTTCTAACTGCGTGGAATTGTAGCCATCTTAGCTTCAGAGGCTATGTTTGACTCTAAGGAAGGACCTCTAGAACTGGATTGGGTAATCGATGAATCACAGTGTTCCCTTTGCATGGTTTTCTCGATAAATTCTCTAAAAGTCCCAAGCTTCAGTTTTTCTTCATGAAATCCCTTGACACATTGACTCTAAGAAAGTTTTTGAAGAATAATCCAATCCTTCATAAATGATTTGGCATAATCGCCACTTTTCAAGACCATGGTGAGGACATTGGATAAGAAGATCTTTAAATTTGTCAAAATACTTCCAAAAGGTTCTCTGGGACAATTTTAAAATTTTGAATGTTGTTTCTAAGCTTGACCGCTTTGTGGATGGGAACGAATTTTTTCAAAACTTTTACAAATTCACCCCAAGTTGAGATGGAATCGTGGGCAAGCTATCTGACCATTTTTGGCTTTGTCCTTAAGGGCAAATGGAATAAATCGGAGTTTGATCGCATCTTCGCTAAGTCCCTCATCTTGATCATGAGGCAAACTTCTTCAAATTCGGAGATGAAAATGTAAGCGCTTCTTCGCTTTCTACTCCTAGGAATTTGGGAAGCATGTTAATAAAATGCGGTCTAAGTTCAAATTTGCTCCATTAACCTCGGGAGTTTTATGCAAGAGGGGATTGCATTTCTAGTGGGGTA
>CM022703.1:2182970-2220465 GCA_012295165.1 Asparagus setaceus
CTTCACCTAGCTTGACCGTAACCTAAACGGGTCGGGTACCGAAAGCGACCCGTTAATCAATCTTTGAAGAAGGGCTAAAACAAATTCAGTTAAATATCACATAGTTTCCCACTTGTTACACTTAAATGTCATTATTTGTATTTTGCTATACTAAAGTATCCTAGAGATTTCAGAAATTGCAATTACCTTTTTCTCATGCGAGTGTCATGTGATTGTTTTAGGCTATTTTACCCATTTAGTTGTTCTTAAATTACTAAACCATCTCATCTTCTTCATTCCTCCTCCTCATTTTAACCTAAATCTCTTCACTTCCCCTTTCATCCCTTGATAAGGAAATTAATGAATTTATGAAGCTAGCCACCCAAAATTCATGTTCTTCAAGTTTATCAAGTTTTGGGTTGAAGAGAAAAGACTAGAAACTGTTATGTAAAATTTCTTATGATGAGTACAAACAATTATCGCAAAAGTTACACTAAGGAATATCCATAGTCATTGAACCCATATCAAAAAAAATCATAAATAAACCCTAACTCAACCAACCTTTTAAATTTTCAATCACATCACATCTCTCAATTGACAAAAACACATCAAATTCAAAAATCCACTTAAATATTTAGTGTTAAGGAGAGATTACATGATAAAAGATATAAATGCAAGACTACTCTTGAATTTAAGGTGGAGTTTAGGATTTGTAGGTAGGCAAGGATCATTGAATGAGGTTCACCAAATATGGTGTTCCATAAATTGGGCGAAGTTCTTCAATTCTGGATCTCGGGCGAAGTTCATTCAACATTTGGGCAAAGCTTGCTGGGTCGGTTAGCTAAGTTTGCTTAGATAATTTTGAATTTTAAATTCCTCTAAAATTTGTGTCTTGATTTGAGGCGAGGATCACTCTTGGTCAAAGTCTCAGGTAATCTTCAGTGAAGTTTGCTAAAAATCTTATTCATCTTCTTCTTCTCCACTTTGCCTTAAAAAACCCTAAACCCTTAAAATCTTCCAAGTTTTCCAGATTCTCTTTCAAGGCCCTAATGTCTCTCCGTCTTCAACTGTAACACCCCCCCCAAAATCTACTGAGGCGGGACCGGGGAGGTACATAAAATTTAGGCATGACCCGACCGTAATAAGGAGAGTCAACCTGCTCAATTTTTATATACACTCATATATCAAGTTATAATACTAAAGAGCAGAATTAAAGCAAAGGATATATATATATATATATATATATATATATATATATATATATATATATATATATATGAGAAAATATAAAACTTGGTACCAAGCATAAAACTTATGCTTGGTACCAAGTTCCTCCATATTGCTCTCTCTCTCTCTCTCTCTCTATATATATATATATATATATATATATATATATATATATATATATATATATATATATATATATATATATATATATATATATATATATATATATATATATATATATATATATATATATATATATATATATATATATATATATACAACACCAAAATCACAAGGTTGATAGTAGAGTCCACAGAATACCACAATAGCATAAAACTAAAGGGAACAATAATACACCACATAGTGTAATAATAAACTATAGTATGCATTGTTACATGTCTAGCTACTCAAAAGTACTATAATAGTTAAACACAAATTTACTTCTACTCTGACTACAATAGGAGCTAATCTTCTTTGTCAGGGTTTGCAATCCTCTTACCTTTATCTACTTTGCGACTATACATGTTTAAAATATATTTCTACACAGGCCAATGTTTAGCTTAGATCCAAGAAGTGAACGGCCATGGGCTAAACGCTTCGAATGGGCCCAAACCCGAGCCCTCAACAGATGTAGTAAAGCTCGCTTAACAAAGCATGCGAACCTTGCCACGCAGCCCATCTCGACTCGACCTGACCAAGTAAAGAATGGGTTGACTCTCAAAATAGCTGTAGCGGACCTCACCACATAGCTCATTTCGGCTCGACTCGATCAAGTCAAGAGTGGGTCAACTCCCAATTCACGTCCTAGGCCGAGTCAAAAGGCGTCCTTAGTCGGCCGAATTATGAGTCAATTCTGTGTTAAACTCGAACTCACAAATGAAGTACACCAATCAATAGACTTCGCTCATTACAACCCATGTGGGCCACATCATCCATAGTTTCGAAGAAGGCTCACCCACGTCCAAGCGAGCTTTGCCCAAACGTCTTCAGCGACTTTCGCCAAATCAGCGAACCCAGCCAAACAGCCGTTTGAGAGCTACTTTCAAGGGGATAACCGCTCCCCACTATCTCCTATTTTAATGGCCACTTAATCCATAATTAAAGGCCATTAACTCTCTCTTTTAGCCTATAAAAGGGGAGAAGATGGCTCATTTCGAGGAGGCTAATCGGATCATAGAGAGATCAACACACACGTATAAAGAGATTACTAATCTCACACTTGCGATTCTATTGAGCAAAAGTGCTAAGATAAGACTGATATATCTTTTAAGCAACTAAGTTCTCATCAACAGCAAAAGACTCATTGTCTTAGTCAGTGCGTCAGCGAAATACAAGATCGACGTTCCGTCGGCACACAGAAAAGAACCCCAGGAAATATAAATTTTTCTTAGTTTTATTGTAAGTTTTTCAATTGTAATGTGTGTCAATTATAATATACAAAGATCCAAAATAGGATGACGACTCTGCTAGGGACTTCTTTCTCCTCCGACAAGAAAATCGTGTCGCACACTAACACTAAGACCCTTGGGTCTTTTGCTAAACATTAGTCATCGAATTTGATCAAACAAAGTTTGAAGAATTCATTTCCACTAACCAATCTTCATCAACAGTGACTGTATGGAGTTATCGTAAAATTCACCATAGTGCGAATCTCGGGTCTAAACCGACCCCCGCGTGTGTAAAGGCGACCTTTGCCAAAGACAATTTGAGCTTAGCTAGAAGCCAAACGAACTTCGCACAGAGCAAAGAAAACTCAACCCTCATCTCGAGCGAAGGTCAAGACATTATTACATTTGTTGATCTCGACATCAATCCACAAATCCTTTAGGAGTTTGATTTAAAGCATCTCGCGATGCTCGCTACGCTTCCTCAATAGAAGCTAAGAATAGGGGTAATCCCTCATCTAAAATCCCACAAGGGAAAAACATCATCAATGATGATTTCGCTAGACAAAAGCCTGGCCAGCATCGCCGTAAGCGATGTTCGCACTCCAAGGCTAAAGACACCGAAGTTGGCACTAAAAAGTGCCCTCAACTTGGAACTAATGGTGATCTAAGAGAGTTCCTATCTCTAAAGATAGTTGGATGGATCGAATTCACATTCCCCTTTTTGCTAACATTGGGGAATAGATATTCGGCCCAAGGAATGTGAGCAATGGTAGAATCATGTTCGGCATTTGCAATGGTCCTTTGACAGATAAGGACGTGGCAAACTAATTCCTAGAATGCCTCTCCAATGTGAGCAATCTGTGAATAAGTGCTCAACTCTGCATTGGTCGGAAGGAATTCTTCATAGGGACGATCTCCCATGGGCAAACGTGACACTTTGAACATCTCATGCAAAGCGATCCCGATTTCACTTGCCGAAGTGAAAAAAGTGTTGCTATCAACATTGTACAACACCAAGATGTCGTAAAACACAGGTGCATAGATCTCAGCACCATATTTCGAGGCTCTTACTGCAGAATAGAGCCCCATTCTTCTTAACCTCTCCTCAAGGTGATGAGAACAAAGTTCACCAGACGGGTCCACCGTTGGGTATCCATCGGCTTAACCTAAACAGGAAATCTAGTATCCCCATCAGGAGATTGTCTATTGGTCTTGGTGAGTTCATTCCCAAAGGTGTTCGGATAATAGCAACTTCATTAATAGGGGCATCCTCCTGAACGAAGCCCGGCGCAAGCCTATGACATTGACTCCGTAGAGTTCCTCTTGACGAAAGTCGCCGTCATATTTCAAAGAGCCCACCTTAACGCATCTTCCTTATCGGTGAGATTATAGCGCATAAGGCGGGGCACGACGAGACGCTACAAGTACATAAAAGATACCTAACGCTCTATCACCGACAAATAATAATGATGATCCCCTTGGGAGTAGTACCAGTGCTCCTTCTCCCAATTGAATGTGGAGGTGCCATTATGATCGCTATCCCCAAAAATAAAGTGAGGCTTCCCCGACGTATCCTCGTTGATAATGGAGAACTTGGCATTTGTGATCATCTCCCGCAAAGTTAGATAATCCCTTGATCGTATAGGTTCGATCCTTTCTTGGCTACTTTCCTCTAAAAATAAAGGAACGCTCCCGTCAAAAGCGTACGTCACTTTAGGGTCACGAGTCCCATCGTGACCATAGTGGTTATAACGGTCAATAGGAGCCTTCGAATAACCAACCGCACAGGAGGCAAACAAAAAATGAGTTAGAGGACAAAAATCAAAGGAAATCAACCAAGTCTTCACACTCAGATGCGAAGTTTACCATAGGCGAATCTCACTCACAAGTGAAAGTCATCATTATAAACTAAGTGTTGATAAGATGAGTGAAGTTCGCAATGAAAGTAATGAACTTCAACACCGCAATCAAACTCGCTCAGGAGATCACATGGATCAAACTGGCGAACTTCACCTAATCCAAATAGGCGAGCCTCGCTCAAGCGAAGGTCACCCGGATCAAACTGGCAAACTTCGCCTAATCCAAATAGGTGAGCCTCACTCAAGCGAAGGTCACCCCGATCAAACTGGTAAACTTTGCCCAAGCGAAGGTCGCTCAAGTCAGAATAGCGATCTTCGCACAAATGAAGTTTGCTACAGAAGTCCAAAAGGCTAACGGTAAAGAGCTCCGCCTAAGAAGCGAAGCTCGCCGTATCAAGTGCCATGAACGGCCGCTAATGGAGCTTTGTCGCCGTCAACGGAAGCTCATCGATAAGGCCACAAGTGGTCACAAAAATCGCGCCTTTGGCAATGAATGGAGTTTTAAAGTGCCCTAAGACACTGTTTGAAGCCCGATGGGATGAGATTTGATGGATCCGAAGATCACCATGAGTAGGTTTGAAGCTTACCCACGCCATTTCTAGTTGCGCCGGCGCGTCCTCTGCTCTTGGCCGACGAGCTCCCCTAGCAGCAACTCTCCCTCTAAAAATTGCAAGACGAGGAGCCATTGAAGATCGGTCTTCTGAGTTCTGAGATAGCTAGGGTTTTTGAAAATCAAAGTGAAGAAGAAAGGAGGCAAACAATTCTATTTATAGACTGACCCTAAACTTCACTGAAGATTTTTCACCCCGAACTTCACCGAAGATCTCGCCCTCAACTTCGCCAAAGATTCTTGCCTTGAACTTTATCGAGAATCTCGTTTGAATAAACTTCACCACAATTTTAAGCACAGAAATTGAGGATTCAAATTTTGAATTCTTAGTCCCAGCCTCACTTAACCAACTTGTTGAGCCTTACCTAACCGACTTGCTAAACCTCGCCCAACTGACTTACTAAGCTTCGCACAGCCGACTGTTTCTCAAGTAAGTGAACTCTGCCCCATTTAGCGGGGCTCTAAAGCGAACTTTGCCAAAATGACTTGGTGATTTTCACTAAGTCTCCAAATTGAGAAAATTCTAACTCAATTTGTGTAAGACCCTATATGGCGAATCCCACTAAGTCTCCAAACTGAGAAAATTTTAACTCAGTTTGTTTGAGACCTCATTAGGCGAACTTCAATTTGACCCTCGCCAGCACGAAGAAGCTTGAGCTTCGCTTCCAACACAACGACTCCATATAGAGTTCAAGTTTGCCACAGAAGTAAAGTTCATACAGATTAAACACACAAAGATGGACAATTTTAGAAAAAAATTAATTTATATTGATCGAAGACTCTACTACATAAAGGCAACATTTAGACTAACCAATTACAAGGATGATGGGTACTCGTTGCTATTTACTACTGCCCTATACTCCTAAGATATGGGTAATGTGAAAACTGATGATCATACACGAGCTGCACCAAGCTATAGCCCTTGATCCTCCAATCTCACAAAACATGGGGAACAAAAATTTTTCCCATGCAGAAAAAATAGCTCCTACTTACTCCTCCCGAGGCCCTATGCCAGGAGATGAGAAGAAGCTATTAAACAAGAAGTGCTCCCCTTGCATGGGATTGAAACATGTCAAGAGGAAGAAGCACTTCTTGCAACCAAAATTTGACGTCAGGCCTGAGTTAGCCACACGACATCTAATTTCATTGTAGGTTCATATTTGTGAAACCTAGTTACTGTCGGAGTCCTTGCTTGGGAGCTCCAAGGATCCTTCTTCAACCACCATCTCAGTCATCGAATGGTCTTACACAGAGCGTGACATTCGAAGCTCCACTCATTTCTATCGCGATTCAACTCACTCTAAGCTATCGACTGATTCTCGACGATCTGCTCAAGCATCGCCTTCTCAGCCGATAATAGATCCGCCGTTGGCGAAGTATGCGGAGTTCATCCGCTTGATTGCCCTTTACTTGGGCAAGCTCCTGTTGGAGCTATTTTATTTCCGCTCCTCTATCGAGGAGCATCTCCGATCTAGGCGATGGAGATTTAGACATGGAGAAGAAGATAAGAGATGAAGATGATGAAGTTGAAAGGGGAATGGCACTATTTATAGCCTTCTTTAAATCCAAACTTCTGAGAAAATCACATCTTTTGAGGTTTGATTGGACCAGATAAAGAGGGTAAATCTTAGCCTAAAACTCGATCAAATCTACAGCAGATCTCATGAATCTCCAATCAAGAGATCTCAGCCACAGATCATAGCACAAATCCAGAGGCAAAGTCCCAACAACTATCGCCAGTTAGCGAACATCGCTAATCGATGAACTTTGCCCACACAGCTCAAAATTGAGCGAACTTCATGATACCCAGAATCAGTCGAACTTCCCTGATTTCTCAACTTCGGCTCAACAATTAATAGGTAATAATAGTAACCTAAAGTTGCAAGTATACAACTATCAAGTTATAGTATAAAACGTTATCGATCCCACGAGGAAGGTGTTGTAATGAGTTAATCAAAATCGGTTCTTATGTTGTGTGCAACAATTAGGAGTGATAAAAGAAATGTGATGGATTGTGGACAGATTTAAGAGTGATTGTGAGTATGTGTAAAATAAAATAAAATGAGATTGAGAGTGGAAAGATAAAGAGTGGTTGATAAAATGAAGGAAAATAAAGAAGGTAATATGAGGAAAATAAAATAAATAAATAAAAAGCAAGAATAAAAAGGAAGATCAAGAAGGTAAAATATGGAGGATTAATTAAAGATATGAGGAATCTAGAATAGATCCACTTAGCTAAACTCAATCTTATGTGAATAAGTTGGATATAAAAGCTAGTTTCAAATAATTTCTAGAGTTCCCACAAATATTAGCTCCATATTTAGAAAAGGATAATTTCCTAGAGGGTTCTAGCCTCAAGGTGAATTAAAAAAAAGAATAAAATCTACAAAATAAATGCAAGAAAGTAAAGACATAAAAGTAAATACATGAAAGTAAAGACATGAATGTAAATCTACTCTACAAAGCATTAAATAAGCAAGAAAATAAGAAAAGAAAAGATAAACCCACATATTCATTTCTTCATCTTCATCCTTTTTCATTCTTGGACAAAGAGAAGAAAGGAATTATGAAGGTGAAAATATTTTTTATTGATTGCAACAAAAGTTACAATTTAGAAGGTCTTCTCAATTAAGAGTAACCCTCCTCTCCAAAAGGAGTTGACAAAATATTTCACACTAAACCCCCTCACCCTCTATCCATATTTATAGAGTATTACAACCAATATCAATCATTGGATTAAACTTGATCTCCAAGTTAATCAATTTCAGGCTTTAAATCGTAATAGAAAACTGGGTATCGATACTGGTACCGATATTGGTATCGATACTAGTATCGATATCCCTATTGATACTGGTATCAAAACCGGTATCGATACCAGTATCGATAGTAGGATCAAAAATCTGACTTGACGGATGGCTTCGTCTTGTCTAGATAGGCGATTTTCATATATTATATGTTAAATTCTGCCTTCCGGATTGAGAGATATCGTCATTTCTTTATAACTAATCATTCCAAATATGATTTTGACTTGATTTCATTTCTTTTTCGATCCTTGTTTCTTTGACTCATGTAGATTGCTTGGCTTGATCCCGCGCTTCAATAAGAGGTTAAAAATGAGAATATTTGAGCTCTTTTTGGCTTTTATTCATTGATTCTTTATTAACCTACAAATTAAGAGAAAAATATGTTATTAGTGACATTTTTATTTAAATAAAATAGATAATGATGGTGTAAAATTATAATAAAAATGTGATTATCAACAATAGAGAAGGCGAACTTCGTTCCAAACATAGAGTTGGATGAGTACAAGCATCATTGAGCCTTTAATATGAGTCTACAATTAAGGAAGCTACATTCAATAATATACCTCTGGCAACCAAGTAGACTGAAGATGACTTTCAAACCCAAACAAGACGACTCAAGCTATATTCAACGGTACACCTCTGACTATTACCCAAAGTATTTCAATCCTAGCTACAAGTCAAATACAGGATCTTGAAAACTTGGGGGGGGGGGGTCTTGTAGACGGTTAAAATATATTTCTACACAAGCTAATGTTTAGCTTGGATCTAAGAAGTGAACACCCATGGGCTAAACACTTCGAATGGGCCCAAACCCAAGCCCACAACAGGCTGTAGCGAAGCTCGCTTAATAAAGCATGTGAACTTCGCCACGCAACCCATCTCGACTTAACACGACCAAGTCAAGAACGGGTTGACTCTCAAAATAGCTGTAGCGAACCTCGCTACACAGCTCATTTCGACTCGACTCAACCAAGTCAAGAGCGGGTCAACTCGTAATTCACGTCCTAGGCCGAGTCAAAAGGCATCTTTAGTCGGCCGAATTATGAGTCGAATTCTATGCTAAATTTAAACTCACAAATGAAGTTCGCCAATCAATAAACTTCACTCATTACAACCCAAGAGGGCCACGTCATGCACAGTTTCGAGGAAGGCTCACCCACGTCCAAGCGAGCCTCGCCCAAACGTCTTCAACGAACTTCGCCAAATCAACGAACCCCGCCAAACATCCGTTTGAGGGCTAATTTCAAGGGGATTACCGCTCCCCACTATCTCCTATTTTGATGGCTACTTAATCCACAATTAAAGACCATTAACTTTTTCTTTTAGCCTATAAAAGGAGAGGAGATAGCTCATTTGGATGAGGCTAATCGGATCATAGAGAGATCAACACACAAGCATAAGGAGATTACTAATCTCGCACTTGTGATTCTATTGAGCAAAAGTGCTAAGAGAAGACTGAGATATCTTCCAAGCAACTAAGTTCTCATCAATAGTAAAAGACCCATTATCTTAGTCAGTGCGTCAATAGAATATAAGATCGATGTTTCATCGGCACACAGAAAAGAACCCCAGGAAATATAAATTTTTCCTTAGTTTCATTGTAAATTTTTCAATTGTAATCTGTGTCAATTGCAATATAAAAAGACCCGAAATAGCGACCTGCGAATAGATACAAAAATAATAGGAGTTAGCCTAAGGCCCAATAGGCAACCACAAAAATCTCAAGTACAACATAAGAGAAAAAAATAAAGGAATATATATAGATATTTAAAATTTAATGAATAGATATTAGCAATAAGCTACCAATACTCATATTAGATCATTGATTGAAATGAAATACTAGGTGTCAATAATAAATAATCAAACTCTAATATTCAGGATTCTATGTTTTTTCAATCATGGGATATATTAATAAACCATGTATGCCTTTGTTTATACATCCACGGGTGAGCGTCCTCACACAGGGTATGTTCCCACCGGGACCCACTTTCATTTACCACCCACCGGTGAATCTTACTTCACACAAGGCATAATCCATAAATATAGAGTATCAACAAACTAACAAATGAAAGAATACTATTATTCTCAACATCAGAGCCATCAAAGCAAGATGAGTTATCATAATGTAATCATTCACGGAAGTTTCAATGACATAATACCAAAATGGATAAACAACGATATAGCAATAAATAACCAATTGGCAAGTAATCCATGCATGAAGAAATCCAAGTAGACTTTTACCGAAGCAAAAGAGTATACAACTGAGTTATCGAAATTCAACTTGTAGGATTTTTAAGAAAATAAACAACTAAACTCTCAATAGATTGGGAGAAACCAAGGAAAGGTTACCTGCTTTTTTAACTAAATCGTTGGTACCGTTAAATAGTTCCAAGAGAGTCACTCCGATATGTGTGTGTGTGTGTGTGTGTGTGTGTCTATACACACACACACACATGTACATCCACATAAGATCTCAATGACTGGGTTATATACATGCTTGGTTGACATGGATACAAATGAACCTATATGATGTGTGAATATGAATGAACAGAAAGGATAGAAACTATGTAGTAGATTATAATAGAAAAAAGGAAAATCAAGTCCAAAATATATAAAATTAGTGTCAAAATCTTCCTATTTGAATCTAGTTTCCATAAAAATAAGTATTTCATTCATCTAACATCTTGATACTAAGTTATACTCAGAAATGTGTGGTGCGTACAACCTGGACATACGATTTTATCGGAAGATATAAATGCGATTAAGGGTCCGAATGTTGACCGAATTGAACAAAACAAGAGAGAAAATTTTGATAAATAAGTCTGATTTTCAAAATAGAAATTTAATTATGATTTTCAAAATAGAAATTTAATTATGAATGTGTATGACATTCATGAAGCTATGGCATCAAAAATGCATAGGGGTCAGTAGGTAGTAATATGCAGAAAACAGAATCATGACCTGAATCTCTCAGCAGAATTGGACAACCAAAAGGCATCCAAAGATGATAAATTTTTACTGAAAGAATAATAATAAGCCTATTTTCTAATTCCAAAGTTTTTATCATCATATCCTAAGCATAGGCAAAGATATCAGTAATTAAATCAAAGAGGGTCAAGCTATCTGTCCAGATTTAAACTAGCAAATGACACCCAAATTAGGTCAAACTAGATTTAATCAAAATGTACAAGAGTCTAGTTTCTAAAACATAGAAAATTACTAGAAATAGATATATGTAGGGAGAGTTATTTGGAAATACTACAAGAGGGTTCTGCTGGAGAAATTCTGCACGAGTTAAGGTTTCCAAAACCGACAATGATTAAGAGGTCCAAAAATAAACAATGATCATACTTTCTATATTTATAAATAATAAAGATTACATTTTTCACCTTTATTTATTGAGATGCATGAACCAATATTTGCTTATATGTTACATGCAACCACTAATTCTTACAGGCAAGACCAAAAATTAACATAAAACTCTATAGTTCATATTTGAAACTGTAACAACCATACCATGAGAAGAATTTGAGATCAATTACCTAGGTGTGAAACTTTGTTCTCTTCCTTCTCCAAAATTCTTTAACTCGCTCCTCTTGTTTCTTCTTCTTCTTGGATGGATGTAGGCTTTAGAAGAGAGGAGAGCTTGATAGAGTGTTTGATGGAGGAATGGAAATGGGTTTTTGTGACTTTTGAGGCTGAAGTTGGCCTGGCCAAGGGTGAGAGGAATGGTGAGGGTTTTGAAGAAAGGGAGGAAATGAACAAATGAGGGAGGGTTGAGCGTATAAGTAAAGAAGACCCATGTGACTAGAGGAACATGAAAGAGAGAGAAAAGAGAAGGGTTTAGTTGCAAATTTTCTTATCCACTATGGCTTCCCATATTTATTTAGATGTGGTATTTATGTTATTTTAAAAAGCTCTTTTTCATTTTGGTTTAACTTTAATCAAGGTTTAAGTCTTGAATGATTAGGGTTCTCATGCTAGGGTTAACATGCATGCTATAACTTGATTAAATAGAACCTTAATGAGAACATGGTCACACTATATTCTCATGACATTGAATAATATAAATTGAATTTGCATACTAGGGGTCATATCGGTAATGGTACCCAAGTATTGAAAATAATATGAAATATTACATCAGCTCGTCAAGGGAAAGCAAGTCGTTGGCGGATGTCATCGGCCAAGCACCGCCGTTACACCGTCACAGTTAGAGATAGCATCTAGTAAGTTTTCCAAAAACTCATCTTTCTAAGACCCACCATCAATGGCAAGGCTATTGGTCATCATTATGGCGCTTGTTAGGCTCAAGCAGTGCTTCAAAGCGCTGGGGTTAGCTTTACCGTTGATGGCGAGGCTTAATTGACCGCCTTTGGTCATGAATCTTAACTTTGCCAGTGACGGTAAAGCTTTGACAGTTACCATCAATGACGCTTCTCATGGTGAACTTTGCTTGAGCGAGGTTCAGTGCTTTAGCCTGTTTAGCTCGCTAACTTTGCTTGAGGGAGGTTCGCTGTATTAGTACATTCAGGCTTTTGAGCGAGTCTCACTATTGGGCTAAGATTCACTGATGCTACCGCAGTGAGCTTCACCTAGGCTTATAACACTTAGGTATATTTCTTGGCTTTGTGTTGAGCGAACTTTGCTTATGAGCAATTTTCCCTCAAGTATAAGCCTAGTGAGCTTCGCCCATAGGCCAAGCTTAACACTTAGTCAAATTTTGAGATAAATCATCTGACTTGCTTTTCTTTCTCTATGCAGTTACTCTACCAGATACACCCACTAGCAAATGCAACCACTTCGATCACTGTGGAGTTCAAGGTCCGTTGATGCTACAAGGAGAATGCCCAAGAGTGGGTGGAGGCTATTAGTCATGGCAATGCTGCCACTTTGATAGAACTCATTACAAATGTGAAATTTTCCATTCCTGAAGAAGATCAATCTAAAAAGCTACACTTCTTGTTTGGTGATAGTAATCCAGGGGTCAACTCTATTTCCAACATGGAGAACGAACAGTGGTACCATGCCCAAGGGGATCATCACTTCTACCTAACGGTGATGGAATGACATGTGTTGTTCATGTTTCTGCAGCTCATAGCTATTCCCCATTCAATGCCATTCTCTATCACTTACAAGTAGGACAGTGTGATGGTAGGTAATTTGAGGTAGAAGGGAGGCTTCTTCAAAGAAGGACACTACGGTCTCAGTATTCTAGGTCTTCTTCCAGGGTCCGTTAAGGAGCATGCTCTGGCCAATGAGATCCCATGGTCCCTAACATGTTCAACAATCAGTTTGTCAAGATTAATGGGTAATACCCAGAAGAGGATGGCCGTTTCTTGGGAAGGATTAGGGCTACCAAGTCAAAGTGGTGGGCCAAAATGGTTGAGTTTGCCCTCACCATATTTGAAGATTGATGGAATTGGGGCTCTACTTCGCTATGCAAGCTTCTCAATATGGATTGAGATTTGCACACTAGTATTATATAATATTCTTGAGCTATATAGTGTCAACGCTAACACCTTCTTCACTCCAGCAAGGGAGCGGGATAGCCCTGCATGAAATGTATAAAGTGTCCTGATTACCAATGTTGGAGCAACCATACAAAGAACTCTTCCCCACAACCGCCAACTTGGGGAGCATGACTCATTATGCTTACGTTGTCGAGATGTTCTGGGAGCTAGTCTACCATTTCCATATCTCGGGATGGTTACGGTGCGGTTCATGGCCCTCATGTTGCTCATGTAACTTGGGCTAAATACTTATTTAGAAACGTGAGCAAGAAAGGAAAAGTGGAGCCTATCCCACTAAGCTTTGGTCTTAAAGTGGAGACTCAGATTTTCAAGCACGGTCTACTAGTCCACACCGCCGACTCAGACGAGTGTGGGTTCAGAGCAAGAGACACATTTGAGAGTTTCCATTACTAGGCTAAAGAGCCTATTTTTGCTCAAGCCTTACTTGTGGGCTTCCTTTCAATCTAGTTGAAAGGATGCATTGTGCCATCTCAGCTAAAGGACTGCATTGCTCTCAAGGTTCTATACCCAACTATTTTGCTTGCTCACGGGTACAATTTAGCCTTGCTCCCAGCCAGGGTTAGCTGGACCCATCATGGATTCAGAGAGTTATTAACGGAGTATTTAAACCAGAAGGATGGCTGTCCAAAGGAAGAGTTGTCCAATCCTACGGTGGAGCTGCCATATACCTATCTAATGGTATGGTATACACTCCACTATTCTTCTCTTATGTCGACCGCCATCAGACTTGAGGAGGGGGTCTCATGACTATAGTGATACGAGAGTTCAAAATGGATGGTTAAGTGTGCCACGGGGATTCATCAAATTGTGCCATGGGGAATCAAAATGGATGGTCCCGTTACTAAATTTGGTGATGAGTTCGAGGATGGTCTTGAAGCGGAGGGGTTTACGTGTTTAGCCAGTGGTTGTTTCAACTGGTTAGTAAATATCAGGCATGGGCATCTCATCACTCGATTAAATGGGATGGAGTGCTATATTGAGCCCTATCTCCCTTGCGATTCACATGACAGTTCGGATACAACCAACTTTATGTTGCAACTCTAACACCGGGCTACTACATTCGGGGAGTTTGGTAGATGAAACCTGTGCTTGGCATCACTTCAGTGCCAGATATACTAGTGAAAAGTTTACTTTGCCGTACAAAACCCCCAACTATTATATGACTTTAGGGTTTTGTAAAAGGTATAGCGTGGTGAATGTTGATAGCCCGCAGTTCAAGATCAACATGACTGGAGTGAAGTATATCATTCAAAAGTATAAAGAACCTTCCAAGAAAGGATCAAAGAGATGAGCACCCGGACTGCGTAAATATCTTGTGGAGGTAGGGTGAGGTGAATAGGAGGATGATGATGATAATTTAGACATGCGTAGAAAAGTTGCCGCGTGAGATAGGTGTATTAGCATACGAGGCCATCGACCACCGTGAAGCAATAGGAGGAGATACCCATTGGAAGAGACCACGATAGCCTCCGTGCCCCTAAAAATAGCCTAAGCACCAATGCTTGGAATCGCCGGTGAAGGAGAAATCTCCTGAGGCCCTAACATACGGACCAGTGGCCGAGTATACGATTGCTTTAGGTAATTTTCCTTTTTTTCATCATTTTGTTTTGATGAATATACATTCTAATGATGTGTGCTTCTAGTTTGTTGATAAAGCATCCGTATATCCTAATTGGATAGATTCCGACAAGGAGAAGAGGGTCGACTATGAGACCGATGCTTATATCACCGACCCTGATGAATCCGGTTATGGAGATGAAACGATCGGATCTTCTCACATCCCAAGTATGATTTTATTTATAGGAATGATGTAGTCATTTTAGTTTAATGACTAACACGTCATCTCTTTCATTTTGCAAAAGTTGAACTTGAACCAGAAGTCGTTACGACTATGACTTCCACACCTTTGATAGGAAATAAATATGTACCTAAAGTTGTAAGTATACAACTATCAAGTTATAGTATAAAAAGTTATCGATCCCACGAGGAAGGTATTGTTGGAGTTAATCAAAATCGGTTCTTATTTTGTGTGCGCGACAATTAGGAGTGATAAAAAAATGTGGTTGTGGAGAGATTAAGAGTGATTGTGAATTTGTGCAAAATAAAATAAAACTAGATTGAGTGAGGAGAAAGAATGATGGAGAAAATAGAAGAAAATAAAATAAACAAATGAAAACCAAGAATAAAAAGGAAAAATAAGAAAGTAAAAGATGGAGGATTCAATTAAAGATACGAGAAATCTAGAATTGAATCCACTAGCCAATTTCACTTATAAATTATGAACTATTCTCTTTTTGTCACATTCTACTTTAGATTTATTAAGCATAGACTATTAAACCGCCAAGGAAAGCATAACCTATCAAATTATCATCCAAGTAAAATTAATACTCATGAAAAGAATAACAACTAAATAGTAATTCTAGAATTCCTTCTACCAATTAGTTATTTATTTGATTATCCTAAACATGATTATTTTAAGCATAAGAGAATTATTCACAAAATATAAAAGAAATTAAACTAGTTTCATATAATTTCTAGAGTTCCTACAAGAATTAGTTCCACATCTTGAAAAATAATAATAAAGAAATAAATGAAAGGAAGAGAAATAAAATAATTCCTAGAGGGTTCTAGCCTCTTGATGAATCAAAGAAAAATAAAATAAACAAAAATAATTCCCTAGTGTGTTCTAGTCTCAAGGTGAATAAAAGAAAAGAAAAATAAATAAAATAATTCCCTAGAGGGTTCTAGTCTCAAGGTGAATTAAAGAAAATAAAAATGAAACTAATCCCAAGAGAGTTCTAGCCTCAATGTAAATAGTGTAAGGAAATAAAATCTAAGCTATGTAAAGAAATAAATCTATACTATAAAATAAAGACATGAAATTAAAGCAATAAAATAAAGACATGAAAGTAAATCTACTCTACAAAGCATTAAAATAAAATCTAATCTACTAAAAGAAAAGAAAAGAAAATATTATAAGAAATTATAAGATAAAAGAGAAAACTTATATTCCAAGAGGGTTCTAGCCTCTTGATGAAGGCAAATATTCATCTTGATCTTTATCTTTATTTTATCTTTATCTTCATGATCAAATAAAGAGAAGAAAAGAAAAATATGAAGAGGTTAAAAAATTTCTTTTATTAATTGCAATAAAAAGTTATAATTTTGGAAGGTCTTCTCAATTAAGAGTAACCCTCCTCTCTAAATAGAGTTATTATAAAATTTTTCACACTTTCAAGCCCTCACTCTACCCCTCTATTTATAGATAACAAGAATCTCTCACAATCCTTGAATTTGTCTTGGCTCCCAAGTAACCCTCATAACCATAAGATTTGACTTAGGCTCCAAGCAACCCTCATAACCATAGGATCTCTCAACATCATCTATACCATTGATTTAATACTTGAGAGATGGGCTTCATGGGTTTTATTTTTTTATATTTAATTTATTTAAAACCCTTAGGCTTCTCTTAAATGCTCTTAGGCTTCTTAGAATTTAGTTTGGCCTTCAAATAATTGAATATATATCAATTAAATTCGGATTTCAATCATAATCCACTGTTACTGACAAATTTTTAGAATCTGCCAATTTAGATGACTCCGTCTCGTCGAGATAGTCGATTTTCATATATAATATATTGAATTATGCTTTTCGGATTGGGAGATATCGCCTTTTCTTTGAGGTTGACCATCTTGAGCACGAATTTGACTTTATTTTTTTCATATTTAATTTGATTCTCAATTGCAGGCCAAGTTATTAATAATTCTGATCAAGAAAGTGATGAATATTGAGATTTTGCTTCTAAACTTAGTCGTGGGCTTTGGATTTAGGCATTCTGGGTTTTATTAGAGATTTTTAGGCTCGAAATAATCTTCATTTGAGCTCTTATTCAATAATTCTATATTATCTACAAATTAAGGTAAAAATTATTATTAGAAGATATATTTATTCAAATAAAATAGATAATGAGGGTATAAAAGTGCAATAAAATGTATTGATCAAATACCCCATACCTAAACTTTTGCTAGTCCTCTAGCAAAGAAAAAATTGAAAGGGAAGGAAAGAAAATCCTAACTAACTTTCGCAGGAGTCACGGTTGTATTTAGCACATACAACAAGCCTTTAAACCTATAGGTTACCCTAGAGGATGAGTTGTAGTCTTGTGAGGATTTGCAGTGAATATACTCACAAAATTCGGTCAACTTGCCAATTTAAAGAAGTCTATGAATAATTAAGTTACTTGATATATTTAAACATTCTAATTGAAGCCGCTTTTACTCAAGAAAATATTTTTATGTATAACTCCAAAGTAAATCTCTTAGAAAATCTTTTCATTATAGTTATACAAAATCAAGTCTAACTTAGAAATTTAATTTAAAAGTTTTGAAAAGAATATGCTAACTCTTTGTTTTAAACAATTTTCAAGTCTCTTAATCAATTTATTTTTCAAGAACATATATACAAATATAACTATATATATAAAAATATTGTTAGTATTTTTTTACACTCTTTATTTCTTGGTGATTTTGTTCTACTTCATCGAGCTTTCTAAGTGACCATTTAACGAGTTTTGGGCCAATGAATCCCAACCAAATTGGACTTTGGTCATTAAGCATGGAAATACTCCTTGGGCTTAATTACTCGGTCAACTTAGGCTTAGTAAGATAGAACCACCTTATATTTTAAGAGAATTTTAATTGGTGCCCATTTTCGCACTCTTCTTTTATAAAGTTAGTTTTTTTAATATGTGTGTGTGTGTGTGTGTGTATATATATATATATATATATATATATATATATATATATATATATATATATATATATATATATAAAAATATTGTTAGTATTTTTTTACACTCTTTATTTCTTGGTGATTTTGTTCTACTTCATCGAGCTTTCTAAGTGACCATTTAACGAGTTTTGGGCCAATGAATCCCAACCAAATTGGACTTTGGTCATTAAGCATGGAAATACTCCTTGGGCTTAATTACTCGGTCAACTTAGGCGTAGTAAGATAGAACCACCTTATATTTTAAGAGAATTTTAATTGGTGCCCATTTTCGCACTCTTCTTTTATAAAGTTAGTTTTTTTAATATGTGTGTGTGTGTGTGTGTATATATATATATATATATATATATATATATATATATATCCTAAAAATATTTAGATCAAGACAACTTAAAATTTATTTTCAACTCTAAACTAAGCATGCAAAAATTTCATTGCTTTAATTTAAAGTTTCGATTCTTAAGAAATTTATTAGAGTTATCATAAAAGGTGAAATTGAGTATAAAACTAACTAACGATTAGAAAATTTAAAATTTTATCAAATAGATCAATTATTAATTAACTCTATTAAGTGGGCAAGTGATAATATTTCTATGAAAAGATAGAAAAATGGTAAAATAAAAGGAAAAATGACTAAGATAAAGAAAAAAGTGACTGTATCCAACCCCACACCTAAATTTTGCATTGTCCTCAATGTAAACTCTATGATGCACAAAGTAAAGCAGATAAAAATGAAATACTTACATTTATTCGATCGACCTAGAACAATGATGAAGTGATAAAATCTACAATTTACCTTTGATGTGAGTAGGATGAAATCAAAATTTTCTTTTTCATTTTTTATGTTTTTCCATATCCTTTTGTTTTTTTCTTTTTTTCTCAAAAGAAAAAGAAACTATCAAATGAGAGAATAATAAATTCTTTTTATTATTTGTATTATTATGAGACAAAAAGTAAAGATGTAGAATGACAAAGTAAAAATGAAAAGCTCATATTCTACATCAAACCCTACCTTATTGCTAAAAATTCGTCTCGGATTTTGAAGAAATCTAGAATGATAAATTAAAATATGTGCTTAAACTCAGATATTCAAGTTTTTAATAATTTCAAAGAATTGAAGATAGGTATCAATAGTGTTATGCATTTTGAATTTTTAATTTTAAATTTGAACTTAGATTCCTTATTAATGAAAGTTTGCCCTAACACAACCAGTTCTTCTTTAAAATGTCCTCAAACCCAAGATTCATGGTTGAGGTATAAAAATTCGGTTGTTATTTATTTTCTAGGAGTCTAAGTTATCAACAAATAGTTCTTCAAAACATAGATCAAAGAAATATTTATCTAACACAGTTCCTTGGTTCGAAAGACTGATCTAATCCTATTTCTTCTAATATTTTCAGTTCCACACCAAATTTTTTTCAAAACTTAGATCTAACTCATTTTCTTCTTTAGGATAATATATGTCTTGAAGAAAAGGTGGATTAGGGTTTTCCATTGGTTTAGTCTCAAAAATAAGTTCAACATAAATTAAACAATTGGTAGTATCCCTAATCCAAACTTGCATATGCCAAAACAAAATTCTTTTTGGATTTGTTTACTAAAAAGGAATAAAAATTCTAAGAAAAACAAAAGTTAGTTGTTTTTCTTTTTTATTTTAAAGAAAACTAAAAGACCTAAAAGATTAATGAGAGAAGAAAAGGAGGATAAAAGAAAAATCTAACTAAAATAAATCAAGAACAATCACTTTGTATCAATTACCCTTAATTCTAGGGTTAAGCCTAGACTCAACTAGACCAGCACCTAACCAAAAACTTTTTTAGTAAAAAGATCGAAGTTTACTCGGTCAGTTAGCCTGGTAAGGATAGTACTAGAGGGAGGTCAATGATCAATTAAGTACCTCGTTCCTTACGGAGCGCTTTACGCAACCCCTAAATCTTGCCTTAGACACCAACTGATTCAAGTAAACTTAAACCGGTTCACTTAAGCATTTTTTGTTCCTTAATGAGCTCGAATCCTTAGAGGCCAATGTCTAAT
Organism: Asparagus setaceus; assembly: GCA_012295165.1. Classification (NCBI taxonomy): domain Eukaryota; kingdom Viridiplantae; phylum Streptophyta; class Magnoliopsida; order Asparagales; family Asparagaceae; genus Asparagus; species Asparagus setaceus. Next base: position 2,203,191 of record CM022703.1, read on the forward strand.
GAGTTTTAAAAGGCTTGGGTTTGTGTAGTGAGGAATTAGTGATTTGTGGGCTAAAAAATGGTGATGAAATCCCTCACCTTATATTGATTAGTGGGTTTTTGCCCTTAAGAATATTTTCAAGTGAGTGCCAAATCAAGATGCTGAAATCACTTTAGTGAATTCCTACTATTATATGCAATGCAATCCTAGGAATTAAAAGCAACTATAAAAGGACACAAAAATAAAATCTTTTATTTTTAATTAAGATTAATAATCAAATAAAAGTGAGAAAGAGAGCTCTTGTTTGAATTTATTATCTTGTTAGTAAATATCTAAATGGAGGGTGAATTTTTATTATGGTTGACAAAAAATTAATTTTTTATTGGCTCCTAATTTCTCTAATGTGAAAAACCTAACTAAGAGTAGAAAATAAAAAATACTAGAAAGAGAACTTACCATAAGCAAGAGGGTTCTAGCCTCTTGAAGACAAATCTTCAATCTTCAGTCCTTCAAAGTTGTTCCTTCACACTAAAATACACAAATTAAAGAACCAAAATAGAAAAACTCTAATTATAAGCATCTTCCTCGGCAACGGCGCCAAAAGCTTGATAGAAAATAAATATGTACATAAAGTTATAAGTATACAACTATCAAGTTATAGTATAAAAAGTTATCGATCCCACGAGGAAGGTGTTGTAGGAGTTAATCAAAATTGGTTCTTAAGTTGTGTGTGCGATAATTAGGAGTGATAAAAAAAATATGGTTGTGAAGAGATTAAGAGTGATTGTGAATATGTGCAAAATAAAACAAAACTAGATTGAGTGAGGAGAATGAATGATGGAGAAAATAAAAGAAAATAAAATAAATAAATAAAAATTAAGAATAAAAAGGGAAAAATAAGAAAGTAAAAGATGGAGGATTCAATTAAAATACGAGGAATCTAGAATTGAATCCATTAGCCAATTTCACTTATAAACTATGAACTATTCTCTTTGTTACATTCTACTTTAGATTTATTAAGCATAGACCATCAAACCACTCAAGGAAAGAATAACCAATCAAATTATCATCCAAGTAAAATTAATACTCATGAAAAGAATAACAACTAAATAGTAATTCTAGAATTCCTTGAGCAATTAGTTCTTTAGTTGATTATCCTAAACATGATCATTTTAAGCATAAGAGAATGATTCACAAAATATAAAAGAAATTAAACTAGTTTCATACAATTTTTAGAGTTTCTACAAGAATTAGTTCCACATCTTGAAAAGTAACAACAAAGAAATAAATGAAAGGAAGAGAAATAAAATAATTTCCTAGAGGGTTCTAGCCTCTTGGTGAATCAAAGAAAATAAAATAATTTCCTAGAGGGTTCTAGCCTCAAGGTGAATAAGAGAAAAAGAAAATAAAATAAAATAATTCCCTCGAGGGTTCTAGCCTCAAGGTGAATCAAAGAAAATAAAATAAAACTAATCCCAAGAGGGTTCTAGCCTCAAGGTGAATCAAGAAAATAAAATAAAACTAATCCCAAGAGGGTTCTAGCCTAAAAGTGAATAGTGTAAGGAAATAAAATCTAAGCTATGCAAAGAAATAAATATATACTATAAAATAAAGATATGAAATTAAAGCAAGAAAATAAAGACATGAAAGTAAATCTACCCTACAAAGTATTAAAATAAATCTAATCTACTAAAAAAATATTACAAGAAAATAAAAGATAAAAATAAAATTTATATTCCAAGAGGGTTCTAGCCTCTTGATGAAGGTAAATCTTCATCTTGATTTTGATCTTCATCTTCATGATCAAATAAAGAGAAGAAAAGAAAAATATGAAGAGGTGAAAAATTTCTTTTGTTAATTGCAACAAAAGATATAATTTTGAAGGTCTTCTCAATTAAGAGTAACCCTCCTCTCCAAATAGAGTTATTATAAACTTTTCACACTTTCAAGCACTCACTCTACCCCTCTATTTATAGATAATAAGAATCTCTCACAATCCTTGAATTTGTCTTGGCTCCCAAGTAACCCTCACAACCATAGGATTTGACTTAGGTCCCAAACAACCCTCATAATCATAGGATCTCTCAACATAATCCTTACTATTGATTCAATACTTGAGAGATGAGCTTTGTGGACTTTATTTCTTTTATATTTAATTCATTTAAAACTCTTGGGCTTCTCTTAAATGCTTTTGGGCTTCTTAGAATTTAGTTTGGCCTTCAAATAATTAAATATATATAAATTAAATTCGAATTTCTATCATAACCCACTGCTGCTAGCAAAATTTTTAGAATCTGCGAATTTAGATGGCTCCGTCTCGTTGAAATAGGTGATTTTCATCTATAATATGTTGAATTCTGCTTTCCGGATTGGGAGATATCGTCTTTTCTTTGCGGTTGACCATCCTGAGCACGAATTTGACTTTATTTTTTTTCATATTTGATTTGATTCTCAATTGTAGGCCAAGTTATTAATAATTCTGACCAAGAAAGGGATGAGTGTTGAGATTTTGCTTCTAAACTTAGTCGTGGGCTTTGGATTTAGGCATTCCGGGCTTCATTAGAGATTTTTTAGGCTCAAAATAATCTTCATTTGAGCTCTTATTTAATAATTCTATATTATCTACAAATTAAGATAAATATTATTTTTAGAAGATATATTTAATCAAATAAAATAGATAATGAGGGTATAAAAGTGCAATAAAATGTGTTGATCACCTTCTTAGTTGATGAGCACGTTGGGGATGCGACAACGCCTAAGCTCCCCAAAGAAGATGAACTGATGACCAAGCCTGAACCTAAACCCAAAGTTGAACGAGAGAGTGGGTCTTCGGTTGCAGCTGAGAAGTTGGCCAAAGCTGAAATTGCCACCATTAATAATGAGTGGCTACAACGACATCAATGGTTTTACGGCTGTAGGCTGTAAAACAATTACTGAAGATAGCCAATATTCACGAAACACTATCGACAAAGGTTACAAGCTGATGACTTTCACGACAATAAAGGAGAATCAGAAACTAATGTCTCCAGAGTACAAGGATTACAAGTTGACAATCCTTGTGAAAAGAGATTATAAGTATTGATCTCTTCAAAGCAAAATGCGGGGCTCATCCCCGCGTCTCAATACAAAACACGGGACTCATCCCCGTGTTTCAACATAAAACGTGAAGGACACCCTTGTTTAGCCTAAGCTTAGCGAAGCTCATGGCCTCGTTCAAAGCTCAAAACGCGGATCTCATCCGGCGCTCAAAGCTTAGCGGAGCTCATGACCGCGTCCAAGCTCCAAAACGAGAAGCTCATGACCGCGTTCAAAGCTCAAAACACGAGGGTCGTGCCCGCGTTTCCGCTCTAAAATGAGGAGATCCACTCTCACATTTTTGCTCTAAAATGCAGGCGCGGAGGTCGTTCATAAAACGCGGAATTCGCGTTTTGACTCGTTCAAACACGAGTTGAACGGTTTCTAAACCGTTTGAGAGATTTAAGGGGGGGCGGTTACACCCCACTAAACCCTCATCAAGGAGAATTTTAAGGAGTTGGTTACACCCCTTTAATCCCTATAAATAAGGGTTTTCATAGCCAAAGGAATGGGGCTTTTCTTTTGGGATCTTCGAGGGGAATTTTGGAGAGGATCTTCTTGGAGTTTTCTTCGGCTTCATTTACCTCGGTTGGAGCTTTGGTCTTCGACTTTTATAGAGCCAAGAGACTTCTTTGGATCAGCTTTTCTTTAGCTTGGCAGGCATACTTCGTGCGAGTTACAAAACCACTCAAGGAAAGAATAACCAATCAAATTATCATCCAAGTAAAATTAATACTCATGAAAAGAATAACAACTAAATAGTAATTCTAGAATTCCTTCGAGCAATTAGTTCTTTAGTTGATTATCCTAAACATGATCATTTTAAGCATAAGAGAATGATTCACAAAATATAAAAGAAATTAAACTAGTTTCATACAATTTTTAGAGTTTCTACAAGAATTAGTTCCACATCTTGAAAAGTAACAACAAAGAAATAAATGAAAGGAAGAGAAATAAAAATAATTCCCTAGAGGGTTCTAGCCTCTTGGTGAATCAAAGAAAATAAAAATAATTTTCTAGAGGGTTCTAGCCTCAAGGTGAATAAGAGAAAAAGAAAATAAAATAAAACTAATCCCAAGAGGGTTCTAGCCTCAAGGTGAATCAAAGAAAATAAAATAAAACTAATCCCAAGAGGGTTCTAGCCTCAAGGTGAATCAAAGAAAATAAAATAAAACTAATCCCAAGAGGGTTCTAGCCTAAAAGTGAATAGTGTAAGGAAATAAAATCTAAGCTATGCAAAGAAATAAATATATACTATAAAATAAAGATATGAAATTAAAGCAAGAAAATAAAGACATGAAAGTAAATCTACCCTACAAAGTATTAAAATAAATCTAATCTACTAAAAAATATTACAAGAAAATAAAAGAAAATAAAATAAAACTAATCCCAAGAGGGTTCTAGCCTCTTGATGAAGGTAAATCTTCATCTTGATTTTGATCTTCATCTTCATGATCAAATAAAGAGAAGAAAAGAAAAATATGAAGAGGTGAAAAATTTCTTTTGTTAATTGCAACAAAAGATATAATTTTTGAAGGTCTTCTCAATTAAGAGTAACCCTCCTCTCCAAATAGAGTTATTATAAACTTTTTCACACTTTCAAGCACTCACTCTACCCCTCTATTTATAGATAATAAGAATCTCTCACAATCCTTGAATTTGTCTTGGCTCCCAAGTAACCCTCACAACCATAGGATTTGACTTAGGTCCCAAACAACCCTCATAATCATAGGATCTCTCAATATAATCCTTACTATTGATTCAATACTTGAGAGATGGGCTTTGTGGACTTTATTTCTTTTATATTTAATTCATTTAAAACTCTTGGGCTTCTCTTAAATGCTTTTGGGCTTTAGAATTTAGTTTGGCCTTCAAATAATTGAATATATATAAATTAAAATCAGATTTCTATCATAACCCGCTGCTGCTAGCAAAATTTTTAGAATCTGCCAATTTGGATGGCTCCGTCTCGTTGAAATACGTGATTTTCATCTATAATATGTTGAATTCTGCTTTCCGGATTGGGAGATATCGCCTTTTCTTTGCGGTTTACCATCCTGAGCACGAATTTGACTTTATTTTTTTTCATATTTGATTTGATTCTCAATTGTAGGCCAAGTTATTAATAATTCTGACCAAGAAAGGGATGAGTGTTGAGATTTTGCTTCTAAACTTAGTCGTGGGCTTTGGATTTAGGCATTCCGGGCTTCATTAGAGATTTTTTAGGCTCAAAATAATCTTCATTTGAGCTCTTATTTAATAATTCTATATTATCTACAAATTAAGATAAATATTATTTTTAGAAGATATATTTAATCAAATAAAATAGATAATGAGGGTATAAAAGTGCAATAAAATGTGTTGATCAGCCTTCTTCCGTTGATGAGCCTGTTGGGGATGCGACAACGTCTAAGCTCCCCAAAGAAGATGAACTGATGACCAAGCCTGAACCTAAACCCAAAGTTGAACGAGAGAGTGGGTCTTCGGTTGCAGCTGAGAAGTTGGCCAAAGCTGAAATTGCCACCATTAATAATGAGTGGCTACAACGACATCAATGGTTTTACTACCGTAGGTCAGAAACACCATCAAGATAGCCAATATTCACTAAACACTATCGACAAAGGTTACAAGTCGATGACTTTCACGACAATAAAGGAGAATCGAAACTAATGTCTCCAGTACAAGGATTACAAGTTGACAATCCTTGTGAAAAGAGATTATAAGTATTGATCTCTTCAAAGCAAAATGCGGGGCTCATCCCCGCGTCTCAATACAAAACACGGGACTCATCCCCGTGTTTCAACATAAAACGTGAAGGACACCCACCCCCGCGTTTTAGCCTAAAACGCGAAGCTCATGGCCTCGTTCAAAGCTCAAAACGCGGATCTCATCACCGCGCTCAAAGCCCAAAACGCGGAGCTCATGACCGGCCCAAGCTCCAAACGAAGCTCATGACCGCTCAAAGCTCAAAACACGGGTCGCCTGCTGCTTCCGCTCTAAAATGAGGAGATCCACTCTCACATTTTTGCTCTAAAATGCAGCGCTGAGGTCGCTCATAAACGCGAATTGCTTTGACTCGTTCAAACACGAGTTGAACGGTTTCTAAACCGTTTGAGAGATTTAAGGGGGGGCGGTTACACCCCACTAAACCCTCATCAAGGAGAATTTTAAGGAGTTGGTTACACCCCTTTAATCCCTATAAATAAGGGTTTTCATAGCCAAAGGAATGGGGCTTTTCTTTTGGGATCTTCGAGGGGAATTTTGGAGAGGATCTTCTTGGAGTTTTCTTCGGCTTCATTTACCTCGGTTGGAGCTTTGGTCTTCGACTTTTATAGAGCGAAGAGACTTCTTTGGATCAGCTTTTCTTTAGCTTGGCTTGGCATACAAACTCGTGCAGAGTTACAAAACTCATTTCTTGAGTTCTCAAACTCGTTAGAGTTATAAACTTGCTCTCGCGAGTTATTTTTTAACCTCGTCCCACGAGTCAAGACGGTCGGATCGTCCATGGGATACAAGATTCAAGCTCCCACCGCTACCGCTAAGAACCCGGCATTAAACAAAGGGAAGGATCTCTGTCGATCTTTCTCTCTTTTGTAAATCGGGCAACCGATCGAGGGATTTGTAATTTCTTTTTATCTAAGTCAGTTAGAGAGAGAGGTTGCATTTAAGAGATTGTACTCATTCTTTCTTTAAAGTAAATAAGAAGGAATAGCATCAATTTTATATTTTCTCCATTTTTCCTTGCAAACAACGGCCTTCTAAGCCTTTAGTTATGCTTTGCTCATTTCATTCTTCATGCCAACTGGGGGCCAACTTTTGACAGCCTCTGCTACTCCTCCTGCTACAGCCGAGGCCTTTACCATTGCGACTGAGGTGAGCTCATCAAGGCAAGCGGCAATTGAGATTCCTTCATCTCCGAATGCGCTGATGATTCAGCTGAGTTGGAGATATAGATTTTAATTGAGAGCTTGATGAAGCTATTTAGTCAGAGTGTTGAGAGGGCACTGGCTAATGGTAAGGGTTTATCTACCTGTACCAAACACTTGCTGCAAGGTTAGCTTGGCATTCTTGTATAAGCTGCTAAACCCGAACGCATTGGGCCTTATTGAAAAATGATTGATCGAGTGGAACTCCACTCTCCAGAGTCACAAACTCTCTACAATGCCACCATTGACGAGGCTAAGGCTACTATAGCTGAGGCATAAGCCAGGTTAGAGGTGGCTCAGTAGTAGAAGGAGGAGCTTGAAGCCAGTTCTGCGGCATTAGCTGATGAACGAGCTGAAAGGATAGAGCGCTTGAGAATGGAGCAAGCTCGATTGGATGCAATTGAAGCTCAAGCGGTTCCAGCTATCTCGTAGGCTCTATGAGAGCAAGCTACGAAGGAGGCCATCGACACACGCGAGGCTAGAAAGGCTAAATGAATCAAGAACATTAGGTCTTTGTTCTGCCAATGATTTAGCCTCCCATCATGTTACATCTTTTGATTTTGAACTAAACTATTTGTAATAACCTAGTTCCTTTTGGTAGCAATAGAAAATGATTTTTAATTTTAAAGTTAGGCGATAGAGGTGTAGCGTTAACTTATTGTATGAAGTCTAGAATTGTTAATGACTCTGCAAGGGAAATGATCGAGTTGTGGGATTTAACTCATCAATATAAACAGAGGAGTTGATGAAGGTGTAATATTAACCAGTCAACGGGATAAACTGATAGAGGTGTGATGTTAATGTATCATATTTGTAGAATGGGTAATGTTCAAAGGCGTAGTGTTAATATAATGGTACTAAGGAGTTTGATAGAGGTGTAGTGTTAACGTGTCAAATAAAATAACCGACAAAGGTGTAGTGTTAGCCAGTCACATTCAAGGAAGTCTAAAGAACAATTATCGTTTGGAAGTGTAATGTTAACTTAACGGTATGAAGAATCAACAGAGGTATAATGTTAACTAATCAATTTTAGAGGGAGAGGCTGAAGGAGGTGTAGTGTTACTTATCAAGTCCAAAGAAATACAAACCGTTCAGAGGTGTAATGTTAACATGACAGTGTCAAAAGGTATCTGGAGTCAAGCATAGGTATAGTGTTAACTTGATGACTCACTGGGGAAAGTTTATATATAATCGATAACTCCATGGGGAAATGAAAAAGGTTTAATTCAAAGATAGTATTTCTTGAGAAATTTCCTATTGATTGGTGCCATAAGCCTATTACCATTTGGGTCGATTAGGCGAGATGCCCCCATTTGAGTAGACCGTCTCGACTACAAATGGGTCATCCCATTTTGGTTGAAATTTATCTTTTATCTTGTGTGTCATGACCATGGGTCTATGAACAGCTAAAACCAGGTCTCTGATCATCACAATTTATTACACTTTTATACCTTCATTATCTTTTTATTTGAATAAATATATCACTAATAACATGTTTTCTCTTAAATTGTAGGAAAAGAAAAATTATTGAATAAGAGATCAAAAAATTATTTCGAGCCCAAGCTCCAAACGAGAAGCTCATGACCGCTCAAAGCTCAAAACACGGGTCGCCTGCTGCTTCCGCTCTAAAATGAGGAGATCCACTCTCACATTTTGCTCTAAAATGCAGCGCGGAGGTCGCTCATAAACGCGAATTGCGCTTTGACTCGCTCAAACACGAAGTTGAACGGTTTCTAAACCGTTTGAGAGATTTAAGGGGCGGTTACACCCCACTAAACCCTCATCAAGGAGAATTTTAAGGAGTTGGTTACACCCCTTTAATCCCTATAAATAAGGGTTTTCATAGCCAAAGGAATGGGCTTTTCTTTGGGATCTTCGAGGGAATTTTGAGAGGATCTTCTTGGAGTTTTCTTCTACTTCATTTACCCGGTTGAGCTTTGGTCTTCGACTTTATAGAGCTTAAGAGACTTCTTTGGATCAGCTTTTCTTTAGCTTGGTTTGGCATACAAACTCGCGGCAGAGTTACAAAACTCATTTCTTGAGTTCTCAAACTCGTTAGAGTTATAAACTTGCTCTCATGAAGTTATTTTTTAACCTCGCCCCACGAAGTCAAGACGGTCGGATCGCCCATGGGATACAAGATTCAAGCTCCCACCGCTACCGCTAAGAACCCTAAGATTAAACAAAGGGAAGGATCTCGCCGATTTCTTCTTTTGTAAATCGGCAACCGACGAGGGATTTGTAATTTCTTTTTATCTAAGTCGCTTAGAGAGAGAGGTTGCATTTAAGAGATTGTACTCATTCTTTCTTTAAAGTAAATAAGAAGGAATAGCATCAATTTTATATTTTCTCCATTTTTCCTTGCAAACAACGGCCTTCTAAGCCTTTAGTTATGCTTTGCTCATTTCATTCTTCATGCCAATCGGCCAACTTTGACAACTTCTCATCCTCCGCTACGTACCGAGGCCTTTACCATTATGATCGAGGTGAGCTCATCAAGGCAAGCTGCAATTGAGATTCCTTCATCTCACGCCATGATTCAAAGTTGAGATACGTGATTTTAATTGAGAGCCTGATGAAGCTATTTAGTCAGAGTGTTGAGAGGGCACTGGCTAATGGTAAGGGTTTATCTACCTGTACCAAACACTTGCTGCAAGGTTAGCTTGGCATTCTTGTATAAGCTGCTAAACCCGAACACATTGGGCCTTATTGAAAAATGATTGATCGAGTGGAACTCCACTTTCCAGAGTCACAAACTCTCTGCAATGCCACCATTGACGAGGCTAAGGCTACTATAGCTGAGGCATAGGCCAGGTTAGAGGTGGCTCAGTAGTAGAAGGAGGAGCTTGAAGCCAGTTCTGCGGCATTAGCTGATGAATGAGCTGAAAGGATAGAGCGCTTGAGAATGGAGCAAGCTCGATTGGATGCAATTGAAGCTCAAGCGGTTCCAGCTATCTCGTAGGCTCTATGAGAGCAAGCTACGAAGGAGGCCATCGACACACGCGAGGCTAGAAAGGCTAAATGAATCAAGAACATCAGGTCTTTGTTCTGCCAATGATTTAGCCTCCCATCATGTTACATCTTTTGATTTTGAACTAAACTATTTGTAATAACCTAGTTCCTTTTGGTAGCAATAGAGAAAATGATTTTTGAATTTTAAAGTTAGACGATAGAGGTGTAACGTTAACTTATTGTATGAAGTCTAGAATTGTTAATGACTCTGCAAGGGAAATGATCGAGTTGTGGGATTTAACTCATCAATATAAACAGAGGAGTTGATGAAGGTGTAATATTAACCAGTCAACGGGATAAACTGATAGAGGTGTGATGTTAATGTATCATATTTGTAGAATGGGTAATGTTCAAAGGCGAGTGTTAATATAATGGTACTAAGGAGTTTGATAGAGGTGTAGTGTTAACGGTCAAATAAAATAACCCACAAAGGTGTAGTGTTAGCCACATTCAAGGAAGTCTAAAGAACAATTATCGCTGGAAGTGTAATGTTAACTTAACGGTATGAAGAATCAACAGAGGTATAATGTTAACTAATCAATTTTAGAGGGAGAGGTGAAGGAGGTGTAGTGTTACTTATCAAGTCCAAAGAAATACAAACCGCTCAGAGGTGTAATGTTAACATGACAAGGTCAAAAGGTATCCGAGTCAAGCATAGGTATAGTGTTAACTTGATGACTCCTGGGAAAGTTTATATATAATCGATAACTCCATGGGGAAATGAAAAGGTTTAATTCAAAGATAGTATTTCTTGAGAAATTTCCTATTGATTGGTGCCATAAGCCTATTACCATTTGGGTCGATTAGGCGAGATGCCCCCATTTGAGTAGACCGTCTCGACTACAAATGGGTCATCCCATTTTGGTTGAAATTTATCTTTTATCTTGTGTGTCATGACCATGGGTCTATGAACAGCTAAAACCAGGTCTCTGATCATCACAATTTATTACACTTTTATACCTTCATTATCTTTTTATTTGAATAAATATATCACTAATAACATGTTTTCTCTTAAATTGTAGGAAAAGAAAAATTATTGAATAAGAGATCAAAAAAAGATTATTTCGAGCCCAAAAGATCTCTAATGAAGTCCGTAATGCCTAAATCCAAACCCCACTACTAAGTTTAGAAGCATAATGTCAAGACTCATCACTTTTTAGATGGTCAACCGAAAGAAAAGGTGATATCTCTCAACTGATAGCACAAGTCAATATATTATATATAAAAATCTCCTATCTCGACGAGACTGAGCCTTCGACATGATTCTAAAACTTTATCAAGAGTAACAGATTATGATAGAAATACTAATTTAATTGATACATATTCAATTATTTAAAGGCCAAGCTAAATTCTAAGAAGCCCAAGAGCATTTAAGAGAAGCCTAAGAGTCTTAAATAAATTAAATACAAAAATAAATAAATCACACAAAGCCCATCTCTCAAGTATTGAATCAAGGGTGTAGATTATTTTGAGAGATTCTATGATTATGAGGGTTACTTAGGGCATAAGTAAAATCCTATAGCTGTGAGAGTTACTTAGGGGCCAAGACAAATCTAAGGAGTGTGAGAGATTCTTTTATCCATAAATAGTGGGTAGAGTGAGGGTTTGAGAGTGTGAAAATTTTGTAATAATCTCCATTTGGAGAGGAGAGTTACTCTTAATTGAGAAAATCTTCCAAAATTAAAAATATTATTTGCAATTAATAAAAATAATTTTTTCCACCTTTAAATTTTGTTTCTTCTTCTTTATTGATGAAGATGAACATGAAGATTTTCTTTCAAGGGGCCAACCCCTTGCAATATAAGTTTTATTTTTTTCTCTTTTATTTTTTATTTTAGAAATTCATGTTTAGGATTTTATTTTCTTTTTATGTTTGTAGATTAGATTTCACAAACTCTACAATGCCACCATTGACGCAGGCTAAGGCTACTATAGCGAGGCATAAGCCGTTAGAGGTGGCTCAAGAGTAGAAGGAGGAGCTTGAAGCCGTTCATGCATTAGCCGATGAACGAGCCGAAAGGATAGAGCGCTTGAGAATGGAGCAAGCTCGATTGGATGCAATTGAAGCTCGCTGTTCCAGCTATCTCGTAGGCTCTATGAGAGCAAGCTACGAAGGAGGCCATCGACACATGAGGCTAGAAAGGCTAAATGAATCAAGAACATTAGGTCTTTGTTACGCCAATGATTTAGCCTCCCATCATGTTACATCTTTTGATTTTGAACTAAACTATTTGTAATAACCTAGTTCCTTTTGGTAGCAATAGAGAAAATGATTTTTTAATTTTAAAGTTAGACGATAGAGGTGTAACGTTAACTTATTGTATGAAGTCTAGAATTGTTAATGACTCGCAAGGGAAATGATCGAAAGGGATTTAACTCATCAATATAAACAGAGGAGTTGATGAAGGTGTAATATTAACCACCAATCCGGATAAACTGATAGAGGTGTGATGTTAATGTATCATATTTGTAGAATGGGTAATGTTCAAAGGCGTAGTGTTAATATAATGGTACTAAGGAGTTTGATAGAGGTGTAGTGTTAACGTGTCAAATAAAATAACCGACAAAGGTGTAGTGTTAGCCAGTCATATTCAAGGAAGTCTAAAGAACAATTATCGTTTGGAAGTGTAATGTTAACTTAACGGTATGAAGAATCAACAGAGGTATAATGTTAACTAATCAATTTTAGAGGGAGAGGCTGAAGGAGGTGTAGTGTTACTTATCAAGTCCAAAGAAATACAAACCGTTCAGAGGTGTAATGTTAACATGACAGTGTCAAAAGGTACTTGGAGTCAAGCATAGGTATAGTGTTAACTTGATGACTCACTGGGAAAGTTTATATATAATCGATAACTCCATGGGGAGATGAAAAAGGCTTAATTCAAAGGTAGTATTTCTTGAGAAATTTCCTATTGATTGGTGCCATAAGCCTATTACCATTTGGGTCAATTAGGCGAGATGCCCCCATTTGAGTAGACCGTCTCAACTACAAATGGGTCATCCCATTTTGGTTGAAATTTACTTTTTATCTTGTGTGTCATGACCATGGGTCTATGAACAGCTAAAACCAGGTCTCTGATCATCACAATTTATTACACTTTTATACCTTCATTATCTATTTTATTTGAATAAATATATCACTAATAACATGTTTTTCTCTTAAATTGTAGGAAAAGAAAAATTATTGAATAAGAGATCAAATAAAGATTATTTCGAGCCCAAAAGATCTCTAATGAAGTCCAGAATGCCTAAATCCAAACCCCACTACTAAGTTTAGAAGCATAATGTCAGCACTCATCACTTTCTTAGATGGTCAACCGCAAAGAAAAGGTGATATCTCTCAATCTGGAAAGCACAAGTCAATATATTATATATAAAAATCTCCTATCTCGACGAGACGGAGCCTTTCAGATTGGCGGATTCTAAAAACTTTATCAGTAGTAACAGATTATGATAGAAATACGAATTTAATTGATACATATTCAATTATTTGACGGCCAAGATAAATTCTAAGAAGCCCAAGAGCATTTAAGAGAAGCCCAAGAGTCTTAAATAAATTAAATACAAAAATAAATAAAGCACACAAAGCCCATCTCTCAAGTATTGAATCAAGGGTGTAGATTATTTTGAGAGATCCTATGGTTATGAGGGTTACTTAGGGCATAAGTAAAATCCTGTGGCTGTGAGAGTTACTTAGGGGCCAAGATAAATCTAAGGGTTGTGAGAGATTCTTGTTATCCATAAATAGAGGGGTAGAGTGAGAGTTTGAGAGTGTGAAAATTTTGTAATAATCTCCATTTGGAGAGGAGAGTTACTCTTAATTGAGAAAATCTTCCAAAATTAAAAATATTATTTGCAATTAATAAAAATAATTTTTTCCACCTTTAAATTTTCGTTTCTTCTTCTTTATTGTTGAAGATGAACATGAAGATTTTCTTTCAAGGGGGCCAACCCCTTGCAATATAAGTTTTATTTTTTTCTCTTTTATTTTTTTATTTTAGAAATTCATGTTTAGGATTTTATTTTCTTTTTATGTTTGTAGATTAGATTTATTTTCATGCCTTGTAGTTTAGATTTACTTTCATGCTCTTTTATTTTATTATTTATTTTTCATGTTCTTTTATTATTTTTATGCACTTTGTTTTGTAGTGTAGAATCACTTTTATGCTCTTTTATTTTTATTAGTTAGATTTTCTTTATGCTCATAGTTTAGATTTTTATTTTTTTGCTCTTGTTCTTATTTTTATAGTTAGTTTTATTTTCTTATAGTTTAGATTTCTTTTCTTGTTCTTTTAAATTTTATTTTCTTGTTTTTATTTTGTAAAATGAGGGACTAATTCTTGCAGGGAATTTAGAATTGTATGAAACTAGTTTGATTTCTTTTATGATTTGTGGATATCTCTCTTGTGCTCAAAATAATCATGCTTAGGATAATTAACTAGAGAACTAATTAGTAGAAGAAGAATTTAATAATCGATGCTTATTTTGAGTGGTTTGATAAGTTATGCTTATAAATTTTAGAATTACTATTTAGTTATTGCTCTTTTCATGAATGATAATTTTACTTGGATGATAATTTGATAGGTTATGCTTTCCTTAAGTGGTTTGATAGTTTATGCTTAATAAATCTAAAGTAAAATGTGATAAAAAAAGAGAGTAGTTCATAAATCCTAAATGAAATCAATTAGTGGATTCAATTCTAGATTCCTATTTTATCTACTTAATTTTTCCTCCGTCTTACTTGCTTTGATTTTGCTCTTTTTGAGTATTTTTTTCTTCCTGATTTTATTCTTTTCTATTTTCTTTATTTCTCCTTCTTGTTATTCCTTATTTCCCTTTATTTGTCCACTCTCTTTCTCCCCCTCTTGTTCTATTTTTTTTATTTATAAATAATCACACACTCTCTTTATCTCTCCACATTGTCACTCCTAATTGTCTACACACAACTCTAGGATCCATGTTAGAATTTTTCCTACACACATTCCTCGTGGAATCGATATTGTAGTATACTATAACTTGATTGTGCACTTGCAATCTCGACACATATTCACAACACATCAGTCTCCTTCTTTAAAGAATCGTTCATTGACTCTCCTATTGAAGGCTCTTGATATTCGAGACTGGTACATCTCGATTCATTGTTGAGCTTTGAGTCTCAACTCGTCTAGCGCGCCTAGTTCTTGAAGATGCCTTTGATAATGGTCTTCACTCATTATCTTCTATGAGAGCAGTTCTCAATGACAGAATTGGGATCTATAGTAGTACCACATCTTCGCATCCGTATACCAAAGAGAAAGGCGTAGCACCCATGGGCATGTGGACCGTTGTTCGATAGGCCCAAAGATATTCTTCGAGTTTCTCATCCCAATCATATTTGTTGGAAGGCATGAACTTTTTAAGAAGTTTAATGATGGTCTTGTTGAATACTTCGGCCAAACCGTTAGTAGTCAGATTGTATGGCGTAGAAGCGACATCCTGAATTCTAAACTTATTGCAGAATTTAAAGAATGGTCGATTGATAAATTGAGGAACGTTGTTGTGGATAATCCTCTGGGGGATGTCGAATTGATAAATGATGTGGTATTTCAAAAACTTAACCATATTGGATGTTTTAAACTCTTTGAGTGGGATGGTTCGGTCTACTTGGAGAAATAATTAGTGATGATCAGGATGAATTAGTGGCCTTTGGTAGACGGTGGGTTGATTGGTCCATTAATGTCCATTCCCCACATCTCAAATGTCCATGAGGCAACGGTCGGATGTAGTTCTTTTAGGGGTTGGTGTAAGAAGTCTGTAGGAAATTAACGTGCACGACATCGTTTGGTGTAAGCCACTGCATCTGTAATCATTATCGGTCAATAATAACCCAGGTGTGTAGGCGGGAAAAATTGCCAAGCCCGCCTGTCAAAGGCTTGAGCTCGCCTACATTCAAAAGGCCCAGCAAAGCTCGCCTGCAAGTTTGAGCAAGATAACCCCCAAGCCAAGGCTCATTTGCACGAGCTCAACATCACCTATCTGAGGAGCTCGCCCGCACGAGCTCAACTTTTGATGAACTCACCCGCACGAGGTCGTCCCATTTATTGAGCTCGCCCGCACAAGTTCAGCCTCGCTTGAATGCTTTGCTCGCTCGCACGAGCTAAGCCCGCCTACAAGGAGTTTGCCTGCACAACGAACACCAGCTCACATGCTGGAGGGGCCTGCCAGTTGACCCCGCTTGTTCGATAAGCTCACCTGAGCATTCAAACAGCTCTCAAGCTCGCCTGTGAGGAGTTCGCCTGCACAACAAACACCAGCTCACATGCTGGAGGGGCTCGCCAGTTGATCCCGCTAGTTCGACAAGCTCGCTTGAGCATTCAAACAGCTCTCAAGATCACCTGCTCACCTGTCTAAATAGTGCAAGTGGCTACTTGCTTGTGGAAGTGGGCCCACCCACTCTCCACGTCCTGGGTAATGATGAGGCATGGCTCTCATTATCTCTATAGTGGTCACATCCCACAGCTAGAGGAGGGCATGAGGCTCCTCACCCATTAGTGGTCACATCCCACAAGTCAAAGGGATGACCTATGCCATCCCTTTGCCTATTATAAGCCTCCTTGGCTAACGAAAAGGAGGCTGGCTAACAAAAAAAGGTTGAAAAGGGGCTAGCTCCATAGGGATAAAAGGATGCCTTGCTCTCTTGTTCCATTAGCTCAGTCTTGAGCGAAGCTTGGATTGTAGAAGTAGACTCCATCTGAATTCTCAGATTTGGAGGCTCTTGAGCTCTTTGCAAACTCTTGCATTGTAGCCCTATCCAAGCAAGCTCGGGTAGAACCGAACTCAACCACGCCGGAGCTTCTACTGCGTACTAAAGCTCGACCGCAATTTTGATCGGATCATCCAAGGGAAGCAAACTCGACTCGAGCATCGGGGGAGGCATCCTATCGCTACCGACGAACCCACGTTAAACAAGAAGGGCCTTCCCTTCGCTTCTGTTATAAAAAGCGATTCTTGATTTGTAACAAACAATTCGACCAATACAGATCCGAGAAGATATTTTTACACTAAACAGAGGATGGCGACCACAGTGGGAGGGACCGTTTCCTCAACCGAGATGGTGATGGCGCAATTCGATGACATTGCGGAAGGGACGACAGTCGAGTCCCTCATGATTGAGTTTGATCAAGCTAAGTATGAGGAGTACTTATCTTCTTCCTCCTCTAGCGGTAAAGCTTCTCGCCGATCTGCGAGTTGTGCATGTGGCCCAGCGGCGAGGCAACCACGCACGAGCTCTACCGAGATAGCGA
>CM022703.1:2220565-2239656 GCA_012295165.1 Asparagus setaceus
TTTAAAGGCTTGTTGTATCGCTAAATACAATCAGCGATTCTGAAAGTGAGTTAGGAATTTTCTTTCATTTTTTTCTTTGCTAGAGGACTAGCAAAAGTTTAGGTATGGGGGTATTTAATAATCACAATTTAATTATAATTTTATACCCTCATTACCTATTTTATATGAATAAATATCCTACTAATAACTGTTTTATCTTAATTTATAGGCTAATGGAGTATTAATGAATAAGAGCCCATATGACTCAAATCCTCTGAATTTCTACCAATTTTTAAAGCTCAAATCTAAAGACAAACGAAGGCCCAAGACACCCAAGGAATCCAAGAAGAATTCGTGCAAAACTATCAAGAAAAATGGTTTGAAACCAATCGATTCGGCGACCGATTATAATCGATTAGTGACCGATTGGCCAACCGATTGGTTTTCAACTGATTCGAATTAAGGGCTGATTTCAACTCCTTGGTGGCCAAGTTTGATCCAATGGTTCATGTTCACTCCGTTGGGCTATAAATAGGGGTAGAGGGAGAGATTTGAGTGTGAAATATTTTATAAAAACTCCATTTGGAGAGGAGGGTTACTCTTAATTGAGAAGACCTTCTAAAATTATAACTTTTATTGTAAATTAATAAAAGAATTTTTCACCCTTCATATTTGTTTCTTCACTTTGTCCAAGAACCAAAAGGAGGATGAAGATGAAGATATGAATATGTGGGTTTGCCATTTATTTCTTTTCCTTTCTTGTTAGAGTAGATTTACTTTCATGCAATTTATTTTCATGCAATTTACTTTCATGCAATGTCTTTAATTCTTGCTCTTTAATTCTTGTAATTAATTTTGATTTCTCTTTTCTTTTCTTTAATTCGCCTTGAGGCTTAAGATCTCTTGGAAATTACCCCTTTTCTAAATGTGGAGCCTTTAATTAGATCCTAGAGATTGTTTGAAACTAGATTTTACATCCAACTCATTCTTGTAAGATTGAGATTTGCTAAGTGGATCTACTCTAGATTCCTAGTCTTTAATTATCCTCCACATTTTACCTTCTTTATTTTCCTCTTTATTTGTCGCCTTGTTTTTCTCTTCTTTTGTTCATGGAGATCATAATTGGGGATCTCTAGAGATTGTTTGAAACTAGCTTTATATCCTACTCACTCTTGTGAGATTGAGAGTAGCTAAGTGAATCTATTCTAGACTCTCCCTATCTTAAATCAATCCTCCATCTTTTACTTTCTTTATTTTCATCTTTACTTTCTTGCTTTTCATTTGTTTGTTATTTTCCTTTATTCTTGATTCTTGATTTCATTGATTTTTACTTCTCTCTCAATCTCATATTCAGTCCATGTGCATATCATCTCAAACCTAGTTTTGTTATTATGTGCATATAACCACAACCACATTCTCAACTTCATTTTCTCCTCTTTTGCACATAATCACATTCACTCTTCTAATCTCTCCACATCCACATTCACATTATTTACCACTCCTAATTTGTCACGCACAACATAAGAACTAATATTGACCAAAACTCATACTTTCACCTTCCTCGTGGGATCGATAACTTTTTATACTATAACTTGGTAAATTGTATTCTTGCAACTCTAGGAGGTAATCATTTATTTTCCCATCATAAAGATCTATAGAGATAGATCGAAAAGGTTAATTGGATTAAGCCAGAGTACATATATCGATAAAGTGTTGAATAGGTTCAACATGCAAGATTCCAAGAAGGGTTTCTTGCCCATGTCACATGGCATAAGTTTTTGCAAGAATCAGTGTCCCACGACACAAGATGAGCGGGACCGCATGAGTAAGATTCCATATGCTTCTGCAATTGGATCTATCATGTATGCCATGATTTGTACTCCCCCAGATGTATTGTATGCCTTGAGTGCCACGAGTAGATACCAGTCAGATCCAGGTGAGAGTCATTGGATAGCTGTCTAAAACATTCTCAAGTACTTGAGAAGAACTAAGGATGTGTTCCTTGTCTATGGAGGTGAGGAAGAGCTCGTTGTAACCGGTTACACCGATGCAAGCTTCCAAACTGACAAAGATGATTCTCGATGCATAATCTGGATTCATGTTTTGCCTTAATGGAGGCTGTGAGCTAGAAGAGTTCTAAGCAAGAGAGTTGTTGATTCTACAACGTAGGTATTCTTTGCTTGAAGCGACAAAAGAGGCGGTTTGGATAAAGAAGTTCGTCTCTGAGCTTGGTGTGGTTAAAAGCATTGCAAGTCCAGTGGATCTCTATTGTGATAAAAACGGAGCCATTGCACAAGCAAAAGAGCCAAGGTCACATTTGAAGTCCAAACACATACTTCGGCGTTTTCATCTCATTCGGGAGATCATAAACAGAGGCGATATAAAGTTATGTAAGGTTGCAATAGAAGGAAATGTTGCAGACCCGTTAACTAAGCCTCTCCCGCGGGCTAAACATGAGATGCATACTGGAGCGATAGGCATTAGATGTGTGAATGATTGGCTCTAGTACAAGTGGGAGATTGTTAGTATGATATGTCTTAGAAACCAATCATAGAGATGATTATGTTTAGTTTATGTTTATGCAACTTATATGAATAATGTGTTATTCGGTCCCTTGAATAAATCACTTGTTATGGATCATTAAGTATGTGACTTGAACGTGAAACTCTATAATTAGATTGTGATGTGATATTATTCTAAATTGTCCTTGTCTTTTGTCATTGGTTGGGACGCTAATGATTTTATAGGCAGCATGTGGATTGATTGATGATCATGTTTTGCGGATCATAGATATGAGATATCAAGTCAATCACATGGGTATATTTTGATGAACATGATATTGGACTGACCCGCTATGAAACATTGTATGGATTATTTGTGTCATCAATATGTTTCATACAATGGTTATGTTTGGTCTTTTGACGTGAGACTATCATAGTTTCCTACATGAGGATTGTATACTTTGATGTTACTAAACGTTTTCCTTTGACCGGATAACAATAAAGGTATCAATCGGGTATGCTATGAATCATGCAGAGGGATGTGAATAGTCAAGATGGAATTTGTCCCTCTCGTATAAATGAGAGTATGATATCTAGGCCCTCGAAGAAGATAGGCGAAAGTGTATGGCCATACCTAATTAGTTGAGAGTCAACTCTTGAGAAGTCGATCTAATTTCAGTGCGAGAAATTAAAGGTTGAACTATACAAGGATGACACACTTCCTGCCTTGAGTTCAATCAAGATATCTAGTGATAAAGAGACTGACATATGCCCATTGTGGACTAGGTTTCATTTGAGATGATATTTACGTGATTTGGGTAGTCATAATGTCTGCTAGGGTCGCTTATGACTTGTGGGCCAAAAGTATTTTGGCCCACTTAACTATCGTGTAAACCTAATGGGTCACACACAAGAACATGTTGGAATGTTATTAAGAAAGCCCGCATAAATTAAGTCATATGGAGATATGATTAGATGTAAGAATGATTGGCTCTAGTGCAAGTGGGAGATTATCAGTATTATATGCCCTAGAAAACAATCGGGTAATCGGATAAGGAATGATTTGATCAATCTCGATTAATTGATAAGAATTGATTTGATCAATCACGGTTTGAAAAAATACTGACCAAGTTCAATGAACCTATCTCCTAGCAATCAAATTAATTTGATCAATCTCGGTTAATTGATAAGAATTGATTTGAACAAATCTTTTTGATTGACCGTCTGATTGGAAATCCGATCTCTTTCCTGGTTTGAGAAACCACCTCACGACCCTATAAAAGGAGCCTGAGATGGACCTTCCTGATTAATTCAATTCAGCTTCTAAAATCGTGAGGGAGAGAGGAGAAAACGTAGAGGAGAAACCCTAGACGTGCGGAGTTCCAACAAGTTCGTGTGGATACCAGTAGAGGCGTGGCTACGATTGCTGCGCAACATCTCCACGAGTGCATGAAGTTTCATTTGTAAATCTTGCGTTTGGTATTCTTGTATCTTGGATCTTCTTCTTCGTATGGATCTTAGGATGTAAGTAAATAAAATTTTGATTTTTATTACATGTTATGCTTCCTACTATTCTAACAAGTGATTTGCGAATATAAGGCGTGGCGGAACTAAAAACTTCATATGTAAAAAGGTAAGCGGAGCTTTCATGCCGCTCATGACTCTCAGTGAGCATGTACCATGTAATAAGGCATGTTGGCACAAGACATTGGAGCATCTACATGCATTGTCTAGTAAGTTAACCACTTTGGCTGACAAATGACTTCTAATGGTGATTACTTCTAATGGTGATTGAACCAAGGACATCAATTGGGCTAACACAAAGATCTAAGTAGTCGGTCTCGTTTGGAGTATAGTAAGACATACATGCTTACTGGATTTGGAAGACCACGCGTTAGAAGCAAGACCTTGGACCCAAGTGTAGGTTGGGCTTTGGATTGAAGGGTCACCTCCTACAGTAACTTGTCTAAGAATTAATGAGAAGTGCTAAAAAGAAAGAAAAAATTGTGTCAAGGCCCCAAAAAAAAATGGATGTGGCCCAGCCCCCCTAACTTTTTCTCTTATTTTTTAGCCCCAAAAGAGCCCCAAAATTGTGGCCCAGCCCCAAAAACTCACTTTTATACATGTATTCTATATATTTGTACCAGACATCCGAAAATACCCCTCCCCTTTTCTTCTTCTTCTTTTCTGAGTGTTTCTCCTCCTCCTCTATCTTCACTGCTCATTTCTCCTCTTCTTCTCTCCTCCTCCTCTCCCCTAACCCTACCTTCCCCCAAAAGCTATACTTCTTAACCCTTCCCCCAAAAACTCACGTGCTCTCTCTCTTCTCTCTTCTCTAGCTCAAACTCTTCTAAGCTCAAGAGAACCCAAAAAAACCCTAGATCTGAACTCAATCCTTCACAAAAATCTCTCAAAAATTTGTTTAAAAAAGTGAAAAATGGCCTAAAACCTTAACTTGGAGAAGGTTGAAGGAGACAACACCCACTTCAAAGTGGTTTATCATCGGTGTCCCTCGGATCCGACAACAAAGGAGGCTCTTGGAGAATCATCCGCCTCCCCCTTCGCCACCACCGAACCCATCATCTCGCCTAACTGCTCCTTTCTCCTCTTCCTCTCCTCTAACCCTACTTTCTCCTCTCTCTCTCCCTCTTACTTCTCTTGTCCTCGACCCCGCCGTCTCCCTCTCCAGCCTCCCCCTTCGCCACCACCGAGCCCATCATCTCAGGCAAGCACTGAGAAGGCTTAGAGAATGAGGAGAGGCGATCGGCAAGATGTATGGAGAGAAGCATGAACAAGAAGAGAAATCCATGGTGATGGGAGCTAAAGCGAGATGTAAAGCGAGATTGGGAGGTCGTATGGATGGATTTGTTGATGAAGCGTGGTCTATAAGAGGCGTAAAGGATGGTAGGAGATGAAGGTTAGGGTTAGGGCTCGTATCTCGGGTCTTTGATGAAATGCCAAAGAGAGATGTTGATTCTTAGAATGTGATAGTTACAAGTCGTGTACAAAGAAAATATTATAGAGATATTAAGCTGTGAATGTAAGACTAATAAAACTTTGAAATACTTGCTATATTGGCTGAAGAATGTAATATTAATCAATATAAAGTACATGTTTACCGTATATTGTCTATTCCTTTTCCTGTTAACTATCTCTGTTTGTAGTTAACTTTCACCTGAAAATGTTAATTTTTGGGTTTTCATGTTAACTTTCACTGGAAGACGTTAACTATCACAGTTTGATGCTAACTTTCAATCGAAAATGTTAACTTTTGGGTTTTCATGTCAACTTTCACTGAAAGATGTTAACTATCTCCGTTTTCTGTTAACTTTTACCCGAAAATGTTAACTTTTAGTATTTCCTGTTAACTTTCACCGGAAGTGGTTAACTCTTGGTGTTACCTGTTAAGTATAAATGATATTAATAATAAATGTATCAAGCTGATAGCAAAAAAAATATAATTGGTGATTAGTGTGGATTGTTATGCAGAACTATACTTTTGATAGAGCGATATAGGTTTTGGTATTGGCTTTTGTGTTGAGGTATTTTGAGTGTGTTGAAGGATGGCGGCGGTCGGGAGGCCACACGGGAGGTGAGGAGGGAGGGTGGTGAGGAGATGAAGGATTGGCCGTAGCCATTTCAAGTGTGATTGTTGATTATTAATTTGTCTACTGTTTTGTTAATTTGAGAATGAAAGATTAGTGCATATCTGTAATGTGTATGTTATTTTTGTGTTCTTGGCCTAAAAATTATACTATGTTGAGAACTGATCTTTTTTTAGTTATTTGCTTTTATCTATATTCTCCATGATTGTGATTTATTTTGGATCGTTTAGTCACAACTATACGTCACCTTTAAAAGTCTACCAGGTTAATAGATAACACAACACAAATCGATGACACGTGAGCTATAAAATTGTGCAAATGGTATTCATATATTGGACAATATTAATATTAGCCTGGCTGAACTGAACCAAATTTTTTGAATTTGTTTTTTATTGAAGAGAAGAGAGAAATAGAAATCATGAGCATCTCATGCGCCATTCAGAATAGAATTTGAAAACCTATTAGTCAATATTTTCATCTGAAAGTTAACATAGAATAGAATTGGAAAACCTATTAGTCAACATTTTCATCTGAAAGTTAACATGTTCGGCTGAAAGTTAACATATACGAATGAAAGTTAACATGTTCGGATGAAAACTAACCTATCTGAATGAAAGTTAACATGGTCGGATGAAAGTTAACATATCTGAATGAAAGTTAACCTATATGAATGAAAGTTAATATGTTGGTGAAAGTTAACCTATATGAATGAAAGTTAACATGGTCGGATGAAAGTTAACCTATATGAATGAAAGTTAACATGTTCGTGAGCGTTAACATGTTACGTCGCGGTGTGAGTAGTAGTCTTTGGCGTCAGCGATCATCGGCGGCGTCGAGGGAAACGGTGAAGTCTGGCGTCGATCGCGGGATAGAGGCGAGATGCACTCGAGGCTGGGTGAGTCGGTGGTAAACACGAGGATACTTGGATGCATAAAGCTTATTTTTAACTTTAATGCATAAAGCTTATTGCCCTTTGGTACCATGCAAACACGAGAGGAGATCGCAGGTCGAGCTAAATAATTTGCCCTTTGGTAACATAAAGATGTCGCATTTTTAACTTTAATGCATAAAGCTTATTTTTGACACTTTGATGCTCCAAGCTTCTCTTTAAATTTAAACTTTATGGCACCAAAGTGCAAATTATTCAGCTCGACCTCGCCCAGTCTCGAGCGCATCTCGCCCTCTCTCGCATCGACGCCGCATTTCACCGTTCGTAGTCCCTCGACATCGCTCGATGATCGCTTGACGTCAAAGACTACGACTCTGTCACCGCATTAAGAATTTGTTGTCCGTTGGGGTTCCCAAAGGACCGATCCAAGAGAGGTAGAGAATTGCTTGGAGGATATCTTGTCGTTGATGCATTTGGGGGAGGAATCAAGCAGAGTAACTAGATAAGAATGGAGAGAAATTTATTTTAAAAATTGATTTAATGTAAAAACTTGCAATGAGCCACTTGGTGATTAGTGTGGGCTGCTAATTAAGAGACAATACTTTTCTTAGAGCAGTGTGGGTTGGCAAGAAACTTGTAGTAACTCCTGGAAGACTTTTATAATATGTTATGTTGTAAGACTAATCAATTCATGTATTTAAGGAATATCAGCTATAAGAATGTAAGAAAGTTTTGTAATGTACTTGTTTAACGTAAGTATTCTGTTTCAGTTCCTTTTAATTTATATAGGTTAACTTCCAGCCGAACATGTTAACGTTCATTGGTATAGGTTAACTTTCAGCATAACATGTTAACTTTCATCGTATAAGTTAACTTTCAGCCTAACATGTTAACTTTCATCCGAACATGTTAACTTCGGATGAACAAGTTGACTAATGGGTTTTCCTATTATTTTTCAAATAATCATGTAAGAATTAAAATAAACCGTAAATATATGTTGTAGATCAAAATTATGGAATATATAATGTAAAAAATACAAGGAATGCAATAAGAACTATAAAAGTTAACATTGTCAACTTTCATCTTAACATGTTAACTTTCATCCGAACATGTTAACTTTCATTCGTATAGGTTAACCTTTAGTTGAACATGTTAACTTCGGATAAAAATGTTGACTAATGGGTTTTCCTATTATTTTTCAAATAATCATGTAAGAATTTAGTTGAACACGGTAAATCTATGGCGTAGAAAGAATTATGGAATATATGGCGTAACAAATACAAGGAATCAAACTTACATCACACAAGGCGACTAACATTATTTAGAAGTGGATATCGTTAATTGTCTGCGTGATGTAAGTCTTGTAATATATGTTAACAGCCCCATGAAGTTAACGGATAGGCGTGATACTTACACAAAAGTCTGTTAATTTAAAATACTAGAAGATAATATTATAGTTGACTTTGAAATCTTACTAGTTTATTAATGTGTGCGGCGATGATATCTCTTTAAATGCGAGAATATAGTCATACTCCTCTAGAAAATACTTACATCACGCAGACAATTAACATATATCCACTTCTAATTAGAGTTAAGCGTCCTATGTGATGTAAGTTTGGATTCCTTATATTTTTTACATCATATATTTCATAATTCTTTCTCTACAACATATACTTATCAGTTCAAATGAATTCTTACATGATTATTTGAAAGATAACAGGAAAACTCATTAGTCAATATTTTCATCTGAAAGTTAACATGTTCAGCTAAAAGTTAACCTATAAGAATGAAAGTTAACATGTTCGGATGAAAGTTAACCTGTACGAATGAAAGTTAACATGTTCGGCTAAAAGTTAACATGTTACGTTGAAAGTTAACATGTTGGATGAAAGTTAACAATGTTAACTTTTATAGTTCTTATTGCATTTCTTGTATTTTTACGTCATATATTCCATAATTTTTCTCTACAACATATATTTACTAGTTTCACTTAAGTCTTACATGATTATTTAAAGATAACAGGAAAACTCATTAGTCAACTCGTTCATCTGAAAGTTAACATGTTAGGCTGAAAGTTAACCTATACGAATGAAAGTTAACTTGTTCGGATGAAAGTTAACCTATACGAATGAATGTTAACATGTTCGGCTGAAAGTTAACCTATACGAATTAAAGGGAACTGAAACAGAATACTTAAGTTAAACAAGTACATAACAAAACTTTCTTACATTCTTACAGCTGATATTTCTTAAATACACGAAATGATTAGTCTTACAATATAACATATTATAAAAGTCTTTCAGGAGTTACTACAAATTTCTTGCCAACCAACACTGCTCTAAGAAAAATATTGTCTCTTAATTAACAGCCCACACTAATCACCAAGTGGCTGCTCATCGATTGATATTGCTTTCCTCACATTCTCCATCATAAAGAACTCCTCAAGGACCAAAAAATACCCAATTAGCTCCTGTACCATTCCATTAAAACTCCCAATACTTAATCTTTTCATAGCCTTTGAACCAAATTCAGTATCAACGAACCATAATATGCTGAACTTTGACATCATGAACTTACTATAATCCTCTCCCAAATGCATCAACGACAAGATCTCCTCCAATTAAGTCCCTACCTCTCTTGGATCGGCCCTTCGGGAACCCTAACGGAGAAAAACTCTTGATGCGATAACAAAGTCGTAGTCTTTGACATCGACCGATCATTGAGCAGTGTCGAGGGACTGTGAACGGTGAAGTGTGAGTGTCGATGGGAGGAAGCGAGATGTGCTCGAGAGGTGAGAGTCGAAATTTGGCCACAGAGAGGAGACAATCGGAATCAAAACAATCAAAATCAAAATCGATAAATAAATAAATCATCAGATTTTTATTTTTCAGTCAATCAGATCAAAATGAATCATCGATCAGTAAAATCAAAGGAAGGAGCCTTAGTCAGAGATCAGGGCAGGAGAGAAGAGAGTCATGGATCTCGAGAAGAGAGAGCCAATGAAATGGATGGGATTCTCTTGAATAGAAAGGAGCAAGAGAAGAGAAAAAGAGAGAAAGAGAGAAATGATAAAATTACGGAGGAGAGACAAAGGAATATAATGGGGTTTCTCATAAAAATTCTCAAATGATGTGGAAAGGTAAAAAGGGTTATACACAATTTTATCATGTATTTGGGCCTTCCTCACACAAAAAATAATACGGGGGGCTGGGCACATCTACTTTATTTTTTTGGGGCCTTGACACAATTTTTCCAAAAAGAAAAGGGGGAAAAAGTAAATTAAAGGTCAATTATAGTTTTGAATCTGTTACCACCCTATTCCGTCTATATTCAAGATGATAACTGATTTTCAAGAACAATGATCAAGAAAATATAAACCATGGGAGCCAAGGAATTAAAATACTACATAAACTACCATTTACTAGCAAAAACATACTGCAACCTGCACACACAGCTCCATGATCTATAGAAAATTGAGCAGAAAAAAACATAGACCGGGAAAATACTTTTTCTATATAATTACTTTCTTCTACTGTCGAAAAGATTCCAAAATAAATGCTCTACAAGCAAGTAGTCAAGAAAATCTTCCAAACTATAAAAAATTTACATGCTAAATAAAGAATAGGTTATGAGTTCCAACAAAAGGCTGATTCCATGGAGATTGTCATGGTATCGGTTGCAAGAAATTTATCATTGAATGTATGGAGGATCGACGAATGCCCACTCAAATATTTGCTCATATTGGGAAGCGGCGTTGTCCCATGTGAAGTCCTGCGACATCCCTCTCTTCATCAGCCCTTCCCATGTATCTTTGTGCTCTCTATAGGTTTTCATTGCATACCTTAGAGCCTGCACGTAATCACACCATGTTAATAAATACAAAAAAGTTCACAATACATTAAAAAAGTATCTGAGGCAAGCTTCTTGTGGCACAAAAATGAACCCCGATGATACCATGAGCTAGGAAAGAAGGTATAGCCACAAGTTTGCATTTGGATACTTACATATAAGTTTATTGAACATCCCCAACCCAGAGGTAAAAATTTGTTATCAAGATAGTAAATCCTTCAACAGTGTATAAGATGCTCGCAACGTATGAAGAACTAATAAAATTGATCTCAATAGGACTACATTCTACTGAAACAACCAAGATGAAACTCATTTCAAATATGCTCTGTTATCCCCAGAGTGAAAGCTTTACTGATGGCTTTCTAAGGTCCATCCTCTTCTGCAAGCAAGTTTTTTTTTTTAAAGGTTTCGTACAAAATTGAAAATTGATCTCAATAGGATTATCTGCTCACCTGATTGCTAACACTCAAAGTTCCTTCATACCTAAGGAGAGTAATTTAGGAATACATTCTACTAGTTTCTGATCCAACAGGGATCCAATACAAGGTTTTGTGAAAATTAATTTGCATAATGTTTTGACTCTTACATTCATCCAAAATAAGCCAATGTCTCTTTAAAGTTGGTGAAAAAACACAGGTATATTAACCCACTGTCAGAATTTATTCCCATAGATATCACTTTGCAATGCTGACTGCATAATACAGAAGTAGGCTACATACCATAAAATAACTATTATTAAGATATCTTGAGAAGTCTTTGAAGATAAAATTTGTCTAAGATATCTGCTGATTATCACATTTTAATTACATTTTATACCCTTATTACCTATGTTATATGAATAACGATATTACTAATAATTATTTTTATCTTATTTTGCGGCTAATAAAGAAATAATGAATAAAGCCCAAATGACTCAAATTCTCTGAATTTCTACCAATTTTGAAGCCCAAATCGAAGACAAACAAAGGCCCAAGATACCAAATTGATCAAGAGAAATTAGTGAAGAAAAATCAAGAAAAGACAAATTAGGTTGAAACCAATCGGTTGACCAACGGTTAGCCAACCGGTTGGCTAACGGTTATTAACCGACGCCAACCGACGTTCCCAACGATTTCGATCAATGGTGATTTCTCTTCCTTTTGGCCAAGTTTGATCCAATGGTTCACATCAACTCCGTTGGGCTATAAATAGGGGTGAATCTTGAGGGTTTTGAGTGTGAAATATTTTGTAAAACTCCATTTGGAGAGGAGGTTATTCTTAATTGAGAAGACCTTCCAAAATTATAACTTTTGTTACACAATAAATGAAATTTTTCACCTTCAATTTCCTTTCTCTTCTTCTAATCCAAGGACCAAAGGAGGATTAGATTAAGATCGAGTTGTTGGTTTTCCTTTTATTTCTTCTTTTTCTTTCTTGTTCATTTAATTGCTTTGTAGCTTAGATTTACTTTCATGCAATTTAATTTTATGCAATTTACTTTCATGCAATTTACTTTCATGCAATGTATTTAATTCTTGTATTTACTTTCTAGAATAGATTTTTCTTTCCTTTAATTCACCTTGAGGCTAGAACCCTCTAGGAATTACCCTTTTCTAAGTGTGGAGCTAATATTTGTGGGATCCCTAGAGATTGTTTGAAACTAGCTAACAAATCCAACTCATTCTTGTGAGATTGAGATAAGCTAAGTGGATCTACTCTAGATTCCTCATATCTTTAATTAATCCTCCATACTTTACATTCTTAATTTTCCTCTCCTCTTATCCTTATTTTCATTTGTTGTCTTTCTCCTCTCTTAATTTCTTTTTCTTTTATTTACACAAATCACAATCACCCTCCTTCTCTCACACTCATTTTCTTTTATTTTCACTTTTCCACTTCCATCTTTAAACCCCTCACACTCATTTTCTTCCTCGTTTTATCACACACATTTTCTAAATCTCCACTCTCATTTTCTTCCTCGTTTTATTGCACATAATCCACAATTCACTCTCTTATCTCTCACGAACCACTTTAACCATTTTCTCACTTTTATTTTATTTGAATAACTCCTAATTGTCATGCGCATAATTTGAGAATCAAAACTTGAACAAAACTCTTCCTACTTTCCGTTCCTCGTGGGATCGATAATCTTAAATACTATAACTTGATAAAGGTTGTATACTTGCAACTTAGGAGGTAATCACTCAAAATTTACCCATCAGCTGCATAGACATAATCATGGAACATAAACACATAAATATATAAAGCAATAAGCCAAATCTTAGAACACCAAGATGTGAATACATCATGGACATGAAAATTTTGTGTGCATGCATGTGATATGAATAAAGATTAACTGACAACCTCAAGAATCATATAAATCTTAGATTCCCAAAATATATTAACCATGAAAATTAAACATAGTAACTAAAATATAGAAGTCACATCGGCTGTAATTTTAGCCACTTTTCTCTTTACTCTGTAGGAATATATTCTTCTATCACTGCAAAAGATAATACAAGATTGTTTGGAATATTGCAACGAAAGGTAATTGCTTTCTTTCTCCATCTGAATACAACTAGAATATAAGTACTTACTTTTAAATATAAATCTAAGTGTACGATTGCAATTTTCCTTTGGTTTGTTATTAATGACATCTTCGATGCCTACTGTGCTCTTAATGCTTAGAATGGTGAAAGTATTGAAGCTGACTCAGTACCGAGCGTACAAAATAGTAGGTGATACTTACCACTAACATACTCTCCTTTGATAGTGGTGAAAACGTCCACCTGTCATAGCATTCAAATAAAAGCTAATCAGCAAATGTAAGATCTAGCACTTCCAATAATCATCTTTCTTATACATGGATAAATACAAACATTCATAAGCTGAAGCCTTTCATATATGTATTTTAAGCAACTAGGACTAAAATACTCAAAAGTTAAAGAGATGCTTGTATTGAAGTATGTCTGAATCAGTGGAATTAACGAAGCCATGTAATACAGAAATCCATACCCTGTACCCTGACCTCTGCCTTCATTGGCAAAGGGATTAAAATTCTCCACTGTATCCTGTATCATAAACAGAGAAGAAAGCATTAGATACCACCCATCTTTATTTAAGGTTAATGTTTAGATAGTCACTGGATTATCTCACTCTTAGGCCTCCTGTGGCATGAACTACTGGAACTGTCCCATATCTCATCGCATACAATTGATTTAGACCACAAGGTTCAAACCTAGATGGCATCAGAAGTATGTCGCACCTGTTCATTAAAATAACTTGATGAGATTCAATTTTATTTCCCTTAATTTTTTAATTATAGAAGGAAAACCTGTTTCCCTACCCAGCAGTTATCCGATGTGAAATAGGAACATTGAATCCAACCCATCCACGGAACTTTTCTGGATAGGTAGCCTCAGCTGATCTCATCCATTCTTCAGTGGCAAGATCTCCTGATCCAAGCATAATCTGGAAACCAAAAATAAGGTTATTTAAGGAGAGAGACTATACAGCTACAAAATGTGGCAAATTTTGGCATTATCTGCATACCAACTTGAGATAATTCGTGTGATTCTAGATCTATCACTCAATTTTATATGATCATCAAGTTAGTTTTGCCAATTGAAATGATTATATAACTTACAAATTGAACGTCTTCATTCAAAAGCTCAGGCATGGCCATTCTGATAAGATCAGTGCCCTTCTGGTAGTCCAATCTTCCAATAAATCCAATCTGTGAAAACAATATAAAGTAAGTATAAAAAAATAAATTTGAACTTCCAATAAATGAGAACACTGGAGCCTTTTCCTAACCACTGGGCAGTCAGGTCTGATAGGAAGGCCTAGTTCTTTCTGTAATGCTTCTTTACAAAGAGCCTGCATTTGAATCACAGAGGATATGAGCACTAATCTCTCATGGAGTAAGAAGGACACCAACTTCAATGCAAAATATGATTTTTTTAACGATGAGATTCAATCCTACCTTCCCAGAGAGATCATCAATAGAATAATGAGATGGAATCTGTTTATCTTTAGCAGGGTCCCAGTCATCAACATCAATACCGTTGGTTATTCCTGGAAATGAAGAAAATGTGAAATAATTTAGATCCTGAAGGTCACTCAGAAGACACTTTCAGTATCACAAAAATATTGGCAAGAGATACATGAGTTAGGCATACCATTCAGCACACTTTTTCTACTGCCTAAGAGGTGATCAAGACCATATCCTCCTTCAATAGTTGTAATCTCCCACGCGTAGCCCTGCATTTAGATGTTAACATTAGATGTTGATGTTTCAGTTTTCCTTATATATACTCTCAAAAAACAGACAGGTGTAAAAGATAAACTAGCATATGACTTATGTGATTACCTTACTGACTGTCATTATACGGTCTGCTGTTACAATTGCACCCTTAAGAATATTGACTGCCTCTCCCTTGTCAAGAGCATGTGCTCTTGCCCAAGTTGGAAAAATCCACTCTAAAGCGCTATACCACTCATTTGGCAGTCCCAAATTCTGATATGTTGCTGCTGGTTCAACTCCCTTCCATCAAAAACATATTAAAAATAAATAAATTATCGGTATACTGTAATAAAACATCATAAGAATCTATCCTATTCTGAAAGGAAAGACAAGCATACCTGATGTGCAAGATTATGGATGACAAGAATGCTGCGAGCATCTTTATAAACACCATATGGACGGTACTTCGCACCAAGAAGGCTGAATCAAGAATGATGTGAATGAGAAGATAGTAACTTAAAACTAAGTTGCTGATATTTAATAACTTTATACATGTAATAAAGAACTTAAGGTATGAATATGTTATGCTTCCACAGTGGTACATGTATTGTCAAAACATTCCTAAATATGAATGTCTCATATGTGTCCGTGCATGTGTCTATTAGAAAAACTTTTAGCAAATAGTTGGAGACATACACTGGCACAAGGCTTGCATGCCAATCATTTACAAGGAATAAGCATTTCTCTCCATAGGTATAGCCACCCAGAGGAAGTACCAAGGGAGCCTCGCATGCTGCATGACTAAGTAATGTAAACCTAAACTGCAAAAGCCAAACAAAATCATAAGCATAAAAGATCTTACTTTCAAATTGGATAGTTTCAAGAATCAATAAGGATTATCTGGATACCTGATTATCACCAAAGGCCCCCCGTGTATCGCCATAAGGGTTTCCTCCTCTGTGGTAAGAAGGGTGATCTACAAATACCTGTTATTCATATATCAGGAGTTAGTGCCAGAGGTCTAGAACCATAGGAAACTAACAACATCAAGAACAAAAAGAATATCATGTATACACTCCCAAGTTCATCACTAGAATGAAAGAAACTATAATCCCCTAAAATTGAAGGCTTCGGGATCAAATTCAAATTAGTGACTTAGAACATCAGGAGTCATCATGCACAATGATCAGAAATTAGCACTATTTAAATTATTGATTACGAACTATTGATAATACTAGGAAAAATAAGGTTACTAGATCTGCTAAGAGGGTTAGAAAAAGGATATGCAAAAAAAAAAAGGAGAAAGGAAAGAACTACTTTACTGTCTATAATATAGAAAAGACACAAAGGCAAGAAGGCATGCACAGATTATTTTAGCATTGACCTAAATTAGGAGAGTTCCGTACCCAATCAACACCAGCCCTATATTCATGAAAGAACGCAACTTCCTGTGGTCCTCCAAAGCAATTGATGTTAATGCGTCTTCCAAGGTCCACAGCATTATCATAATTCTTATTTGAAACTCCATTCAGGTACCTAGGAGATACAACCATCACACGATGACCACGATCAGCAAAAGCAATAGGCAAGGAACCACAGACATCACCCAAACCTCCTGTCTTTGAATACGGAGCTGCTTCAGAAGTGACAAAAACAATGTTCAGTCTGACTCTAATCTTTGGTTGCTCCTCTTTGCCAGTGCCCTCTGCTTCTTCCGCACTTACACTGCTTGTTACAGAGATCTCCCTTGTCCCTGAATGCAGGAAGGGAAAAAAAAAACTACTAACGAAACAGTTCTCTGCATTTACTAAAGGGCTAAAAAATTATGCAAAAAACTCCATTAGATAATTGGTCAAATTTTACTTCCGGCAAAAAATCAAGTGAAATTGACGACTAACAAATAAACTTCAAACCAAATCAAAAGACAGTAATCTAAAAGAAGATATGAGATATGAGATGTTTTAACGTAAACTAAAACTTATTATAAACAGACCCTATACCTGCACTTTACATAAAATTGCAATATGTTCAATAAATAGTCGCCATTAGGCATCAAATCTCAAAAGGAGTGGACTAATTCCACCATCAAAGCTAGATACACGACAAAGATGAAGATGAATATGAAACAGCAAGTAAGATTAATCAATTCCCAAGTCCCAAATTTGTTGTAAGATCTCGAATATAAAAATTCAGCAGCATAAAACATATGGCTCATGAGTTCTAACGACATCCCCTCATCATCAACTCTACACACCAATCCAAGAACGAAAAGATCAGTGGCTGGACCTACAGAATCTCTTCTAAGATCTGTGAAACAACAAAATAAAATACAGAGAGGGGGAAAAAAAATCTAAGTTATACTCAATCCACAAGTTTTGTTTCCCACTGACAATTCAAGTAAATTCTACTAAATTAAAAAAAAGTTCAATTATATGGGCCAATGAATTATAATCTAAACCAGTCAGTAATAACTTTCCAAAGGAACCGCAAATCAGCAGTCGGGCCTACAAAATCCTGTCTCCAAAACCACACCACAAAAAAAGCAATAATAATAATAGTAATAATAATAATAATAACAATAAATTACAGAACCATTTATAATATAAAAAATGCATTCCCGAATTACTCAGTTCAGTACCAAACGATCAAAATCGACATCAATAGAGAAATAATTCGCCCATAAACTTCAGTAAACTAAAATTTTTTATTAAGTTTTTATTTATTCTAATATGCTGTAAAATGTGGTAAACTGTTATAACTCCATGCTATAACACTAAGTTAAAGTGCGATATTAAAAACCTTGGAAATGGGTGGGTTTAAAAATAATTCAGAATTAACAAATGGGTCTAAAAGAAAAAACACTTTAATTCATTGATCCGTAAAAACGAAGAAAAGATAGGATTTTACCTTGGATCTCTAGAATCTTCTCGCTGGAAACCTCCGCCTCCTTGATTCGCTCTGCGACGCATCTCGTCCTCAGAGAGAGGAGCCGACTCCTCCGCGGAGGAAATCTGACGGTGCGGTTCCCGCCGGAAAGCCGACGTGGCGAGAGATCGGAGCGCGGGGAGGCGTGGGAGCACGGAACGCGATGCAGTGTGGAGGCCATTTTTCTTATTTTATTAATAGAGGAGATATATAAAGCGAATTTGAGAAATAAAATAAATATAAGGGTTTTTACTTTTACGTAGAGAAGGTATTATTGAATTTTCGCAGAGATTAGAAGAGTAGAGAGGGTGATAACAGAGAGGAGAGAGAAAAGAGGTTAATATTTTTTTGCGATTTTGTGGGTATTTTGCATTGCATGTGGTTAGAAGGAGTCAGGAGGATAGATCCAAGACTCACGTGAGCTGGGAACACCTGTTGGACTGTACTTGGTTGCCTCAAGATTTTTTTTAATTTTTTTAATATGGGAAATGAATTCAAAATCTTGGAAGCTATATTGAAACTTTCCAAATCATTTACATTACACACTGCTCTCTTTTTTCATTGCTTTGTTTACGGATATATTTTTTCCTTTTTTTAGGGGAATGTTTAAAGGGATCTTTAGAAGAAATTTTAGAAGATTGATGAAGTAGACTGTTATTATATAGCATGTATCAATAGATATTTTAATATGGTTCACAGTTTAGTCTTGCTATTTTCAGTTAGTTTCAGTCATTGTTTTAAAAAGACTCCTTTTTAAATCATCCTAACTAAACTTGGAAGAAGATAACTACATGAATAATGGATTCGATTATGAAATCAAAGTATTTTCAGTCACCAATATACACAACCTCGTCTACAGGCAACGTGTCGCTCTGCTGCGAGCCTAGCCCAGTGGCAGACCTCGTACTGGTCAAGTGGCGAACCTCGTGCGCCTAGTCCTAGTGGCGAACCGTGCGCACCAAAGCCCAGCGGTGAACCTAGCCTGGCGGGAGTCCCCTCAAAGAGGAGCGAGCCTCGTCAGAGTGGCGAACCTGCAGCCACATCGTGGAGTCCCTTTGAATGGCCGAACCTCGTTTGAATGGCGAACCTGCGCCCGGCAACATGAGTCCCCTTTAAAG
>CM022703.1:2239756-2311426 GCA_012295165.1 Asparagus setaceus
CGAAGGAGCACTTCTGGTTATCTATTTTGCTTGGGATCAAAGGTAATTTCATGGAGTTCAAAGAAGCAACCTATGGTGACTTTATCTTCAGCTGAAGCTATATATACTGCAGCAAGAACTACAGCATGTGAAGCTGTTTGGTTAAGAAGATTACTTTCAGATTTGTAGCAGAAGAAAGAAGGACCAACAATCAGCCATAGCCATGACCAAGAACGCACATCGAACTCAGGCATCACTTCATTCGTGATTTGGTTAGCCAAGGAGAAATCTGCATGGAATTTGTCAATACTTTTGAGCAACCAGCTGACGTCTTCACAAAACCACTCACTCAAGTAAAGACGGACAAGTTTATGGAGCAACTGAAAATTATAAATTAAGAGGGGGTGTTAAAAAAGTAATTTGTAATTTTCTAGGCATTTATTCTACTCTCTTGAAGCTAGTTCATCGCATGATTACTTCATCAGGAGACTCTTTGTATTTTTAACTCTTTGAGAGATGAAAAACTTATTTATTGTGATCTCTAGAATTATCTATGTACTGCTTTGTAAACCAGGTAATCGCTGAACATTGTAATTAAGAAAATCAAGAGAAAAAAAGCTCAAAACTAGAATTGTAGAGTGCAGGAGCAGCAGCTTTGTATCTCCTCTAAAAACCATCAATAAATCAGTTTTATTTAACTAAATTCCCTGGGTTGTCCAGCTTATCTTCCGTTGTATCCAACAATGTCAGGGGTCTAGGTGAGGATAGCATGAAGTTTGGTGTTAAAGACTTTAGTAGATTAAATAAATTTGATATAGTTTGCTTTCAGGAAACAAAGTTCAGTGTACTTAATGATAGAATCTTGCAAAAGATTGGGAGGAACTTTTATTCTGATTGGGTTTGTTTGCCTGCAATAGATTTCGTTGGGGGCATGTTAATCGGGTGGTCTGAAACTAAATGGAGGAAAGTTAATGAAATTATAGGTACCTATGCTTTAACTGTTGTTCTACAACGTCAGCTTGATGGTTTGTAATGGTCTTTAACTTCAGTATATGAACCTCACTATCATACAGATTTTTCACAGTAGCTTAAAAATATTAAATCTGTGTGGAATGGAGCTTGGGTGTTCTTAGGGAATTTTAATATTACTAAAGAGAGGGGTGATAGAAGAGAAAGAAATAGTCATATTAGAGATATGGAGGAGTTTATTGATGTGACTAATGATTTAGAAATGTTAGATACCCCTCTGAAAGGAAAAAGTTTACTTTGTCAAATGGTATAGAGTGTCCTGCTATGACTAGATTAGATAGAATTTTATTAATGTGGAGTGGGAGACTAAATTTCCTCTTTGTCAACACCAAGGGTATTCTAGCTACCTTTCTGATCAGATTCCTATATGTTTGGAGATTAAAGAGGCTGTGTGTTTTGAAAAGATTTTTAGATTTGAAAAAGTTTGGTTTTAGGATGATAATTTGAAAAGATATATTCAAAACTAGTGGAATTCAGCTTCTAGATTTGAATCTGCTGGAAATTTGAAATTTCATAGAAAAACCGAGATTTTGAGGAAGAAGTTGAAATCTTGAGCTAAAAATAAGTTTTATAGTATCAGAAAAACAAAATATATATTGAAAAATATGTTAAAATTAGATGTGCTTGAGGAAGAAAGATAGTAAACAATTGATGAAAAGAAAAAAGAAAAGAGTTGTGTGATCAACTTGATAATATTTTAGGTCAAGAAGAAATAATGTAGAAGCAGAGATCTAAGGAGGGAATAATAATAGTAAATATTTCTATAGTGTTGCAAGCGGAAGGAGGAGGAAAAATATGATTTCTACAATTAAGGAGAATGATGTAGAGATTTCCTCTGAGGAGGGTATTCTAATGAATTCTTAGACATTATAAGAAAATTTTTAATATGCAGGTTGATAGGTTGTGTGATATAGACTAGGTGAGATTATTTCCTCCAACAAATTGGGGAGTTGAAGATTTGGAGTGTCCTTTTGCTCTGTGTGAAATTAAAAACTATTTTTGACATGGGTGGGGATAAGGCTCCAGGTGGTTTTCTACCCTATTTTTCAGGAATGTTAGGATGTTATAAAAGATTATTTGTGGAAAGTCTTTGTTCAATTTTATGAAGGAAAGTTAGAGATGAATAGATTTAACTATGCCTATGTGGTCTTAATTCCTACGAAGATGGATGCTAACTGAAGCAGGAGACTTTAGACCAATTAGTTTACTCAATGTCATATATAAAATCTCATTAATCTTGTTTGTTGTTAGTAGAAGGTGTAGTGGCAGCTTAGAGATAATAAATGATGGTGGTAAAATGAGAATATCTCATTTTTCATGAGTAAACAAGAAAAAGTGTGACATTGAAAATACGCTAAAGAGACCGCTTCATTTAACCTCCAACACTGGCCATAGCCCAATACCGAAACCATACCTTAACCCGCATCTAAACCTATTCAACCCAACCTAACCTGAACTTCAAACTTCTTTCTCTTTCGACTCATTTACTCTCCTCTCACTTCACTCCTTTCACTTTTCTTCGATTCTCTTTCATTAGCCTTTAATCTTTACTTTCTCTTTCTTGATTTCTTTTCTCTCACTTCTATTTGTCTTCACTTTCTTCATACTTTACCTTTTCTTCTCTCATCTTCTCATTCTTAACCTGTTGTGACTTTTTTCTCTCGCCATCACACTTGAGTCGCCGATCATCTCCCGACGCTGCTGGTCCTCCTCAAAGGTAAATTTTTATTTTTATTTTATTTTTTTTGTTTTTGAGGAATCAAAAGATTCTATTACATAGCTTCAAGGATAATTTGAGTACGATATGTTCGACCATCACTAGAGTTAGAGAAAGAGGTACATTTATATCTACAAGCAAAGGAGCTAATTTGTGTGCGCAAGTGTTTCTGAGCATCGAATATGGTGACATAGGAGAAGGTGAATAATTTGAAGAGATTCCAACAATCACCAAGTATGCGGAGAGAACATGTAGGTTAATTTATTTCTTGTTTTAGCACTTATAAACTATTTTTAATCTTTAAATAGTTAATTTGTTCAATTTAGTTTAATTAAGTAGTTTAATTAGTTTAGTTAAGTTAATTTTAATTTAATCTTGTTCAATTTTAGTTAATTTTAGTTAATTTAGTTGATTTTAGTTTAATCTTGTTCAAATTGAGTTAATTTTAGTTAATTTTAGTGAACTTTAGTTAATTTAGTTAATTTTAGTGAATTTTAGTTAATTAAGTTAATTTTAGTTTAATCTTGTTCAATTTTAGTTAATTTTAGTTAATTTAGTTAATTTTAGTTTAATCTTGTTCAAATTAGTATATCTTCTTTTGAAGTTATCTTTGATATTACCGGTTGCTATCATGACCGTGGAAAGAATATTCTCTCGCAATGAATATAGTGAAGAATCGAATGCGCAATCGCATGGGTGATGACAGGTTGAATGATTGTTTAGTCACTTATATTGAAAGAGATATATTTGATAACATTGACAATGAGAAAATCATACAATATTATCAAAACATGAGAACTAAGGAACAATTGTAAAATTTTTAACAAAATACTTCTATTGACTATTTTTATTCGTGTACAAATATGTCTGCTTTGTTTTGGTGTTGTTAATACTTAGTTAAAGTATCATATACTAGTTATATTTGTAGCTAGTGATCTTGCCCCCACTGACAAAATTTTCGGATCCGCTTAAAGAAAAGTGGTTTACATCAAATTTTTTAATTTACATCAAATTTTTTTAAAGGTGGTAAGTATCAATTTGGGTAAAAGTAAAGGTGGTTTTGATGTAAAACCCTAAAAATATAATGTGTCTAGTTTTTGGAGAGATATTGGCCAGGGCTTAGATTGTTTCTTAAAGTGTATTGCTGTGTGTGTTGGAAAGGGAGATTAGACTTTTTGGTTGGATAAAATGGTGTGGAAATACTAATTTAGCTTTTATTTTTCCAGATTTATATGCTTTAGCTGAAAAACTTTATGCTAGTGTTTCTTGTCTTAGGAAATGGGAAATTAATTGTTGAAATTAGGTGATGTGAGACAGTTACAAGGTACTAATGTTTTAAGGTTTTAGAGCTTATGAATCTTGTCAATGGAATTAATGTTCATGAGGGCAGAGCTGTTAGATATTGAAGATAATGGCATTTTCATTGTCAAGTGTTTATATAGATTCCTGTCTGATGGGGGTTTAAGGTTTGACAATTATAAAATTTGGAAATTTCCTGTCCCTTTAAAAGTTAGTGTTAGTATGGTTGGTGATTAAGAGCACAAAAGATAGATTGATAATGGAAAATATGACCATCAATAATCTGTGTGTTCTATGTGAATTGGAAGAGGAGAACCATAATCACATTTTTCTTAAATGCGGATATGTTTCCTCTTTATGGAGTACAATGAAATTTAAGTTTAATTTGTCGTATATTTCTTGGAATGATACTGATCATATTTGGCCGTGGAGAAATACTGATATTCCTGTTAATAACAGATTGAAGTGGTATGTGATGGTGTGTAGTTTTTTTTGGGTTGTGTGGTTTGAAAGAAGTTTACATATTTAAAAAAAAGAAAAGAAAAGAAACATGCTTTAGAGTTATTACACCTGATTAATAGATTTTCATCTTCTTGGTTAGGTTTTCATTCCGTGTACTTGGAAACT
This sequence comes from Asparagus setaceus, assembly GCA_012295165.1. Lineage (NCBI taxonomy): Eukaryota > Viridiplantae > Streptophyta > Magnoliopsida > Asparagales > Asparagaceae > Asparagus > Asparagus setaceus. The sequence goes on from CM022703.1 coordinate 2,244,408, forward strand.
TTGTCTTATGTAAGCAAGAAGAGCTGCTACTAGGGGATCAAGACAAGGAGCAGGTACAAGGAGTGGAACAAGATTGGTTGAAGCTAAGGGTCTGGGCTTGGAGTTCGAGTTGATGCTGAACAGAGGGCTAATGCAGATACGATCTGATCTTAGAAAATTTGCTTTTGGTTGTGATGTAAAAGCTTGTTATGAGTACATTGGTTCAGTATGTAATGTAGTTTTTGGGTTAGGATCAGCATAGTTTCTATGGGTTTGCTACTGTGGTGGTGTTTGTAATAGACTATGCAGTATAGCTTGTACTCTTAAGGTTGGGAGTATAGGTTGTTTATGTTATCAACCTAAGGTGCTTAAATGAATAGAACGGCTGGGATTTCAACTGTTGAAATCCCATCCTTTTCTTCAAAAAAAGTGCTTTTGCAATCAAAAGTAGACACTTGAAGATCTCGGGTTGTATTGAATTGAACTGACAGTAGGATCCTTCCTATATGTATCCTCTTCTTCGCACTTATACTCTTATTATAACCCGATGATAACAACAACTATGTGCTTCGCTTTCCCTTGTTCCCTCCTAAATATCCAATTTCTACTTTGTTTCACATTTTTCTGTCTAAAACTTGCTAGAAAACATAGTGCACCAGGGCCAGTAGTTTATGAGCTACCAACCAATGTATATGAAAAACTTAAACTAAAACACAAGAGCATCACAAAGCCTCTCCAAGCATCAACAAACTCTCTCTCTCTCTCTCTCTCTCTCTCTCTCTCTCTCTCTCTCTCTCTCTCTTTCATTTCCACTTAGAAACAACAAATGAATGCCCTAAAAGAGCTTGATAGAAGAAATAGGGCCAAAATAATTAAGAAAATTTGGTAACTCAAATAAGTTGAATTAAAAAAGATAAAGATATTGGGGGCGTACTGCATCTTGTTCATCTTATCAGGATCAGCCCCCGAGGGAACCTTGCGACCCACGTGGACGTTCTCCTCCTCCTCATCCCCATCCCCATCCTCCTCCTTCCCCTTTCCCGCCGCCGCCGCCGCCGCCTCCTCTTGCTGCCGCTGCTGATGCCGCGTCGTCGTAGGCGGAGGAGGCCCCGCGTCGGCGTCAGCCTCTTCGTCTTCGATCGCGTCGGCGGCCGATGCTGGGGCTTCTTCGTCGACTGGGATTGGGGATTCAGGTGGAGATTCTTGATGCTGTTGCTCCTCTAAGGCTGCTTCGAAGGGATCCTTCATCGTTTAATTAATTAAATTTTTTTTTCCTCTCTCTGTTTTTTGAGCTTAGGTTGCTAAGTAAAAGGTCTTGAGGAAGAAGACTTTTCCGGTGTCTTCTGTGTTTTGTTGGTGATCATGATTAAGATCCTGTTGGCAGATATCTAGGATGAGAACCGACTTGGGCCGGACCTGGCGCTTTATTGGGTCCGGCCCTTAGGGCCTTAGATTATCCTGCGCACTTTGCATTGTTTATTTATTTTTTGATAACTGTGAATTAAGGGTGTTAAACCGTATATGTATCCGAGGAAATATCTGTAACCGTATCCGTTAGGATACGTATATGGTTACCCAAATGTATAACCGATAGGATATGGTTACGGATATGGCTTTGTAGTGAAATATCTGTATCCGTATCCGAAATATCCGAATACATATTAGTCATAATCTTACCATAGTTTTAATTCTTAGATTATGGATTTGTGGTTAATTTTGATGATCAAGATGTCTAATCTTAGCTTTTAGTTATAATGAACATATTAACAAACTCTTTTTATCACATGAACTATGTTTTCTCAATATTATGTAGTTTTCATATCCGCTTTGTATCCGCATGCGTATCCGCTATATATCCGCATGTATATCCGTAACCGTATTCGATTTTAGCAGATATGGTTATAAATTTTCCTTATCGAGGTATATCCGTATCCGTATCCATATCCGAGATGGGAAAGCGGATATGGATATGACAAGCATCATATCCGAATGTATCCCGACCGAATGCACCCCTACTGTGAATCTCTTAAAACTAAAACTGAGAAACAGCGCCCAGTAGATTAACTTACGCTCTGAATTTCAACCTATAATTTAATAAATCTAATATTCGTGTGAGAAATTGAGAGGTCAAAGTAATAGTCTACGAAATAATAACTACTAAAAAGCATAGCAAGACATCTTGTTGGGAGGTTGAGTTATTGTCAATATTATACTATATACTTTACTAATAAAACAACAATCTCTAGCCTTATTCTTCGCCGTGTATCACTTGTTTAGGCAATTTTGTGCAAACTTTCACAATTTAACCCTTAAGATTTTCCGATTATGGATAATAATGATTTGATTAGGATTACCAAATGTTTCACTATAATTAGAATTTTGTAATTATGGATAGATTTAATTTGATGAGAATTCTAATTGTAAATAGAAAATACCTATCATATAAGAACTCTAATTTAATATTAAAATAACAAGTATTTTCTCCATGCTCACATCTGCAAGTCTTACATGTAGAATAAGTAATATGGTAGCTTAAAATGAACCGCATCATTAGCTTGGAATGATAGAAGTCCGATTTTTCTTTTATATCGATGTTAATGTTTGGTCCCTAGAGGTTTCTTTTTAGTAATAAGCATGTGCTTTAAAATTGAATTGAACAAATTTTATTTTGAATCGCTTCTTCTTTTCTATTTTTTCATGTATACTCTATTTTTATCAATTAAGTAAAATGTCGAATTAGATGATATAAGACCTTCACATATTGATTTAATCTAAAATAATAACACGCTTAAACCTCAATCTTGTGATGTTTGCATTAGAATTTTAACATAATTAGAAAAGTATATATGGTTTGAAAATATTTATAAAATATCTTAAGAATCCAAATATTTATTCCTAGAATAATCATAATAACCCATTAGAATTTTAATATAATTATTAGAAAATATTAGATAAAGCAAGTGAATTAGAGATAATATTTTGAATAATTTGTGTAAATAATTTATTTATTTTTTCAGATTGCATGGAATATTTTTGTAATAGAAAAGTTTTAATTTTATAAAATATTTACATGTTATATGGTTTTATGTATCTTGTGTTCCATTAATATTTTAAAGAGAAACACTGTAACCAAAACTCCTCTTTATAAAAATCAAGAAACATGATATCAAATCAATAAATAACAAAATAAAAAAGACAAATTCATCAATAATATTTTAAGAGGAAGACTAATTCATCAACTTTAAAAATAATTTGACACAGGTATAATTTTGTATATAGAATTTTAGGGTTAGTTTTAGAAGTACCCCTCAAATATAGTGAATATCATTAAAAAACCCTCTCACCTATTTTAATTTAAGAAAACCACCCTAAAGTTTGAGCATATATACATAATTCCACTCAAGTTTGAAAATTAGAGAAAACCCTCAACTATAAGTTGTCTCACAAAACCCCTAATCTTTCACACATTTCTCATCAAACGCCCGACGCCATTTTAAAAGTAAAGTAATTGAGACCATACAAAGAAATCCTCAACTAAAAAACTATTTTCAATTTACAATGCTTTTTGCCCTCTAACATCTCTCTTTCTCTTATCTTAAAAATCAAAGTAACTTTTATGATTGAGGGTATTTTGGTCTTTTCTCAATCACCTACTTATCATGATATACAAGAGCTAACAATATTAGCTGGGTGTAAAGTGAGAGTTCATGAAGATTTCTCAAATTTTCAAACTGAGGGGTTATCTACAATAAGCTCAAACCGGAGGGTTTCTCAAAATAAAATAGTTAAGGGGGTTTTCTCGAGACACACCTCATATTTGGGTGGGGGGTTATGAGGAAATTTCAAGTGGCTATCTCAAAATTTTCATGCTTGAGGGGTTATCAAACTTGAGAGGGGGTTCTCAAATTAAAATAGTTGAGGCGGTTTTCAAATTAATCTAGGTTCTTTTCAAGAGTTTTTCTTTAATTAATATATTTAAATATAAAATTGTGAGATTTTTTAATAATGGATAATTATAATCTGATAAGGATTATAAAATATTTTATTATTAGAATTTTCTAATTATGCATGGTTTAATTTGATGAGAATTGTTTGGTGAATATAAGATTTAGGTCCACATATTATCTTTTGATAGATAAAGAGACATGTTGATATTTCATTATATGACACATGTCAACTTTTGTGTCTTTATAATATGACACATTTCAACCAAAACCCTCAACTATTTTAATTTGAGAAAATCACCTAAAGTTTGGGCATATACATTATAGATAACCCCATTTAATATGAACATGTTAATTTTCTATGTCTTTAGGAATTCCACCAATTTTATTTATATATAAAGGAGGGATATATGACATGTGACATTGTTTTATGCTTAGGTGGGGTTATCTATATAATGGAGGGATAAGCATGATTTGTTCATGTCAAACAAGAAGGTGATTTTGTTGCATTATGTTCATGATCTCTTGATGTTAATACATTAATGCTCTCTATAACTCATGACATTATTTAACATAGCAAAGATTAAAACCCCAAAATTACCTATAGTCCCTCCACCTCCATCTCCCTTTTTATCTTTTCGAATGCAAAAACCATCATCAAATCCTCCATGCTGCTTCAACTGCCTTTTGTTAATATGTACTATACAAAGGATTTATGATAAGGGAAGACCAACTGCACAGAGTGACTATTTGTTATTTATTGATTTGTTGATATTATTATAATTTTGGGTCTTTGATGGCTTATTCGTTGTTGATTTTAAAAGAAAAACTCTAGTTCCATCTCGAATAAGGATTGGTGACTTTTGGAGTTCCATTCGAACGAGGTTTATCCTTTGATAATTGTCGATCCCGGATTTGATTTATTTAGAGTTTGCACATATTTGGTTATAGTGGTGTATTGATGAGATTTGTGAATTTTGCATATTTTTAGAAAGTGATAGTTCCAAAGATTATAATAGAATTGCATTCAAGAAATAGTTGTTAACATCATAGTAAAATTATTGCATTAGATTTGACATGGAATATCCTATTATGATTATAGTATATACTAATTGGGTAATGTTAAACTGCTCATATCAGTTAATTTGTAGTTTGAAATTAAACAATTCTTGACTTCTCAACTGTTGTGCTAAAATCTTATTATTACTTATTATCATGCGAAGTTCAAAGGATACCCTATTACTTAACTTCTATGTATACTATGATAATAGTCTTGTAAGCTTGCAAATTAGATGTACCCATACATATAGAGATTTTTATTATATTAGTTTTTGAGAAGAATATGCTCACAACATTGACGTACAATACCCACACAGAAGAATTATAGATGCAAAGTAATTATTTTCAAAAATTTTCCATAGTCTAATTCAGTGTTTAAAGAAACTGATAGATTATGTGTATTGTTATATTTGTGTCTGGGTTTTGGATTTTGGAGGGCATGACTCCTACTATTTGGTACATGCACAAGTACAAGTAAGAGGTTTATCCACTAATTATTGTTAGTCAAAATGAGTTTATCTCACTCTATTTTTAAGTGACATAAGTATTGTATTCCTCTTTTAATGGTAATAAAAGGTGTTTTATCGCCTTAGGACACCAATTTCATTTTGTTGATAGCAATAGTATAAGAAAATCAAAGATTATATTGAAGGTTAAATTCTTGAATTATAATTCTTATTTTTTTTTCTATACTTTTATCTAATTTCTGAATATTCATAAGTACTCTTGCTTTTTTTTTAATGTTTTGTTAGATTCTAATGTTCTTATGGTTATGTCAGATTAAAGGCATTAGCACATAAATGAAGTATTTGATATTCTGGAGTTTTTAGTCTTTCCATATGAAAGTTGTTGCTATTTGTTGACCCACAAACTGTTGGCCCATTTGATAAAGAGGCCCGTTCCTTTTATTCTTCACCCGACCCTTTCATTTCCTCTCTTCGTCGGTGCGCTTTAAAACCTAGACCCTCCTCTCGATGGTACGCCCCATACCCTATCCACAGTAGTCGGCACCTACCTCTAAAACTCTAGTTTCTCTCTCTCATGTCGTGCCCTTCTCTATAAAGAGGGTTCGTGATAAGCTTGAAGTATGAGGAAAGAGGAGTAGCTTTGTCGTCCCCCTCTTTTCTCTGTGTTTTCCCGTCCATTGCTTTGTGCGATCCCTCTTTCTTGGTGAGAGTAGTTGATTTCCCCATTGTGTCCTTGGTGGCCAGGAAGGATCACAATGGTGATTGGCAGGCTTGAGGCAAACAACGACGACGATCGACTCCACAAAAGTAAGTAATTCTCTTATCTCATTGTTATTTAGTGATGTCAAAGCTTAACATTAATAAGTGTAATATGAAATATTCTACATTCTTTACAAGTGAGTGTCATAAAGATGTTTACATATTCATCATAAAACAGCTGGAATTTTTTCACAATGGAATGGTGTTGATAATTTTGCATGGAAAATGGTAAAGGCAATTGCTTTTGGAAACTAAAGTCAATGGTATTCATTTATACTATAGTGATCATTTTATCGACTAAGTACTTAGGACTATGTAATTAACTCGGTTTTTTCTTCCCATATTAGCATATACCTGCAATTATGTTTGATGACTACTTTTACAGTCTGCCATTTTTAAAAAACGCACCTACTGTTATTAAGCCATATTCAGATGTTATGCCTCTTTAAATACCCGGTCTTTTTATATAGGGCGAAGATATGGATTCTTTTCATGTCCTAATCAATTTTTTTTCACATTTATGGTTTTGGTGGAAAATTTAGTGTCCTTTAAAATTACAATAATTTGAGGTGGTTTCTCCTCGAAATTATGTCCTGCACCCCTTGCTTTGCTTCTTTCTCTTTGTGGGTTCTCTTTTATTTCTAACTCACAGAATGTTTTGTTATAGTATCAAGTTGCTCGATTATGACTTTTGTTCAAAAGAGTTTATAACAACGAGAAAAATTAATTAAAAATTTGAATAAAATGAGGTGAACTGTACAACTCTCCATGTAGAGAGATATAATTGATAAATGGAATGAAAAGCTTCCAAGCCAACTAACTAATGAAATCAATAGCATTGTGCATTTAATTTTTATCTAGATGTATCATCCTACTTTCCATAATTCTTCTCACTCGACCTTTATATTCCAGCCGTTTAGTTCCATAAGTTTTAGCTATTGAGTACAAGTATGAAGTGTAGGCAGCTACTGGATCTATGCCTAACCATAAGACAATTATGTGAGAAACTTATAACTATTTCTTTTCTGCTAATTACGGTGTGTTGCACGGGTGTGAAACTAGTTAGAATTATCAGTAGTCAACCTTCATCATAAATTTCAAGTAATGGGAGAGCAGATCTACATTGCTTATTAGGGAGGTAATGGCATCACTAACAAATCAAAATACATTTACACGCCTTTCTAATTGATTGCAATTATAATTTAAGAAATTGAAATTGCACCACATCTACTTTATATAACCACTAAACAAATGTATATACTTGTTGTCCATCACCCTAAGAAAGTTTTCCGGATCCCACGTATGGCTCTTTTAACATGGTATTAGGACAACCTATTTTCAAATTACTAGCCACAAATTCCGCCAGTTGTATTTGGCAATCAATCCTAAAATTTGGCCAGACTGCCCTCCTATTTTAAACTAAACCAATTTTGTTTTGAACTCCAGGGAGGTATCCAAAATAAAACCAGCTTTAATAGGCCAAACTTGGCTTTAAAAATTGGGAGAAAGCGCAGCTTTACCCAAACACAATTTCTCCCAAAATAGAACCATGATCAAACTTGGCCCCATTTTGAGGTGTTTGGCAACTTATCCAAAACTAGGTCATCAATGACCCGCCCGCCTCTATTTCAAACTAGTTTTAGTTGGTACCCAAGGGGTGGTCCAAATTAAAACAGTTTAGTGCCCGATTATTAGGCCTAAAAAGAGGGCCATTGACCTGGATTTTGCTAAATAGAAAAGCTCAAAACTAGGCCAAGTTTAATCCTCTCCAGCTTTTAAAGGTTGCCAAATGCACTCTAATTTCCACCGGCCTGAGTACATGTTACCACTCATTAAATATAGGATCCCCAACCTGCTGGCTATGGCAATGTTAGAATATAAAATCATAACACTTCATTTTTTTCTTTATATTCCCGCTAGGTATATACACAAATTGATAACAACGAGAATAACAATAATAAGTCAAGCTAAATATCTTAGTGAACTATTTCATTATCAACATAGCTAATAATTATAGGGTTCTCCTCGATCTTTAAGGATCACCGAATATAATGTACGTCATATCCAGCCAGTACAAAATTAAACAGAAAAACCTCACAGTCCAGTATGCACAAGAGATGCAACAGATTCCTTTAAGTATTAAAAGAAAGCAGAAAAGCTTTGTATTAACACTTGCACCTGAATCGTATAGGTGCGTTAAAGTTATACAATCACAGGCAACTGCATGTAAATGTGGGGTGAAACTGAGACCAAAATCAGCTGATTTTGAATAAAAATGATCCTTAACTGAGACTTCTATTGTTGAGCCATACGAAGTGCATCGATATTGCGCTTGCCTTCAGGGCCTTGGCTGTACCATGAAGAGATATAATCACCATACAGGACCTCCCTGTACTTTTGTGGGGTGTCCTCCGTGATAAGCTGTGGAGATGGAGATATTTTCCTCGTTTTTGATGGGTCATAAAATGTTGCTACAGAGAGACGAAGTTCGGTGAGCATTCACGAGCACGATGCACTGAACTCCTGTATTCACCATTGGTTATAACCTACACAGCATCCAGAAAATGAAACTTTATGGGTGATATAGTGCAATATATAGAGGGAATATCTACTAACTGCAGATATAATCGAAAGGATCAAGAGAACTAAAAGTAAGCAACATTAGTATAGATTTCATGATCAACGAATAAATTAAGAAACCTTCAGATAAAACAAAAGACAAAACAGAGGAACAGTGCAAAAGGGACTAAGAGGGTGTTTGGGAAGGCTTATTTTTGAAGCTTATAAGTTATGCCGCCTTTTAGTGGCTTTTGATTTTATTATAAAAATATTACAAAAATTATTTGATAGTATAGTAATTTGTTTGGTCAAACCTAGCTTATTTAGGTGAGTTATTAGTTAGTTTTCTTGTGTTGGTATAATTGACTTAAAATGTGACTTATAAGGTAACTTATTTTGTATTTTACCAAACATGTAGAAATGAAAAAGCTAACTTAAAAGCTAGTTTGACCAAAAAATGTTTCCAAACACCCTCTAAAAGAAGAAAAGCCAATAACCAAATGATTTCGAACGGATGACTGCCTTTAAAATAGAATAAATCACTACACATTGAAACTTTTTCTTTATGCCCTAAACTTCTAAAGCTTCTTGTTACTTGAAGTGAGAGAGACAATTTATTTTAGGAGTCATATTTTGATGAATTAGCTACTCAATCTCTTGGACGGTTCCTTTTCTTTTTCATATTATATAGGTTTGAAATGGAAAAAAAAATGTAAATTTTATTTCTTTGGGAAGCCATGTCAGGAATACTCTCAAACTTTATCACATTTATTATCATGTCACTCAAACCTATTAATACTAAGGAAATTTATAGCAAGTTTCATTCGTACAAACAAAATCTTGCTTCCAGATATTAAAATACAATTGAATGAAAAACTTACCTCAGTTTGGTCAGCCAATATAACAATAATGGCATCAGATATGGGCTGTGCAATAACCCATTCTCCATCTTTCAAAACTTCAAGACCTCCTACATCATCTTGAATTAGAAGAGTAATCGCACCCATATCAGAATGGGCTTGCAAACCAAGAGCAAGATCTGGCTGGGGGCAAGGCGGATAGTAGCTGATAGTTATGTTCTGATAGACTTCACCAATGGCGTTCTCAATATAACTTGGTGGTAGATTAAGGCTTTCGGAAATCATGACTAGCAACCTTTGAGCAAGAACTTTCATTTGGTTGCTATACTCCACCACAGTATTCCTGAGCATACAACATTAAATCATTGATCATTGAACTACACTTTTAACACTAATTATAGTAAAGGAAATATGTGCCACGTTGTCAGATTACAATTGAACGTAACAAGGAGAGGGAGACAAAATCATATTCTAAAACGTAGGACATCAAGGAGCATATAAAGGTCATGAATCATGATTCTAAGGGCAAAAGGAGTTTCCCTTTAATATGTATTTGAAAAATATCAAAAGATCTTTAAAATGAATTAAATGCCAAGTGCAATTTCTTAGAGAAATATAATAAAGTAGCATAGATAATAAAGAAATTATCTTAGCAGCAATTTCTACAAGGAAGTTCTTAAGCTGATGAGTCTTCAGAGTCAGAATGTGTTGGTTCCAGAAAGGAGGCTCACCGATTGAAAATTAAAATAAATGTCCGAGTCATGAAAAAAAAAGGAAAGTACAACATCAGATGAACAGGAAGAAAAAAGCAAGCAGATACAAAAAATATGATACTTAGCTTCTATGTTGCACGGCACAAAAGTGCACATTTAACACAGGTGTATAATGGGACACGATATATATATATATATATATATATATATATATATATATATATATATATATATATATATATATATATATATATATATATATATATATATATATATATATATATATATATATATATATTGAAATTAATAATTTATATGAGATTGATATTTTTTTCTCACATGTTATGGGAACTAAAATCCCTATAACATTTTTATATTTCTTTTTTGTATATATTATAAATTATAAAACCGCTCATTTTTAAGTAGATACCCAAGCGACCATTTAAAATCATACTTATGTGGTATGGGCTAAAGCGAACCTGATCTAAGTCCGACAAGCTGCAAAAATTTGAGGTGGAGTGTAAGATATAATGCCCAAGAAGTTATTCACGAGTGTTTTAAACTAAAACATGTATTGTATAATTGCACACGCATTCGCATAAATGAATGTATATATACAAGAAGTGTCCAAGGAGTGTCAGACAAGGACACGGATAAGGGAGCCGAGATGAAGTGTCCGGGTAACCTAGCTAGAAGCATAAATGAGTTAAAAGGAGAAAATGAAATAGTATTAATAACATGGTGAATTGGTGATGGCCTGATGGGCATCGATCTTCTAAACAAGCCATTTATTTGATAACATGTATGGCTAGTGATATCTTGTGTATCGTTAGATGCTCCCAAATATGTAAAATTTGTATATTTCACATAATAAATGTATTGCACAAATACAAAAAGCGCTGGGTATGTAAATATAAATTAGACTATTGGTAACCTAGATTGTCAGGTCTAGGATGAGTTCAATCTTGGTTTCAATTCCATTATTAGTAATGGATTTTGGTTCAAACCTACACGTGCCCAGTACAATTTCCAAGCTTTCTAACACGCATAATCTCGGGATGGGTTCATCTGGTTACAGGTACAACCCAGAGACAATAAAATTCCGTAATGCTAGTTACTCACTTTATAAACATGGATGATCCGATCGAATACACAGTTGGCTGCTAAAATGTTGAGCAAATGTGAAGTTTATGTGAGCAACATGACAACATAAAGTTCCGAATTCCTTCCAAAATAAAAGAGCAATCATTTTCCATAGCCCATTAACCTGTAATTCGCCGGGACCTCAGGCCACCGGCTAGGGTTCCTTCTCGACTCCGGAAGAGTGTGATGATCGAAATAATCCCTCCAATCGAGAACCCCATCCTCCTTCGCCAGCATCCTGCTCCCGTACCCCTCCGACGCCGGAGCTTTCGGGTCGCAGGCGTATCGAACCTTCTCCTCCGTCGAACCCTCGAAGAATCTCAACCCTGCTGATCTCATCTCCTCCAGGAATTCCTTTGGAACGCCGTGGTTTATGATTTGGAATGCGCCCCATTCTCTGCAGAGATCGCGGATGGCGGCGGCGGCGGCGGATGAGGGCTCGGCGAGGTCGAGGACGGGGATGCCATCGCCGACGGCGGCGGAGGGATTGGGGCGGTGTTGAGGGGGTTGGATGTATTGGGAGGGGATTTGGGCGAGGCCGGATTGGACTAGGGTTTGTACCCTTTGGGCCATTTCGGTCGAGGAGTAAGTACAGAACTGGATATGAATATGGTTAATAAATATTTATATACATTAAGATATGTTTATGCATCCCATCTTTATATACAACTAGTATTAGTGCACGTGCAACGCACGTGGACATATTATTTTTTCTTTTGAATTTTCATAACAAAATTTCATTTTATGTGGCCAAAAATATCGATTTGATGTTACAAATTTCCTCAAAGCCAAAACATAGATTTTTATTGTGAATATATACGGTAAAAGTAAAAGAAAATTTATATTCTTTTCAAAAAATTATCCTTAATATTTAAACACGTATAGAAGATCGAGAATGAAAACAAACTCTCTTTTAGACATTGATTCCTTGTATTATTTATTATCGTCTTTATCATGTTATGTATGTATGAATGCATGTCGTAGGGTATAATATGTATGCATGTATGTCGCGACTAAATTATAATTATATTAACATTTCTTCCGACCATGAGTAGGCTTTACTTCTCCATTTGTTACAGATATGTTTCTCCTTTATCAATAAATCGCTAAACTTTTCTATGAACTTATTAAATAAAATTGCTTGGATAAGTGTGCCCCAAAAGCACAATGGACAATAAATCAAGCCATCATGATAATATCAAAATTACATGGAATAATAACAATGTAAAATTCAGATCACCTCTTCATCAATTAGAATCAACTTATGCTTCTTTCCTTCTCCATTCTTAAAGGAGTCTATAGTATTACGTAAGACACGAACATTTATACTCCATTGTTTTTGATAAATTTTTAACTCTCGGATCGGAATGTGGGCTTGATCCTTAATAATTTTATCTTAATTTGTAGGTAATATAGAATTATTGAATAAGAGCCAAAATGAAGATTATTTCAAACCCAAAGATCTCTAATGAAGCCCGAATGCCTAAATCCAAAGCCCATGACTAAGTTTAGAAGAAAAATCTCAACACTCATCACTTTCTTGGTGAATTATTAATAACTTGGCTAGCAATTGAGAATCAAATCAAATATGGAAAAAATAAAGTTAAATTCGTGCTCAAGATGGTCAACAAAGAAAAGCGATATCTCCCAATCCGAAAGCATACTTTAATATATTATATATGAAAATGCTTATCTCGATGAGATAGAGCCATCAAATTACGATTCTAAAATTTTATCAGCGGCTTGAGTTATGATAGAAATCTAAATTTAAGTGATATATATATATTCAATTATTTGAAGGCCAAGTTAAATTCTAAAGCCCAAGAGCATTTAAGAAGCCCAAGAGTTTTACATGAATTAAATATAAAAGAAATAAAGCCACAAAGCCCATCTCTCAAGTATCGAATCAATGGTGCAGATTATTTTAAGAGATCCTATGGCTATGATGGTTGCTTGGGACCAAAGCCAAATCCTATGCTTGTGAGGGTAACTTGAGGCCAAGACAAATCTAAAGGTTGTGAGAGATTCTTGTTATCTATAAATAGAGGGTAGAGTGAGGGCTTGAAGTGTGAAATATTTTGTAAAACTCCTTTTGGAGAGGAGGTTACTCTTAATTGAGAAGACCTTCAAATTTATAACTTTTAGTTACAATTAATAAAAAATATTTTCACCTTCATATTTTCTTTTCTTCTCTTTGTCCAAGGATGAAAAGAGGTTGAAGATGAAGATAAGATAAAGATGAGGGTTTGCTTTTTATTCCTTTCTTTTTTGTTTTCTTTTCTTGCTTATTTAATGCTTTGTAGAGTAGATTTACATTTATGTCTTTACTTTCATGTCTTTACTATTCTTGCATTTATTGCTTTCATGCATTTACTTTCATATTTTACTTTCTTGCATTTATTTAATAGTTTAGATTTTATTTTTTCAATTCACCTTGAGGCTAGAACCCTCTAGGAATTGCCCTTTTCTAAATGTGGAGCTAATATTTGTGGGAACTCTAGAAATTATTTAAAACTAGCTTTATATCCTACTTATTCACATAAGATTGAGATTAGCTAAGTGGATCTATTCTAAATTCCTCATATTTTTAATTAATCCTCCATATTTTACTTTCTTGATCTTTCTCTTTGTTCTTGCTTTTTATTAGTTTGTTTTATTTTTCTTTAATTCATCTTGAGGCTAGAACCCGCTAGGAAATTGCCCTTTTCTAAATGTGGAGCTAATATTTGTGAAAACTCTAGAAATTGTTTGAAACTAGCTTTATATCCTACTTATTCACATAAAATTGAGATTAGCTAAGTGGATCTATTCTAGATTCCTCATATATTTAATTAATCCTCCATATTTTACTTTCTTGATCTTTCTCTTTATTCTTGCTTTTTATTTGTTTGTTTTATTTTCCTTTATCACCATCTTTATTTTCCTTTATTTTATTCATCATTCTTTCTCCTCTCTCAAACTTGTTTTGTTTATTTGCACATATTCACAACCACTCTTTATCTTTCCACTCTCATTCTCATTTTATTTTTATTTGCACTTTATCACAACCACTCTCTTAATCTCCACAATCCATCATATTTCTTTTATCACTCCTAATTGTCGCACACAACATAAGAACAGATTTTGATTAACTCATTACAACACCTTCCTCGTGGGATCGATAACTTTTTATACTATAACTTGATAGTTGTATACTTATAATTTTAGGTTCACATTTATTTACCCATCACATCGTCCCAAATAAACGACGCGCCCTTCTTCATCAACCTCTAGAAGGGTTGGCATTTTCCGAATAGGTTGAATATAAATATGCGGATGTAAGCTAATCGTCCTTGTAAGCCCCTGAGTTCTATGAGATTCCTAAGAGGTGGCATCTCTTGGATGACTTTCACTCTTTCGGGGTCGACAGGTATTCCTTTGAATGTTACAATAAATCCCAGGAATTTGCCTAATGATACCCTCAGGAAAGACTTAGTTGGGTTCATCTTGAGTTGATGTTTCTCATGATTTTGAACACCATCCTCAAGTTATTGACATGATCTTCTTTGTGATGACTTTTGATCGCAAGGTCATCGACATAGCACTCCACCGTTTTACGCAAATGCTTACAAAAAATCGTGTTCATCGCGTGTTGGTAAGTTGCTCTAGTATTTTTCAAACCAAAAGGCATTACTATAAAACAGAATACCCCAAGGGTGTCCTGAAAGCTATGTGATTTCTGGTCATCTGGATGCATCTTGATTTGGTTGTATCCAGAAAACTCATCCATGAACAACATCCTCTCAAACCTGCGCGTATTGTCAACCATGACATCCGTGATAGGGAGAGGGAATTCGATCCTTTGGGCAAGCAAGATTAAGATCCCGATGTCAATCTGAGATCCGTTTTGCCATTCTTTTTCGTTACCACAGCGATGTTGGCCACCAATCGAATGTTATTCTTCACGGATGAACCGCATTCAATAAGTTTGTGAATTTTTCTCGATCGCTCCATCAACTTCGGAATGAGCGTCGTTGTTGTTGCTTGACTAGCTTAACGTTGGGGACAATGTCATATGGCCACATTAGGATCCAAGCGGGCATGTCTTCATAACTCGGTGAAGACGTCAATGTACTCGAAGGAGAGTTATGAGTTCTTCTTTCTCATGGAGTGATAAACTCTTGCGATGAAGATGGGTTTGGGATTGGCTTCACGCCTATGTTGACTTGGATCACTTTATCTTCGATGGGTGGTTCGATTTCAAAGCGTGACTCCCATTATTTTTGAGATGTTTTGCCGGGGATCATCTTTAGGATCTTCAAACACTTTGAATTTATCAAGATTCATGGTTAAACTGTATGAAACCATGTTAATCGTGAATTCATTGAGCATGGTTCCAATGCTAACATCAGAATCCCAGCTAGACGTGTCCGAAGAGCTACTTAGGAAATCATTAGATGCTGGTTTTATTTGTGAGTCGACTTCTGGGGAAATGTACCCAAGTCTACATTTAGTTCAATTATAAAAATCGAAGGCCTCTCCTTCTGGTATGAAGGGGATTAGAGGAACTCTCAGTCCTTGATTGAAGTTCAATACTTGCTTTCAGGTGAATTCATACCCCATTCTTGCCATTATACGCTGTGATTGATGACTGTAGTGAGGGAACTCGGGCATTGCTTCATTTTCCTCATTCGAGGTAGGCAAATATGGCTGTGACCCAACCTTTCCGAAGATGATGGGATTTTGGGCGCTCCCTTTAGCCTAGACCATGAAGGTGGCGTCCTCTGAGTCATCTAACTGCTGATGAGTCGAATAAGACTCATTTGAGCAAGTACAAAGTTGGTTCTAAAGCTAGCCTAGACAACAAATGTATCAACTCTTGAGTTTTCATACTCAGAGTCCGAAGAGCAGTCATAAGCAAATTCAACTTTATCATTAAAGATCCAATAGCCCTGATTTTTGGCTGACTGGTCAATATATGGTTTCTGAGAGTAATTACAAGTGGCTCCATCTCCCAGACCGGATCATCGTTTGGATCTAGCTCGTTGTCCACTTAATTGCCGCTATCTTCATCACTAGGGAGGGCAATCTCGATCGTATGCTTGTCATCATACAAGAGAGAGTCCGTGAAGTAATTTTTAACCCCCTTGAAGGGATGCTTTTCAGCATCAACCTTACGGGGAACCCCCTACTCGTCGATGTACTTGAAGCATTGATGAAGCGTTGATGGGATGATCATGTTGGAATGAATCCAAGGTCGTTAGAGGAACAGGTTGTACGATGTTTTGACATCGATGACATAGCAAGTCACCTCAGCCTGTAAGTCACTGATCTGACATTTGAGTCAAATTTTCTCGAGTGATCTACTACTATTGTAGTTGAATCTAAAAATGGTAGCGGTCATCTTTGAGAGCTTGTAAAGGGGAATACCTAAGAAGGTCAGGAGTCTTCTTAGGATTATGCTCCAAGCAGAGCCTGGTTCGATGTGAATCCTCTCAACCTTTCTTGATCCTACATACCGGTATAGTAAAGGGTCGGTTGTGATGATGGTCCTTGATGAGCATATCATCTGAAGTGAAGGTGATGCAAGGTGCACGCCATTGATATTTATAGCACTGTATGTGTTTTTCCTCATTGGGCGGCTCGGATATGTGGGCAAGGAACGCCTCATTGTCGTTCAGAGCTTCTCTCAAAGCCTCCCTCATTTCCTTAGACTAACATAGAAGTTTGAACAAGGTTATACGAGCCTAGATATTGGCTAACTAGGCCATAATATCGTATCAAAATGGGGCTTTGGGATCGACCAAGGGCCATACACGCGTAACCTCGAACTCTCTTTGCTTGGCGGTTTGGGTTCGTAGAGGGTCTGGTGATCATAGTTCTTCAAATAGTCTCGTGGGACCTTGTTCCCACCATGACAATTTTCTCTTCCTCTAAATTAGTGAGTGGACTTGCAGAGATTCTTCTCCTATGATTGCCGAGATGACGTTGCAAGGCTTCATCTTGCGCTTGTCCTTTGACTTGGGCTTCAGAATAGTCCAATGTTCATCTTAGAGAAGGTCGAGATGCATCCACATCATTTCTCCTCTTGCTATAGTAAGAGGGACCAAGCCCTAGCTTTGTTGATATTGTTGGTCATGATTGACCACTTCTATTCTCACAATAGGAATGGGGATAACTCCATCTTGAGCCCGAATTGAAGAGTCACCATATTAGCAGTGACTTTCTTTTAATCAAGCTTGAGCTTGAGGATTCTTGAATCGATAAAAGTCTGTATTTTATCCTTAAAAATGTAACAATTTTTTGTCGGATGTCCTAACATTCTGTGGTAAAGACAGGAGTTGGGATCGTCAGTCTTTCCGATCTCTTCAGGGCGTCGGGCTTTAGGAAGCTTTAACCGATTTTTCTTGTTGAGGACATGGAAGATAGCCACTGTATGCTGGTCCTTGAAGGAGTAGGTGCGTTGAATGTTCTTCCTTGATTCCCTCTTACGGTTGTTGGGTTTTGACCTCGACGCGAAAGTCTCTTTGGGTTTGATTAGGAGGACTACCCTTGTTTGCCTTTGTTTCCCTAAAATTAGTGCGAGGTTCGAACTTGTTGAAGCGTTCGATGATTTTTCTGCTATCTCAGCTTGCTCCATTAAGTCCTTCCATATATATG
Source organism: Asparagus setaceus (assembly GCA_012295165.1). Lineage (NCBI taxonomy): Eukaryota > Viridiplantae > Streptophyta > Magnoliopsida > Asparagales > Asparagaceae > Asparagus > Asparagus setaceus. Next base: position 2,262,530 of record CM022703.1, read on the forward strand.
TCGTGACAGCGCCCATATGAGCTTCTATACGACCCACAAAATTATGCCGACAAGTTTGGAGTAGCATCGGCAATGGCATATCTTGACATCGTAATGTCAGTTAGAGAATTACTCGATGAATTCCCGACCATCTCATTTCCCCTTTGCTTTTCAGAGAGGAGTTTGGCCATGGTAACATATGATTGTTCCTCATGAAATTGTGAGAGAAACTTAGATTCCGGATCGCCCGAGTTTGATCGATCCCTCGGCCGATTCTATAACCAATGAAGGCTACCCGAAGGGTGCCAATGAACGATCACACCTTAATGGCGTCATTACCCACTACATTCCCAGTTTGTTAGTGGAAGTAATAAATGTGTTGGTTTGGAAAACCTTTGCCATCAAACGTATGTAACATCGGCGGCTTGAACTTTATCGGGTAAGAAACCATGCCCCACTCAATGGGATAAGGTCGGGTGATCCCAACCTTCTTCAGCTCAGTTCGCTGTGAAAGATCGTTGAGCTATTTTTGGATGTCCTACAGAGCCTTCATCTCCTGAGTTGGCTTAGGAGGCACCGATGACTCGAATGGCGAGTCTACATCGTCTTGATGCATGTGCTCTTTTCTAGGGAAAAGTCGATAACGGTCGTTTTCCTTCGAAGAGCTTGCTTCTTTGGCGAGCCCGATAGGAGCGCTCAAATATTTCTCCAGACTCTCAAATCGCTCATCTGAAGCTTTCGTTTGAGCTGCCATCTGAGCAAGAAGATCTTCCCGCTCTGTCATGTCTGACGCCCATTGTTGCTCTTGGCTTGTGCTAGGGGTCATGTTCGACGCTATGGTAGAGTCAAGGCCACTTGTGGTAGGTTGGTTGGTTTCTGGCGGCTTCGCGGTACATTCATCTAGATGAGGGAGTAATCAAGAGGAATTGAGACCCCTTGCCTCGACCTTGTATGGGCGATAAATGCCATCGACCTCGGGGAGTATGTTCCCAATTCCAGGAGAATATTTGGGATCAGATGGACTGTCAGCATCTTCGTCCTTATCCCCAGAGACTACACTGGTCGTATTGACTGTGAACTCATGGAGTATGTTCTTGCCCTTTCGGACATGTCGTCATCTTTTCATCCTAGCCTCTGAAGACTCGGGATTGTGATTAAGATGATTAAAAACTGATTCCTTTTCAGGAATAGCTTTGCATTGGCAATTCTTTTGAACTACCGTGACTACATCCCTAAGGGTCACACAATGCTTATATTGGCACGCTCTCTTTAGAATAGGACCTCTCTCAGATCTATAGGAGTTCCAAGTTGATTTAAGTTATGGCTCTTTTTCGAGCCAACTTCGCCGTTATTGGTATTGGCGTGTGAACATCACCTATGACACCGTTGTCTTGCCTTCGCAGGGCGTGGTCAGAAGAATCACCATTGGTGATGTTATTCCCTTGTGGGAATTTTGATAAGGAAGTTTGACAAGGCCGACTCATTCTGGAGTCGGAAACTTCATCATTTGGTGGTAGGTGGATGGAACAGCTTGGAGGTCATTCAAGGAAGTTCTTCCAAGTATGACATTGTAAGCTAACTGAACGTCCATCACAATAAATTGGGCCTGGATCATGGACTGGCTGGGGTAGTTACCAACTATCATAGGTAGGATGATTGACCCTTCAGGCTAAACCGAGTACCCTGAAAAGCCTATGAGGGGACTCGAGCAGGGTTGTAGCTCTAATTTGTCAATCCCCATCTGATTGAATGCATCCATGAACAGGATATCTACAAAACTTTCTGTATCCACCAGGATTCTCGTTACTCGGAGTCCGTTGATTTGTGCAGAGATGATGATGAGATCATCATGGGGTGTCATCATGCCTTTCAAATCGACAATGCTAAAAGAGATGGGTTGATCTGTCTTGGGTTGGATTCACCTCCAATGCTCATCAGGCATACTTTTTCCAAGCATTGTTTGACATTCTCCCTATTGTAGGACCACCACTGATAGTGTTAATGGTACTTTTATCATTGGTTTCCTGGTGGTTGTTCTCTTGATTCAAGCGAGGTGATCTTGATCTGGATCTTCTCCTCTCTAATCTTCCTGGGGCTAATTCTTCTCTGCCACGATGGGCAAGGAATTTCTTCAGCAAACCTCTTTGGATGAGGTCTTCAATGTCTCTTTGTAGAACTCTGTAATCATCGGTGTTGTGGCCATGATCTAGGTGATAATGATAGTATTATCGAATATCCCTCACTTGAGGGTTTGATTTCATGCGAGGGGGAGGATTGGTGAGATGACCCTCCTTCTGAATCAAATGCAGCACTTGCGAGAGAGGAACGTTGAGGGGGGAGACCGCCGATCTCCTCGTTGTCTCATTCTTCTGACCTCTTCTATCGACTCGACCAGATCTGGACTCAGATTTGGGCCGGTCATCTTCAGTTTGCTTCCTCTTAGGAGACTCGGCTTCAGCAGCTTACAATTGTGATGCCTTCTTGTGAGCGTAACTATCCTCTGCATCCATGTGCGACTGGGCTCTGGCCATAAGTTGATCAAAGTCAGTCACTCAGTTCACGATGAGAAAATCAAACAATTTCTCATCTTCAAGACCCACGATGATCGTAACCATGGTGACCATGTTCCAGGGTCCTCCACTTCCAGCCACTTGGCTTAGAATCTTTTGAAGTATTCCCTCAAGGTCTCTCGGGTCTGCTATCATGGCGGAAGGTGCTTTCTATTTTGTATCTGCCAAAAAATAATGCACAAACTTCTGGCTAAGTTGCTAAAAGCTGTGGATGGATTTTTTGTTCAGGAAATTCTGCCACATCTTCGCGCTGCCACTGAGAGTGATAGGAAAAAGCTCTATAGATGATAGGATCGCTCACCTGCTGCATGCACATTAAATCAAAAAGGTTCTGTGCATGCTCAGCCGGATCGCCTTCGCCCTTGTATCTGTCAATGTGTGTCATCTTGAATTTTGGGCAAGGGGCGTTAATGATCCAATCAGCGAGAGGAGTGTTCCCACCGATGACATCGACGACTGCGTTAAACGTCCGGTCATAACAAGAAGCCAAGTTGGTTGTGGAGGGGTTGGCCCTAGTCACCAGAGTTTGAGTCGTGTAGGTGTGTCTCACACCTCGCGATGTTGCCCACTCGGCCTAGTCAGGGCTGAAGCTCGAACTCTCGCCTATCTCCTCCACGTGATGCTGAGGTTGTCATGGATCAGTAGCAAATCGAGTTTGTTGTCGAGGCGATCCCTAGCCTGCTTCTCTTGCTCCTGTCGTCGATCCTTCCCTTCATGGAGAGGAGTGACAGGCGATGGAGGAGGTTGAGAGGGAAGAATACGGCTGAGGACTTGTGAATCGAAAAATTGTTTATTTGATTGAATGAATGGGTTACAATCAAATTCTCTCGATTCTGAGAGGAAGAAGATTGATTTGACTTCTCTTTGTATGGGTTCTTGGTGGCGAAAGAATGCTTCACTCAATGCTCACGTGAGATCCGCTTCGTTGACGATCGAACAAAATTGCGAGATGATCTTGAGATTGCGATGAAGAGCTTGATCTCTTTCGTGCACAAGTGTTGATCTCTCCAAATTCCAAAGCCCCTTTCCATAGGCTCGGCTATTTATAGGGTTTTAGCATGTAACTATCATCTTTGGAATTGTGAAGCGTGGGTTAATGGGCGTGGGCATAAGCGATGCCCACTACTTAGCCCATAGGCTGTTGTGGCTTTCGTGGCCTTTGTGTTCGCTACGATGCGCCCGGCCGCTCACGGTGAGCGGGGGCTGCTACTGATGGCGGGCCGCTCACGATGTCGTGAGAACGCTTCTGATACTGGCGTGCGCTACGATGCGATGAGGCGCTTCTGATAGCAATGCTGCCGATAGCGGGTGGCGAACCTCGTCGGGCGTTGGCTATGGCGAGCCTCGTCGAACTTTGATCTTTGCTGGCGAGCCTCGTCAAACTTTGATCTTTGCGGCGAGCCTCGTCAAACTCTTTGTTGTGGCGAGCCTCGTCAAACCACTCGTCATATGGCTGTGAGCCGTTTCGCGTGCGAACCTCGTATTGAATGTCGAGGTTCACCGCTATAGGCGAACCGGTTGAATGTTGAGGTTGAATGCCGAGATTCGCTGCGTAGGTGAACCTCGGTTGAATGTTGAGGTTCACTGGCGTGGCGAACCTCGGTTGAATGTTGAGATTCACCGCGTAGGTGAACCTCTGTTGAATGTCGAGGTTCACTGCGTAGGCGAACCTCGGTTGAATGTCGAGGTTCCTGCGTGGCGAACCTCGGTTGAATGTCGAGGTTCACTGCGTGGCGAACCTCGGTTGAGTGTTGAGATTCGCTGCGTAGGTGAACCTCGGTTGAATGTCGAGGTTCCTGCGTGGCGAACCTCGGTTGAATGTCGAGCCTCATTGCTTGGCGATCCTTGTTCGACTTTGATCTTTGGCGAGCCTCGTCAAACTACTGTTGTAGGCGAGCCTCGTCAAACTCTTTGTTGTGGCGAGCCTCGTCGAACCGGCGTTGTGGGCGAAGCCTCGTCAAACTTCGGCGTTATTAGGCGAGCCTCGGCGGACCACCGTTGTAAGCGAGCCTCGTCAAACTTTGAGGTTGTGGGCGAGTTTGGCCTATGCAGACGAGCTTCAAGCATGCAGGCGAGCTCCAAGTCTTCATGCGAGCTTGTGCTTGAGGCGAGCTAAGCTCCTTTGCAGGCGAGCTTGCTCTACAGGCGAGCTTGAACATGCTACGAAGAGCGGTCGTAACTTTCAAACCTTATGTGCCGAATTGGGCCGAATTATATATGAAAATAGACCATCTCGGCGAGGCGGAGCCAACCAAACCTACGAAGGGTTCGGTTTGCTCGGTCATTTTGCCAAATTCCTTCGGTTTGGGAGATATCGACACTTTTGTCTATTTTGTAAAGTCAAGCATTAATTGAACTTAACCTTTAGGCGGGCGACTTCACTCGAGATGGACCCTTAAGCTCTTTTGCTCATTAGGATTCTTTGTGTAGGGATTAAGGCAATTTTTATTGCCTACAAGGACTTCATTCATGAATAAAGCAAACTGCTGCTGGAGAGATTGAGCTATCATTTGGGTGGATTCATCCAACTAGGCCTGAGTGACATAGCCGGAGTTGGAAGTTTCTCCAGGGTTTTGAGCTGAATATCAGTTAGGATCAGTCAGTTTCTCAAAAGAAGAAGAAGAGGCCCCACAGTGGGTGCCAAACTATTTTTGTCAGATAGTTAATTATAGGGGTAATTAGATATTTGGAGGAGCTTAGGGTCCCTTGATTTTCTCTGATGGCTAATCAACTGAGGGGAATAAGATTCATGCACAGGAAACACTAATTAGAGGGCCAAAGTTTAATGCTCCAGCGTGCCCTCCGACGCTCAAGTCAGTGAAAGATTAAGCAGATTTGCAGAATCTATTTTCAAGCAGTAATTTAACAGTTTTTTTGCGTACCTCTGTGAAGTGGAGATAACCACCTATTTATAGTGAGTCAGCAGGGGCACTTTGATAATTTTAACTGAGTCGGTGGAGTCAGCTTAATCAGACCGTACTTTATATGTGTCGGCGATCGGTCACATGAGTCATCTTCGCGTTTAATGCAATAGTGACAGAATGGCTGAAGTCTTTGGCGTCGTCAGAGGAGTCATTATGACTCGGCTTGGAAGGTCCAAATGGCTCTGCCCATGCATTAAATGCGATGGTGGTGGGAAGCTAAACAGCATGCGATGAAGCGGATAGGTCGCCTCGTAGTTGAGACATTCCTCAATAAGTCCAGTGGAGGGCGCAATTAGATCTCAGTTCGAGACTCTTGAATAACTCCGACACGAAGACACCTTTCGGACTTGTGTCTTTTAAAGAGGTCGATGATGCTCACACACGTTGGTCTTTAAATTTTTAGGACTCGACCAATTAAACATGACACGCCTCTTGAGAGTTTATTACACTTAGTAATTCTCGGGATATAACAAGATCATATGTGAGTCATATCGATATGTTTTCACCCTATGTGCAACACTTATACCTAGCTATGATAGAGTGTGGATAATCATGTTAGGAAAGTTTTATCGTCATATATTCCCTCATATATTTGTCCATTTATATTACACCCTAAAATCTTCATAATTCTAAATTCAGCCCTATTTGAAATGAGCGGCTTGTTTTAAACAATAGGTTTTGGGGTGTAAATTTATTTATAACAACTTAATAGATTTTGAAGTCTATTTCAGAAATATGAAGGTTTGGGAGTCTAATATAGAATTAGCACAAATTGAGTGTCCCATAAGACAAAAATCCTGTAGTGAAATGAGGTATCAAAATGTAAAAGTAATAAGCTTTAACTCTGTGACTAGACTTAACAGTAGTCTATGGTCTAGGAGGAGTTCATTTAACAAAATGAAATCTCACTACTCTATTTTTTAAAGTATAAACATATTTCGGATTTGCTGAGACCTGTATGAAAATCGGTTGATTTTGAATGAGATTTGATAATGGACTTGTTATTTGCTAGAACTCTTCGAGTTGATTATGATTTCAAGAGAAGAACTTTCCGTTTTGACTAAAAAGTTATTCTAAGAAATTGGAAGGAAAGATAAATGAGAAGGATATAAAATTAGTTTGGATTTTTCTATTTTTAAGTTGAATTTAGTGATTTAAAAGGACAAGCTCTTTTAATCTTATTTTGTTTTGTTTTAAACAATCTCTAGTGTTAACAAAGAAATTAGAAAAGACAGCACTAGTCCTCTTTTTGTTTGCACTTTTATCTCTTCTTTGTATTCAACTAGTGGATATAATATTGCAATCTGATCATTTGTACCACTAATTCTTACATCTCACGCTGAATAGGCAGTAAGTTTTTGTATGGCTTTTAATGTCAATCCAAGTCTTGTTGAGAATGAACATTTGGATGCATGAGATGTTGTATACTTGTATTCCTCGTGAATATGTCATTAAAAGAGATTATTAATCAAGACGCTTGCTTTTAACCGAGTTCTGCATAAACAAGACATAAAGTGGGCAAAATCACACTCCATATTCATCCAAAATAGCGAGTATTCAGGTCCATGAATAATTTGCAATACCTAAGATTGTAGAGAAATAGCCAATATAGCTTCATCCTTCGAAAGTGCAAATTTCATTTTGAACTTTCTACATCACCAAGCTAACCTGACTATTTCTCTCCACAGCTTGCGATATTTCTCAAGGACAGACACAGCTATATGTCATCAACAAGCTACCTGACTAGTTCTCTTCAAAGCTTGCTATATTTCTCAAGGACAGGACACTTTAGCATCAAAACTGACATCAAGATCTGAAAACATCAAGATAATGGCCTTGTGATGACCTAAGGAAAAGAAAATTGCACGGAAAATTTACAACAGCAGATTCTTCACAAACTCACCAAAACCAAATCCTTATTAGTAAAACTTCTGCCCTAAAATCTACAAATGGAACAAGCCAACACAGAGAGTGATCACAGCCGAGATTATCACAGCTCAAGGTACATCACTCACAGAAAGTTACTGAAAACCTTCAACAAAGAGTTGGAATGGCTCTTGATCTAAAACCTAATTGCTTGGACTCTTGAAGAAGTCTGTAGGTATTGATGGAGGGCAAAATTTCTTGGCCACATACTTGTACTGAAAAATTAAGAACATGAAATTTTAAATCAGAATCAAACTTCTGTGCTGAAAGGGCAAACCTAGGAATTGAACAAAGAGCAGTTTCTTACCTTGTGCTGGCTGTATTTTTCCTGATTGCTGGCAAGTTGTTGCCAGGGCTGTAACAGTAAAGATTATGTAGAGCTTTCACACATTCACATAGTTCAGAGGGCTGATACAGGGTGTAATGATGCAAAGTGGCATTCTACAAAGATAAAAGCAGGAAAATGATTTAAGGATGTGAACCTCTTTGGATAACCATATGAGACAAAGAGACATAGTTATATATACCCAAGGATGTTTTGTTGGTTGAAGTATAAACTTTGCCAGAAAAATAGTAGAAGCAGCTGTCAATGATGGAAGATAACCAAGCATATCATACTCAAGAAGTGATAACTCTGCAATATAGCAGGCAAGATACTCTAATTGCAGTAGGGGAGCCTGCATTATAAAACGAACATGAGAAACACTAGTGTATGAGAAAACTTTTAGAAAGAAAAGAACAAAAGAAAGAAAGAAAAAAAACAAGGTAGAAGCTTAAAATCACCTCATCAGTCCTTGAGCAACTCGGACGAATCTCCTACATTGATCAACAAAAGTACAAACATCACAATGAGGAGTTGTTATTGCTGAAGAAATTGGATATAGTTATTAGAAAGTTGACTATTACCTCAAGAAACACTTGGTTGTTGGTGCTGTCATTTGAACTTCAAGTACTTGAGAACAGCAGCTTCCATTTGCAATACCTGTGGATCAAATTATTAATAGGAAACTGATGATGATACTAAAAGTCTGAGAGGTTAAACACCACACCTCTTCCTTAAAGTAAGTGTTGTCGGTTATATAGCAAAATTCTTCAACTTGTGGCGCACATATCTCTTCATATTTCCTAAAATTGTATTGTATGATCATCAGCATACAAGAATATCAATATGTCAGGAGATTATATGTCACAATGGAAAAAAAAATCTTACGATGCTATCAACATGCACGCAACTCCAAGAAGCTGCAGTCGCTGGCGGTTCATCTCATTACCAGAGATACCGGTCAATGTAATTCACAGTCAAGTATAGTGTGTCTGGTACAAGCCGGTATTCTTCTGCAACCTGCAGTTTAATATTATTAATAACTTGATCATTAAAGAAAAGATTTAACAGAAAGAGCAAGATCTGGATGTACTTCTACAAGCCAATCTATAAGGATTGAGCGCATGCTTGCATTACATCTTTTGAACCCTCTCCATGAAGTCCATAGAAGGCATTTTCTTAGTCTACAACAGCAAGAAGAACTCATCAACATATGAAATCATTATACAGATCTTATGATGGAGCGAAACCAGACAAAAAGTGGTATGATGAAAACATATAGACCTAGTTGGCTTTCAGTTTCATGCACACACAATATACACACATGCATACACATGATCGTGCACAAAGGCACACACATCAATACACATAAAAGGTCACTAGAAGAAAATGATCACCTCTGCTATCCGTAAATGTTTGTAAATATCACAAGCAAGTGTTGCACACAATTGGGGATCCTTGTGGTCGTCATCAACATCAACGATGTTATCATCAGTCTCCATGGGTACAGCAATCTCTCTCTTGCACGTGTATCCTGCTAAAATTACTATTAGGAGCCTAGAAGCATATACGAAGCAAAACATAAAACTTCCAAAAGATCATGCTTTGTTCAAAATTAAGGACATTAAATATGAAGTACTTGGACTAGTGGAAAACCAACCATCTGCATCTGACACCTCAGAAATGTGGAGATTGTTAATAGCTCGTCTTTCCAAAGAAGCCACAGCTGAATCTGCATTATCTATATACTCAAACTCCGGCTTTTCATAGACTCACAAGTAGACATACTTTCATCTGAAGAAATAGAAGAGTTTCTGGACCGAGTTGGGGACATGGCAGCACTGCAAGGTACAAGTCTAGCACCAGCCATTTTCTTAGGTTCATTGTTTGTAGCGGGCAAAGGAGCCTTGCTTGATGTAGTAGTAGTTGGTTTCACAACAGAGGATGTAGTTACAGAATTACGCGTAATCCCCCGTCACGAGCAGAAGCAGCTGATCCCTTCTTCACAATAGAAGCTGTAGTAGATGTTGTATTCGCCTTCTATAGTAACCTCATGTCAGCATATTTTTGACCAAAAAGCCTGACCAGTCTAATTTTCTTATATAATAAACTTCAATAAATATGATCGGGATTAAGATTTTCCACGCACTAGAGTGAAAACTGTGAAAAAGGATAACAACAGGATGACTGTAACCTGTGTCTACTAATTGGGGGAAAAAGGTATTTGCCGCAATTATCATGATGATGCACTCATATTAGGAATTAATTGACATACATCCAAATACAACTTGGGACAGGTCAACCCTGCAGCACAATTCTATCATCAGATGTTTGTGGAATGATAGCTACCTGATTCAAGGGTGCATTGAACTAAATTATCAACAATCATGAACTTTCAGCATTACACTTGTTTTGTTTTAAAAAAAACACACCATGAGTTTACAAAACTGTTTTTAGTAAAATACCATAATCCTTCTTCATTTATCTGAAGCAATAAAGTCATTATAAGTACACTAGAATTTAAATAATAGATACGAAAAGTAATAATTCGAAAATAGCACCACTGACAAGCTTATATAAAAAAATTTATCATTATAAATCACAATTTAAAGAGCCTAAATACAACACAACCCAATTTCAGCAGCACTAACAAACAAAAAAAATTAGAAAGAAGAGTCGACCAGCATCAACAGATGATCACAAGGCAAACGGCCTAATATCAAAATCCTAATGTCAATTACCAAATTCACTTACATTGGTCCCTTCGCCGCCGGTGCTCGAGAAAAACCCTGGATGCAACCGCCTGATTGGTCAAATTCCCGAGCGCAACCCTCTTCTTAGCCTGCTGCGCGCCGCCGGCAGCAGCCTTAGCGACCGCCGGAGCCTCCGCCGACGCTCGCCTCTTCGCCAGAGAGGAGGCCGTGGCCGCCACCGACGACGAAGAGATCGACGCTCGACGAGTCGATGACATTTTTTTAAAGACTAGCCTAATTTTGGACAAGAAAGCGGATTAAAGGAGGAAAATCTGGAATTTTTAGAGGATTTCTGTTCGTATTTATTGAGGGAGGAAAGGGGAGTTTTGAATTCGGAGAAGATTTTAGCCGTTGATTGTTGGTGATGATCTCAGTAAAGAAGTGAGATTTTGAATGAGGAGCGGTGTGGTCACCGCTGGATGACAAGGTGGTGAGGGATCCTCAGGGGTTATTTTAAATTTTGAACTTGAAAAGGCATGGGTTTGATGGTACCTTCGATGTAATAAATAAAGGTTGAAGGTGGGGCCCGCAAATTTGGAAGCCCTCAAAACCCAGATTATTAGGAGGGGCCTAGGCTTTTTCAGTTTTTTGTTTGAGATATGTGTGGAAATGTGTGATTTATTTGAATGTTATTTTTTAATTGGGGGAAGATGATATTTGATTATTGCGAAACTTTGATGAAGGCTGTTATTTTTGTTATTAATGTGGGTGTAAGTTTACTAGCTCACATGAAGGTCATTGTGAAAATTTGATATTTGATTATTGTGAATTTTTATGAAGGTTGTTTCTTGAAGCTAGAAACAATTTTGTATAATTGTGTAATTAGTTTAAGAAACTAATTAATTTTAAGTCTTTTTTATAAGCCAGCCCAAATTGAATCCAAGTCCATAAAAGCTATATTGGAACATCCCGTCGTCGGGTTCACTAGCGATGGGTATTAACTTTTAAGTATGTAAGTCTTTTGAAACTAGTAAAAATTAGTTATTTAGCTTAATAGATATATCTGAACAAAATTAATGTCTTTCTTCATCTTGTTGATTGATATATTGTTAGCATGGCACATATATTGACGGCCAAAATCTTGCTAATTGAGATATCCATATCAAAACTAACAGTTATTGCTTGTTACGTCAAAGACAAACGATCCAAGAGTGTTAAGAAACATACCAATTTTGGTTTACTCATAATTGAAATTGAACTTGCAAAAAGAACTAATAATGACCTGTGTAATTATTAGGTGTATATGACTTAAAATTTGAATATTGATTAGATACTTCAAAAATCATGATAATTCGATGCTTATTTTTATTGGTATGATGATTTGATGATATGTTCTAAATAAAATAATTTAAAGAAACATATATCTAACGAGTTATTTCGATATTAGCCCCCCAAATCTTCAGTATTTCAATATTAGCCCCCCCCCCCAAATCATTGAAATTGATCTCAGGCCCCCCTAAATCTTCAATATTTTGATATTAACCCCTGAATCTTTGAAATTGATCTCATACCCCCCAAATCCTATTAGTATGTTGAAATAAGCCATACTAGTTAAAAAAAAAATTTTTTTGGTGGTGGTGGTGGGGTGGGGTGGGGTGGGGGGGGATATTTTGTTTAGTTTAATTTCATTGGTGATTTGCAAATTACACCCCTCCCACACAAACCCAAACTGATTAACCACTTTAACTTACACCCATTAAGTTTTCCAAATTCGTCTAATAAAACCCTAACTAAAACCTATTTTTCACTTCATCTTTTCCAACGTCTTCTCGAACGGGAATCTATATGTTATAAAATTGGGATCATGGCTGAAGCGAGTCGTTGGGGAAGGCGTTGGAGAAGATAAAGTAGAAAACATGTTTGAGTTAGTGTTTTATTAAACGGAATTGGGGAGCTTGTATAAGTTAAAGTGGTTGATGGTTTTGGGTTTGTGTGAGGGGTTTAAGCGATAAATCACCGAAAAAATTAAAGTAAATAGAATATTCCTCCCATTTCAACAATTTTAACTAGGGGGCTTATTTCAACATATTAATAGGATTTGAGGGGGCCTAAGAACAATTTCAAATATTTGGAGGGCTAATATCGGAATAACCCATATCTAAAAGTACCACGACTCTTTTTAAATCGACTTTTAGTTTTATATTTTAGATAAATCAACTTTTCAGTTATAGTTGGTCTCAGAAGACTTCGACCAGGAATGCCAAAAAACCCAACACTGTTACCAACTTTTGGCTGAGAGATTCAGAGTTTTTTAGAGGCCCATGGTACTACTATAACTACAGACATTTAGTCCAACCGAGAAAGCTTTGAATTTTTGAATTTCAAATATCAAATTCCAAATTCTCAACGGCTAGCTTTCCCTCACGTGACATATATACGCTCTGCCAGTTTATTAATTTATTCCATTTTCACATGCCATGCGAGTGATGAAAGACTAATCACTAGCCAGCAACAGCAAGTGTGCCCTCACTAAAAAGTGAGAGTTTCAATTTTTGATCTGAACTCGAATTGAAAAAGACTTCATCTTGATTAAAGTAAGATCTTATTTATAACTGGAAGAAAGAAATCTATGTCTTCAATTACATATTACTTATACTCAGGGGTAGATACAGAAACTTTAGTCACTGGGGACAAAACTACAAATATAACTTGTGTGTGATATTTATACCTAAAATATTATGACACAAAAACCAAATATGCATATATATTATATCTACAAATAAAATATAGTAAATAGAAGTGTTATATTAGAATTCAATAATGGTTCATGCCGCATTTCATATTTTTACGGTAAACAATAGTGTATGAGGAAGTTTGCACAATCCTTAGTATCGAGAGCGGTGCAGTGGTCTAGCGGGAGGAGGGTTTGCGGTTGGAAGGAGGAATTGATGCCGGTGTACCATATCGATTGACGATCGTCGCGATAGAGCAAAGACGTGATTACAAAAGAGAGCGGAGGGATTTTAGAAGAATTTGATAGAAATTAAATGGTTATCTAGAGATAGAGTAATGAAAATTGGGTAAACGGGTTGGGTTTGTCCCATTTAGCATTTACTGTCAAAGATATGAGGGGTTGGATAATAGACTTAAAGAATGTGGGGGCAAATGCAAAATTGTAGACCAAATACTATATGTGATTTTGTGGGGGATCAGTAAGGACAATTGACCCCATTGCCCTTATTGTGAATCCGCCAGTGCTTTCGCTCCGCATAGATTTCTTCCTTAATAAGAGGCAAAATGACTTGATGTATAGTTGGTGCGTTTTCCAACTGTACGTGCAACAAGCAAGATCAACAATCTCAAATTTCTTCATAATAATGGACACAGTCATGTATTATTCAAGTACTTCTCTATTGCTTCTGGTTTCATGCTTGACTTAGGCACCCACTCGATGTCAGATTGGAATTAACTCTCAAATTTCTTCATGATCCTCTCTTCAGCTATTAGCTATTTTTCGGAAGTGAGAAGCTCGTAATCAACAAAAAGAACAGAATTCACAGCGGGTGACCCATATGGCTGGGGCTATCCCAAAAAAAAAAAAAAAGGACAAAAGAGTTTGTACATATAAGTGTTGTTGAGGTGATTAATATGTGAGTATAGTCCCACATCGGATAAGATAAGAAAAAATGATGAGTTTAAATAGGAGTTTGGGTCAATATCTAATAGCTATAGCTTTTGGGTTAAAATTAATTCCTAGCTTCTGTTTAAGGTCCATCAACTCTAAATTGGGCCCGATTTCTCCCCCCAACAAATGGTATCAGAGCCTACGGTCATGGTCCAAGTAATTAAAAAAAAATAAATGAAGTTCGATGTGAAGCTCGAAGGTGTCGGGAGAATCCACGGATGCCCGTATGAGTGATATAGTCTGGTTAGCCTACGGATGTTTGATAGTCATGTACTGAATGCAGGGTCTGGTTAGCCCACAAGTGAAGTGGTGCAAGAGTTAGTGAATTCCGTGGAAGATTGAATTATAGTTGAATTGAACTATACTCACAAATTAAGGAGGAGTTGTTGAGGTGATTAATATGTGAGTATAGTCCCACATCGGATAAGATAAGAAAGAGTGATGAGGTGATTAATATGTGAGTATAGTCCCACATCGGATAAGATAAGAAAGAGTGATGAGTTTAAATAGGAGTTTGGGTCAATATCTAATAGCTATAGCTTTTGGGTTAAAATTGATTCCTAGCTTACATTTAAGGCTCATCAACTCTAAATGGGCCCGATTTCTCCCCAACAATAAGTCATTATAATTGTATTTTACTTGACCAAACTTAGTGGTTTATAATTCACTAAAAATAAGCTAGGATATCTTAACTTATTTTTTAGTGGGATTAAGCCAATAAGTTACTTGCCAAACATCTCAAAGTCTCTTATAAGCCACAAAGCTGATGTATAAATCACATTGACTATTTGCCAAAATGCTCTTCAAATTGACTATTTGCCAAATTGCTCTTACATTGATAAAAAAAGAGAAGTTAAAAGCGCTAATAAATTTGGATTTTTTTTAAATAGTGAAGCCACTAAGAATTGAACCTAAAACCATGAGAGCCATATTAAAACCTCCCAACCATTCAAGTCATCTGCGATGCTCAATAAATTTGGAATAATTGGATGACATTCTAATGACGGTGGCAAATATGATAACTCCTACTATTAAATATAATCAAGCACTCTCTATAAAAAGTTTATGATTAATTTAATGGAGGAGATAACCCTCAACAGAATGGAATGGAAGAGTAAGGTTATACTTGACAAACTCTTTAAAATTTTTGTTAGGGAAATACGAGGTTAATATTGGCTCAATTTTTTTAAGCCAAAAAAGTAGCCTTTAAACAGGGTCTATATTACCAAGCCACTGTTAGTTGAACAAGTTTAGAATAAACATAGGCAAGGGTTGATCTTGACCCAAATTTGTATGGGTTGCCAAATATAGTCTAGGAGTCATATAGTCCACCCGAAAATTTTAAGATAAAGGCTTTGTTGTTGTTGTTGTTGTTGTTCTCTATGTAAAAGTTTATATGCCTTCTTTTTGAGATATCAACACTTCTAAATATACGAGGTTTAATCTCTTTTGAGGTCAGTTTGGCAACTCTTTAAAATAACGTCAGGTTTGAGCATGATTTAGTTAAAGAATATTCTTTTGATTGGAAAAAATTGGACTAGAATGAGCCAGTTTGTTTTATTTTGGGTCTCTAAGATGGTTTCGGTTATGGACCATAGGAAATGGTCCACAACTAAATTGGTTTTGATCATAACTGAGTCCAGGACCAAACCGATCTTACCTCCATGTTCTGATCTTACCTCCATGTTTCGAGTTATTCTCATAAAAAGACTCCAAAATGCATTTACGTCTTCCAATCCCTATCTTATAGTATTTTAGCCTGTCCGAGGCACATACATACACTATACATTTTTGGGAACTCAAAATGTACCTAAAGTAAATTGAATTCTCAACATCCATCGAACTAATTAGTTTAAGGTAGTCATTAATGTTCATAATTTCCATTCGAAGGACTTGCACAACATTCATTCAAATAGGTCTTGTTTTATACATGAAAACATAAATAATCAAAGTATAGTTCATATACAGAAGCACAAAAATTAACAATATAAAATATAATTTTTTAAAAGTTAACATCAACTATCACATTTTCTGCATAGCGAATGAATAATCAAAATAGGCACTAATTTTGTAAAAGTCAACGTTTAAGTAATTAAGGATCTAAAATTATTTCATGTTCGAGGATATTATTAGTAACTCTTGCATCTCAAATCTAATAAAGAAGCTCTCTAACATTTGACAACTCGAACATGTATATAATAGATAAGTAATATTCCCTTGATATTCAATTATTATTTCTCTGTCATAATCTTCTTCTTCAAAGTTAGACCATCACCCTACAAGACATAAAACATGTAATAAGTAAATGTAACATAGCAATTGTATTTTTATTATTTTAGAAATAGAGTTTTGTTATTAAATATCCATTATTATTGTATCCTTATTTTTTCATTGGTTGGAGATGGGGTGTTAAACACCAAAGAGTCTAGTATGGCAATAGGTGAGTTATAAAAATCTTTTTTGTGCTTTTATTATTAGATGTTGTTATAGGTGTACATCTCTATTAAGTTATGTTTTGAAATTTTCTGATTATTTAGAATAATAAAGTTAATACCAGAGGAGACTTCGTGTTGGTGTTTTGAGCTTTCCATTTTGAGTGCCTCTCAGTATGACATCATTTGATTGACCTAAAGCTCATTAAGTGGTGTGTATCTGCTAATTGACTTTTGTTTCCTGACATCCTGATCAAGAAAATATTGGATGCGTATATAATATGAAATTCTCAATAATGAGACTTTCTTAAAGAAAATAATGATATCAATTACTTTCTTGAAGAAAATTCTCAGTAAACTCTGATATTATTTTCTTTAATAAAATCAGGCTAGTTCTCAATAATTTGGTGTTTTGATGTATTTTATTAAAGAAATTCTCAATAAATTCTGATATTATTTTCTTTAATAAAATCAAGTCAGTTCATGAATAATACCACGTGTTTTGATGTATTTTTCTTACTTAAATAATTTCAAACACATATATACCCTTCAACATTATTCTTATTAGTATCTCAAGCTATATTATGCGAAAATAATCAAGCAATGTGAAGGGAATACATGCTAATTCAATTCTTTGTAACCTGGTATGATTGAATATGGATAAAAGACCAATTTGATCCCTGTACTAGGGCTCCGTTCTCAAATTGGTCAATGTACTTTCTTTTTCCTCAATTTAGTCCCCGTACCTTGCTAGATGTAAACTTAGTCTTATTTTTAACTTTTCCTTAACAATCCATTGAATACAAAATAAAAGGACAATCCTAACCCTAAATCCATCTTTCCTCAAAAGATTGATTATGATCCCTGCTATTTTGCTTTGATTCCTTAATAAACTGGTAGAACAAAGTACTTTGGTTCCTTAAAAAATTCGGTTCCGTAGGACTTTTGGCCAAAGTTGATTTTTCCCTGAAGAAACTTTGGTTGCAACTGTTTGCTGATGAGTGTGTGAAGTGAGCTCGTCTAAGCTAGTTTTTGTTTAGTGTCGTAGATGTTATCTCATGAAAAAACACTTCCTATAGGTGCCTTTTCTGATGAGGTAATGCATAAAGTTGACAGGGGCTAAGCTCTTGTAGTTCACATCTTTGATCGGAAGACCATGCTTACTGATTAGTTGTTGTCTGAACAATATTCTTCCTATGAATCTGGGCTTTGAGACAAGATCAGTAAAGATGTAGATAATTAATGTTGCAAAATTTTCAGCTTGACTAATGAGTAGCCTTAAACCTCCATATCATGTATGAATTTTGACTGCTCAAAATGGATATTGGTAGTAAGGGTGCTCTTCCAAATGATTGTTTTCGGAGTTTCCCTCGTTTTTGCATCCGAGGTGTTGTTTTTTAACTTTTTTTTGTTTTCTAAAGATGAAAATTTGTGAAATAACTTGCGAGAAGCAATATACTTTTACCATAATTAGTGTGTGTTCAGAACAAACTTGTGTTGTGTTTGAGAATGATGCTTCACAAAAAGTTAGCTTCTGTTTGTTTTTCTACTTCTGTTTATTTTCTGCTGTTCTCGGCCAACATTTCGAGTTTCCTTGATAGTCATGAATAATAATCTTCCTTTGAATCTAGGCTTATTCTTTTACAGATCTTTGCAAAGATGGATCTAGAGTAGAATTGTCTTTTAATTTTTATTTAACAAATATTTAAACAGAAGTTAAAATAGGACTAAGTTTATATCTAGAGAGGAGTACGGATACTAAGTTGAGAAAAATACAGTGACCAATTTGAGAATGGAGCCTAGTATTGGGACCAAATTGGTCTTTTAGCCATTCAAAATAGATTATTAATAGATTAAATTCTATTTGATAGTTAAAGATGCATAAAACATTTATTTAAAAATAAAAATATCTGAAAGCTAAATTTATTGATTGAATTAAAAATAGATCATTATCGATTAAATTTACGGATAATTAGATATGAATGACCAATTATGAAAAAATTAAAATACCTCAAAGTTAAACACAAAATTCAGTGGATAAAAGCTAGAGACCTTGGTCAAATTAGAAACAGATCATCATCAAATAAATTTTTATCATCGATACCTAAACATGCACACATGGATTTTTTAATTTAGTTTGAAAAGAGAGTAAAACTCACCTTCCGAGAGAGAAAGAGAACCTTAAGGATTGCATCTAAAAGTGTCATTTGAAAAATGATAGAAGCGTTGCTCAAAGAATTTGAGCGTGTAGTGCCTACATATTTAATTTTCTACATAAACTTTAATGATCGAATTATGTATTGGAAAGAATCTCAATCAACTGAAAACATCGATTCAAATAAAAAGTCAAATTAGAAAGAATATTGTCATTGGCAATTTAAAAAGAATATCATCATTTGTAATTAAAAAATATCGTCATTATTAATTTAAAAATCAAATTAAAAAGTTAGAAGAATGGACCTCAAGAAAAATTTTCTCATGTTTTTCATAAACCCATCCATTTTCTTTACTCTTTTCATCATCTTGTCATCTGTAAAAAATAAAGAATTAGAAAAAAGGAAAACAAGTTATTCACAATCCTAAAACTAAAGTAAATGAAGATTTTTTCTAAAAATATGGTAAAATTCACCTTCTGAGAGAAGGAGAACTTTAGGGTTGCACCCAAAAGTGTCGATCAAAATAAAATTTTATAAATACATTATAACTTTACAAAAATATTAAAATTAATAGGGATGTTAATGTTAGAGGTCTATTGAAATAGACGTACTTATACTCTATTATTTAATCTTGAAGTTATATTTGCCTTTTGAAAAATAAAATCGAAAAACTCTAGAATACCAACTTCGTATTCATGGTATTCTTGTGTTTCCAAATAATGCATCTAAAAATATTAAAAGTGACAAAATTAATAGATGAATGAAATAAATTTGAAATTTAAACCTGAAAGTGAAGGAGCGTGAGGAAGTATTTCTACAAAAACAAAGCAAATAAAATATTTGAAATAATTTTAAAAGTGACAAAAGCAATAGATGAATGAAATAAATATGAAATTTGAACCTGAAATTAAAGAAGGAGATTGGGAGGTATTCTTGTAAAAACAAAGCAAATAATAGATCTGAAATCATTTTAAAAGTGACAAAATTAATATATGAAGGAAATAAATATGAAAATCTAAACCTAATACTATAGAAGGAGCTCGATGAGGTATTCATGTGAAAAACAAGGTAAAAGCTGCGTCTGAAATAATTTTAAAAACAAAAAAATTATATATTAATAAAATAAATATGAAAATTTCAACTGATATTAAAGAAGAGCTCAAGAAGGCATTCCTGCAAAATTAAAGCAAATAATCCATATAATAATTGACGATACTACTTACATGCTTAATTTGTCCCATAAGACATAGAGGTATTTGGGACGGCTTATTTTGGTCAAACTAGCTTTTAAGCTAGCTTTTTATTTCTACATTTTTGGTAAAATACAAAATCGTTAGCTTATAAGTCACATTTTAAAAGGTGGTATACCTCAGCTTTTGAAAAACTAACTTATAAGCTCACCTAAATAAGCTAGGTTTGACCAAACAAATTACTATGCTATCCAAATAATTTTTATAATATTTTTATCATAAAAATCAAAAGCCACTAAAAGCTAGCATAACTTATAAGCTTCAAAAAATAAGCCTTCCCAAACACCCTCATAGTCCTTTAGAATTCCTCTGTACATTCTCAATCTCTAAAGTTACCAAAAAAATCACTCAAAATCTGTAATTGAAAGCAGATTGAGAAGATCTGAACCAGTGTTCAAACGGATCCTAGCAAGATCAAACTTGGATGAGCTTCAGGTCGAGATGGGCGACCCGATGGTGAAAGTAGAGAACTTATCATTGAGATTGAGATATTGATTCGATAGTGGAAGCACAGGAAGATGTGAAGAGGGCAGAGAAGAATATGGTTAGGGTCAGAGATTTTATGAGGAAGAAGAAATGTAATCTTTTTCTGGAAATATTTAATAGAGATATTATAAGATTTCAAATTTTAACCAAGTTGGGATTTCTTATTGCTATAGGATATTTGTTTCATTTTGGTTATCATAATGCAAAATTGTAGGGATTTTAGCAAAAATATTAATTAATATAGATAATTGCACATTTTATTAAGATGCGGGTAAGATTTAAGTGAATTATCCAAGATAGAATTTAGATGCAGATGAACCGCTGAGATGATTGTCCATGTATCAAAAATTTTTGTGAAGGAAGAAGTTGATGTGGCATGTTGTTGAGAGTTTGTAGTCATTTAATTTTCCTTTAAAGTATACACTAATATAAGATTATCATCTACCACCTATGGATTGACATTTTAATAAATTGAGATATTTCCCTCTTCCACATGAATTAAGAGTTACAAATGTTAATAAATAAGTTTACCGATAATGGCAAGTATAAAGTAAAATTTTCTAGAGAGGAAAAATCCTCTTTGGGGAGGGATGGTGTACGTCGCCTATGAATAACAAGATTCAGATCCTCTCCACTATCAAAATAATAGTAGAGGGACCACTACTCTATCACAATCATTGATTATTTCTTTGATGATGAAATTTTTTTTATTTGAGTGCAAATTATGATGAGCATTGGATTTAGAAAGAATTTCAACCACCCACTAAATAATCAATGTTTATAAAAAATAAGGGTCTCTCTATTATTTTTTTTGAAGTGGAGAGATCCAAATCTTGAATGCCAAATGATCAAATTGGAAAATTTTCTCTTAAGAATAATTTAGTTATGTAGCAATTATAGATGGTCTCCATAAAGAAATCTACGGGGGTTTTCCGAACACCCCAAAGCTCAGGGGATTTGTTGAGATAAAAAAGATTTAATAGCTCTGTTTGGCAACAAGTTAGCGGAGGGATTAAAAATGTTTAACCCCTTTGTCATCTCCGAAACAACAAAACTTCTTCAAGGGTTAATAAAACCTCACGTGAGATTTAACCAAGTTAGCCCTTCATTTGATGGGCTAACTATTCCATGTGAGGAGGCATAGTAAATTTACTCGTCTCCTCACGCAGAGGCAAAAGAAGTAATTTTAAGAAAAATAGAACAAGATATGGTTGCTCATTTAAACTTATAAAAGTACCAACAATTCGTTGGCCCAGTGGTAGACGAGCTGGTCCGCAGGCGAGCTCTTGCTTATTGGCAAGAGTTCAAAATCTGAAAACATTACTTGTTTGGAGGGGTAGCCACCAGCCCCGACGAGGATTAGTCCCATCTCCAATGTGGGGTGGGGACACATGTGGTTAAAGACCAATAAATAAATTATATATATATATATATATATATATAGTAATGATATGGTGAGATGGTAAGATGAAACCTTATCGTGAGATGGACTAATTGGATCATGAAATTCATTATCCGTGCAGGTACATCTTGTTCAAAACATCATTAAATGTATATGGTCAAATTTTCACATTGTTTGGATTCTTCTAGAATATGAATCAAACTAGTTTAATATGTTAATTTTTAGAACTGACTTAATAGTCGTCCCTTTTGCACATAACTAAAATAATAATTAGAAATTTCAAAATAATAAAAAATTCTATATATGGATCATGAAGAGTGCAAATCATGATGGGAGGTCTGGTCATCGTTTGGGCAACCTATTGGTCCATCTCACGATAAGAATCTCATCTCACCATCTCACTCTATCGCTTATATATATATATATATATATATATATATATATATATATATATATATATATATATATATATATATATATATATATATATATATATATATATATATATATATATATAAGCAAGTTTATATGCTTGGTAGTGAGGTGGCTCATTCCCATCCACTCATTCAAATGGTGGACCACATTCATATGGGTTGGAAAGTGGATGAGAATGAGACACTCACTATCAAGCACAAAACTTGTGCTTGGTACAAAGTTCTATATATATATATATATATATATATATATATATATATATATATATATATATATATATATATATATATATATATATATATATATATATATATATAGAGAGAGAGAGAGAGAGAGAGCAATGCTCCTATAAACTTAAGTTGATAGGAATAGTCATCCACCAACTTTTCTATCCATTGATGTTGCCTTGGGATCAGTAAAAGATATAAAGCCCACTTTGAGATTTGTGTGCATCTTGATTTCATATATATATATATATATATATATAGAGGCTTGCTATGATCCACTTAAGTGGATAGAGCAACTCATCCTCCTAACTTTTTAACCCTTCATCTTCTCTTGAGATTTGTAGTTGGAACAAATAAAAAATGGAGCTCATATCTTTTCATGGATCCCAAGGGAATTCCAAGGAGAAAAAGTTAGGAGGACACTTTGCTTATCCACTTAAATGGATTGTAGTCAACTATATATATATATATATATATATATATATATATATATATATATATATATATATATATATATATATATATATATATATATATATATATATATATATATATATATATATATATATATATATATATAAAAGTGGTTCCTTAGTGGGATGATAAATAAAGAGAGTGGAACCAAAGGAACCCATTGATGCATAATTTATCTTATTTTGACTCTAGTACCAAACATTATTGTTATAGTCATAACCAATAATCAGTGATTAAAGATAAACATTGAGTGATAATCGAAACGAACACTTTAATCCGTTACCTTAGGGCAACGCAAATCTCCATAACAAGTCTCTTGCACTCTCCATTCGAGTTCAACTGGGTCGGATGACTGCCCCCCCAGACGACGAGGAGGATGGGTTAGACCGACCTCCCACCAGTTTTCTTCCTTAGACGACGCGAAAGGTGATACTAGTCGTTTGCCTAACCAGTCAATCACCTTGAAGCTGCCTTCTCAGTTACTTGTCCCCATGGACGACATGGGAGACTGCTAGCCACCCCCCTTTTAGTCATTTTGTCCCCTTAGATGGCGCGAGAGGCGGCACTAGTCATCCTTTCAACTTATCGACCTCATAGGTGACTCGAGGGACGGTGCAGGTCGGCCCCTCGGCCCCGACTCCCCCCTCTCTCATCCTACGTGGTTCCCCCTACCTAAATGACGGTTATCTAAAATCCAATCCCGACAATCCATCAACATCGCATTAAATGCAGCATTACCAACTCCTCCATCTCTCCACGGTATTTAAGGTACCTCGAACTAATCACGGTACGTGGGCCGCCATCCATCTCATTAATGGTGAATGAACAACACTAACTCTTAAATCCACTCATCACTTGACATCTGTAAAGACAGCTGGCATCGCCGACAAGGACAGACCCTCATCCAATCACTAGCTAACACGTGGAAGAGAGGGCTCGCCCATCAGCTGTCTCCTATCAGATAGAAAGATGAAAATACCCCCAAAAACCTAGATATAAGTAGCAATCTGTATAGCAAACGAGGTAAGTGATCCTTCTCAGTGAATTCCCTCTCCATATTTTGCTCTCTTCCTCATATTAACTTGACCATCGGAGGAACCACCGGAGATCCCAACTCCGCCTCTTCCACAGATGTTTTCTTATCGTAGGTGAACCTCTGGCCGGAGCAACATCACCGGATATAAGAAGGGAAGGCGGACTCCACTCTCTTAAGAACAAAACTCGCAGGAGATTAGTGACTGTGATTCCATACATCAACAGTTTGGTGCCCACCGTGGGGCCTCCTTTCTTCTTCTTGCAAACATGTCCGGTGGTAATAATTTCACTAGGTTGGGGAACCTACCAGTGGGCTACGTTACTCAAGCCCAGCTCCAGGAATCCACCGAGAGGATCACACATGCAGTAGAAGCTCAGCTCAAAGCCTTCGCTGACGGGCTCTTCAGTCATTTTTCCCCGCCCGCAGCACCACCAACCACTTCTGCGGTGCCTCAACCTTCAACAAGCCGTCACACTACTGCCCATAGTGCTCAGCAATTAACCATGCAGCAGGTTCCAGCCCCAGAAACTCCTCATCAACAAACCGAGGAGAGACCAGAAGCTAGCGCCGCCCGGCTGAGCAGGCGACTCGGTAGCGCCAACTCGGGCGTCGTCCCTCATCTTTGGCGTGGTGATGAGAGCCCTGCTCCTAGCCAAGGCACAAAGGAACCAGCAGACACAGCCTAAAGACCTTATGCATCACCCACAGTTCTAGCTCCCACAATCCACCAGCCCACAAGCAGCTATAACCAAGTATACCGACACATTGCCGGCGCCATAGGAAACACTCCCTTCTGAAGCGCCATCATGATGGCGGTTGAAAATTCAAGATACCACCTATGGACAAGTATGGAAGGACCCAGCCGAACATGTCCAGAACTATCATGATATCATGATCATGATGCAGGTACCAGAGGCGACTATCTGCCGCTGCTTTCTAGTCACTTTGACGGGAAGCGCAAAGCTTTGGTGGAACTCGTTGGAGAAGAAGACTGTTGGGAGCTTTGAGGAGCTTAGTCGGAAGTTCATCCACCACTTCTTGGCCAATGCCAGGCCCAAGCTACCGTCCAGTGTACTCATTCAGACCAAGCAAGGGCCGGACGAGAACCTTAGAGCTTACATAAAGAGGTTTCAAGCGAAGAGGCTAGAAGTTGAAGACCCAGGGAACAAAGTTGCTATGGCTGCTCTGGTGGTGGGGTTACGACCAGGCGACTTGTCCAAGGCTCTCAACAAGAAACCGATCAGAAGTTATGAGTAGTTGATGTCCAAAGCTCATGCTTACATGAATATGGAAGAAATTTGAAGCTTATAAGGTGCATATGAGGCAAAACCCGACAAGCGACCACTCGACTTCACCAGCCGTCACACGCACCACTCCGGCCGTCCACCAAGCTCAACAATCGACTCCATATGTAGCTCCCTGCTCAACTCCAGCCGTCTCCCCCACCAAGCCGGCTCAAGACCCTCGGAGGAAGAGAGCCGAAAATATTCTAAGAAATCCTCCCCAAGAATAACCGTAGCGATCATTTTGGCGGGAGGGAGGCGGGGAGAAAGCGCTCCTCCCTCGATCTTCAGGTCCTCAACACATCCCTGGCCCTTGATAAAGCCCAGAGAGAGGGACTCCTCAATAAGCCCCCACCGCAAAGGAGGTCGGACCCAAACAAGAGGGACACACGACAGTATTGTTGATACTACAAAGATCACAGCCATGACACTGGAGATTGCCGCGTCCTCCAGAGAGACATCGAAGACCTCATTCAGAGAGAATTTTTGAGAAATTTGATTCGCGAGACCCGACCTCGGGGAGGGCAGAGACCTCGCTCTCGGTCTCCCCGACCTCGACCCAACCCAGAGCATCGAGAAGTAGGGCAAGGGAGTCGAGAAGTCATCAACACTATCAGTGGCGGCCCTACTCTAGGAGGAGAATGCAATAACGCTCACAAGAGGTATGCCAAGCATGCTCTACGGGTGGATAGCTGTGACAAGAAGCCGAGGAGGGATGTGTCCATTTCTTTCAGTGAGGCTAACCTAGAAAGAGTCGAGGCCCCTCACGACGACCCCATTGTCATTTCAGCCGACATTGACGGCTTCAAGATGAAAAGAATCATGATCGACACTGGAAGTTCTGTCGATATATTGTTCTTGGATGCATTTAACCACATGGGTATTGATAAGTCCAAGTTGCAACCGTCTCTGGGTCCCTTGATTAACTTCACTGGACATTCACAGCTACCAGAGGGGCTAATCACTCTTCCCTTGACTGTTGGTCAACCTCCATGCCAGTCGACTGTCAATGTCCAATTCGTAGTAATGGACATCAAGTCAGCGCACAATGTCATCATGGGTCGGACCTCCCTCCATCGCTTGCGGGCTATTCCCTCCACTTACCACCAAATGATCAAGTTCCCTACTCCAAGAGGGGTCGGGGTGGCCCGGAGCGACCAGAAAGAAGCCCGAGCTTGCTATGTGCTCTCCACCAAGGGGAAAGGAGTCGCAACCGCCATGCCCATAGAGAAGACAACTCACCAATTCGAAAAGAAGATGGAACAAGAAAGGATGACTCCAGTCAAAGACTTGCATGAGATTTCGATCGACAATGAAGGCAAGAAGACGCTCAGGATTGGATCTAACCTCTTAGAACCATTAAGAGGTGCGCTTATTTCTTTTCTTTTATCTAACCTTGATGTGTTTGCTTGGGGCCCAGAAGACATGCCAGGCATCTCGCCCGATGTCATTTTCCATAAACTCTCTGTCGACCGACATACCAAGCCGGTTCAACAAAAGAAGAGGCATCTGGGGCCTGAGCGATAAAAGGCGGCAGCCGGAGAGGTCGAGCGACTCTTGAAGGCCGACTTCATTCGGGAAGTCCAATATCTCAAATCGCTATCCAACGTAGTATTGGTAAAGAAATCCAGCGACAAGTGGAGGACGTGTTTCAACTTCACTGATCTCAACAAAGCTTGTCCCAAAGACAGCTATCCTCTCCCCCGTATCGACCAATTAGTGGACGAGAGCGCATGTCATCAACTACTAAGCTTCTTAGATGCTTTCTCGAGCTACAATCAGATCCGCATGGCGGAACATGATCAGGAGAAGACATCCTTTATTACAGACCAAGGCACGTTTTGCTACAATGCCATGCCTTTTGGTCTTAAGAATGCCGGAGCAATCTACCAGAGGCTAGTCAACAAGATCTTCAAGTCTCAACTCAGTCGCAATGTGGAGGCTTATGTGGACGTCATCCTGGTGAAGTCGAGATCAGCTACAGCTCACATCACTAACCTCGAAGAAACCTTCTCTACTCTCCGGCATTACCGCATGAAGCTCAACCCAATGAAGTGCGCTTTTGGGGTACAGTCGGGAAAATTTCTGGGCTTTATGATCACCCAGAGGGGAATTGAGATCAATCCGGAGAAGATAGAAGCCATCGAACGACTTCCTGAGCCGCGCACCATGAAGGATATTCAGAAGCTCAATGGCAAAATAGCCGCATTGGGGCGCTTTCTCTCCAAATCAGCCGAGAGAAGTCTCCCTTTCTTCAAGATACTCAGGGGAACCAAAGACCCCAAGAGGAAGTTAGAATGGACGGAAGAATGTTGTGCCGCCTTCAGAGAACTCAAAGCTTATTTGAGCACAAAGCCACTTTTGAGCCAACCAGTAGAGGGAGAGACACTATATCTATATTTGGTAGTCTCACGGTACGTAAGCTCGTACTTGTTGAGAAGAAGACCATATCCGTAAGCCGGTCTACTATGTCGGTAGGATTCTCCGGCGGGGAGCTAAACTACCCCGGTCGAAAGCATCTTTGCCCTCATCACCTTGTCGTAGGCTTCGTCCATACTTTCAGGCACACCCCATCATTGTACGGACGAGTCTACCGATGAAGAAGTCCTTGGGAAGCCCCACCACATCTGAAAGAATGGTTGCGTGGTCGATCAAACTTAGCGAATATGATGTACAGTTCGAGCCTAGAACCACCATCAAGGCACAAGCTTTGGCCGACTTCCTCATAGAATCCACCTCGCCAGACGGCAAACCAGCAGAGCTTACCATCCCAGATCAACCCACATCCTCCAAGAAGACAAAGAAACAGATGCCAAAACTCCCCCTGTGTTTCGACCCTGAGAACGACCCCCCTGAGGTCACCTCTTGGTGGGAATTGAAGGTAGATGGTTCTTCAAGTGAAGCTGGAAGTGGGGCTGGCGTAGTTTTACGCAGCCCAGAAGGAACAGTTACAGAGCAATCCATCGCCTTCAAATTCTCTGCTTTGAATAATGAGGCCGAGTATGAAGCCCTTATTGCTGGCTTGCGAGCCGCGCTGGCCGTCAAAGCCAAGAGCCTGAGCATATTGGCCGACTCTCAACTGGTCGTTCACCAAGTCAACAGTAAATATGCTGCCAAGGACAAGAGGATGGCTCAGTATCTGAAGATTGTCAAGGATTTGCTGACCCACTTTGCCAATTTCAAGATCACACATGTCCCTCATGCCCGCAACGCATGAGCAGACGCCTTGTCAAAGCTTGCATCGACCAGCTCCATGAGCAGCTCCGGACCCATCTATGCAGACACACTCCAAAGACCCAGCATTGCGGAAACCTCTCCAGACGTCATGCAGACCGACGCCCTTCCAGAACCCTGTTGGATGGACTCGATCATTTAGTTCTTGACCAATGGAGCCTTGCCCGCAGACGCTACCGAAGCAAAAAGTTTGCAGAGGACTGCCCGCCGCTACCTCATGATTGGCGCCGAACTCTACCGATCGTCCTATCAAAGCAGTGGGGTAGGACCCTATCTTC
Organism: Asparagus setaceus; assembly: GCA_012295165.1. NCBI lineage: Eukaryota > Viridiplantae > Streptophyta > Magnoliopsida > Asparagales > Asparagaceae > Asparagus > Asparagus setaceus. Next base: position 2,291,322 of record CM022703.1, read on the forward strand.
GATGCCTCTAGCTAACCAAAACTGATTATGTTTTAAAGGAAATCCATGAAGGCGTCCGCGGAAACCATCCCGGAATGAGAGCTCTCGCTCAGAAGATCATCCGACAAGGATATTATTGGCCTACAGTGATAGCCGACTCTAAGAGGCTTGTCTCCAAATGTAAGAAGTGCCAATTCTTTGTTGGAATTCTCAGAGCCACTGCCACAAAGTTGTCTCCCATTTTCAGCCCCATTCCTTCTGCCCAATGGGGCCTAGACATATTGGGACCGCTCCCCCTTGCATCAGGGCAACGCAAGTTCCTAATAGTTGCCATTAATTATTTCACTAAGTGGATTGAAGCCGAGCCCCTAGCGAAGATTGGAGAGAGCAACATCACTAACTTCGCGTGGAAGTCGATTGTTTGTCGGTTTGGTGTTCCTCGCTCGTTCATCACAGACAATTGTTTCGGTCGAAAGAAGGTTTCTTTGTTATTTCCATTACAAAACGTTTTGACAATGAAAACAAGAGAAAATTACACGTGTAACTCTCTATTACAAAGAAATTTGAGTCGCTTTCTCACAAACACGAACAGAAGACACTACACGTGTAGATCTCACCTGCGTGGATTCTTGGCTTTGTCTTGGGGACGTGTCGTCCGTGGACTACCGAGCAACGATCGTCGAATTGACGGAGTATAGTTTATGTTTATGAAGGAAATAATAGCAAGCAAATATCTTAGCCAAGTAAGATATCTACTCTTCCCAAGAATTAAGACAAAGCTTAATCTCGAGGAATCTCCAAAGGAAGCTTCAAAAACGCTCTTGATTTGATGAGGAGTTCACTCTTGGATCTTCAAGATTCACCAAATGACTCCTCTCTATGCTTTTCCTTCTCTGAAAATAATCTTCCCCCCTCAATAACACGTGTTAAAGGGGTATTTATAGGCTTTAGAAAGCATAACCGCCTCAAAGAACGCCAACGGTTACTATTCACCCGACAGAGTTTTTAGTGTCTCGCGACACTGTTCATCCAGAGACGATCTTGTTCACGAGACAGTTTGTTCTCTAGTTGTCCAGACAGTCACAACTGTCTCGGTCAAAAGGATGTTGTAACCGTTGTTTTCTCCTTTTAAGGCACGTTTAATACCATATTTATGTGCTTAGTGGGCGTTTTTCAAGGGTGTAACCACCCACTAATATTAATGGATGTCCCCACATGCATATAAAGTCAAATGGGGCCCACCACAGCAGTCTTGTTCACTCTAAACAGTTTTAGTGTCTCCGCGATCGCATTCCTTTGTTCACGAGAGATAGTTTTTAGTGTCGTGACCTTTGTTCACGAGCGGCACTATTCATCAGAGGCGGTTTTAGTGTCTTGCGGTGCTGTTCATTGTTCACGAGAGCGGTTTTAGTGTCGCGCGCTTTGTTCACGAGGCGGTTTTAGTGTCGTAGCGACCTTTGTTCACGAGGCGGTTTTTAGTGTCTGTGATGCTGTTCCTTGTTGCAGAGGCGGTTTTAGTGTCGTGACGCTGTTCACGAGGCGGTTTTAGTGTCGCGACCTTTGTTCACCGAGGCGGTTTTAGTGTCGCGGCCTTTATTCACGAGGCAGCCTTGTTCATCGAGGCGGTTTTAGTGTCTCGCGGTACTGTTCACGAGACAATTTTTAGTGTCGTAGCGGCCTTGTTCACGAGAGCGGTTTTAGTGTCGCGGCCTTGTTCACGGGATAGTTTTTAGTGTCGCGCGCTTTGTTCACGAGCGGTTTTTAGTGTCGCGACCTTTATTCACGAGGCGATGCTTGTTCATCAGAGGCGGTTTTTAGTGTCTCGCGATGCTATTCACGAGGCAGTTTTTAGTGTCGTAGCGACCTTTGTTCACGAGGCAGTTTTTAGTGTCGCGACCTTTGTTCACGAGGCGGTTTTTAGTGTCTCGCGGTACTATTCACGAGGCGATCTTGTTCATCAGAGGCGGTTTTGGTGTCTTGATTGTTTTAGCCATAACTTCCACGTCCGATCTCAAAATGAGGTGATTCAAGAAGCGTTGGAGAGCTAGAGAAGATATCTAGAATGTCCCTTTAGCGAGATACACCCAGCAGAGTCATTTCCATGGCATTAGACAATCCTCCTTGACTCAGATAATGACGTTCACCGTCTTTTCTCTGGTATGAAGTAGATTAGAGTTCCATAGGTAATTTTTGATGCCTACAACAATGGCACCCAATTCTATAGCGGGGGATTCCAAGACTTTTGTGAAGAATGGGGGATCAAGCTCGAAAATGCAATGGACTGGCGGAAGCTGCTAACAAATGCATCCTCCAAGCCCTGAGGAAGAAGATAGACAAAGCGGTCGGCAACTGGGTCGAAGAGCTGCCAAGCATCCTATGGTCATACCGGACGATCCACAAGAGTTCAACTGGTGAATCTCCATTCAAGTTAACCTACGGAACTGAAGCAGTGACTCCGGTAGAGGTCGGCATGCCAACCATTCGACTGCAGCACTTTGATGAAGATGTGAATTCCGCTGGACTTCGGGTACATCTGGACCTAGTGGATGAAGTTCGAGCAACTACTCTGCGTAAGCAAATTGTCAACCAACAACGGATCGCCCGATACTACAACAGCAAAGTCTGACTAAGGAGGTTTCGTGTCGGCAATCTGGTACTAAGGAAAGCAACCTTTGACAAGGACACCAAGCGCGACAAGCTGGCGCCTAATTGGGAAGGACCATACACCGTCCTCGAAGAGCTATGCCCTGGAACATGCCGACTAAGAAGCCCTGATGGAAGGATCTTGTAGCATCCTTAGAATATCGAGCATCTTAGAAAGTTTTTTCAATAAAATTTGTATTGTAAATCTTACTCAAGATCTTTCAGTATAAATATACTTTTGTTCCTAACTATTATCACATGTTTTCACATTGTGCAGGGGATTTCATAACACCGTTCATGGCAACAGCACGAAATGACCTACTGGCTCAAAACGAGGTATGACGACCCTGTTTCATTTAACGAGACAAGGAAACCCCTAAGAGAGAATGGGTTCGGGCGACCATTCCGATTAGACCGAGTCAAGGAATCCTTCTCGCCAAAACGAGTCAAGGAACCCTTCTCGTCTCGTCGCGACTGGTAATCCAACTCACTCGATTAAGGAGGCACCCTACTCTAAAACTAAAACAGGCTAATCTACCCCTTTGAAGCCAAGAAGAAACTCTCGTGTTCGCTCGCCAATCAAAACGACAACAAGACGTCAAGCCCGGCGGAAAATCGAGTCATGGCTCCCGTGAGCCGACTCCCAAGACCTAGGCACCACGTAAGTCCTAGGCACCCAACCTCTGGGGTTGTCACTTTCATGATCGTTGCTCCCATTGAGCCAACTCATTTGGGAAAATCGAGTCGTCGGCTCCCGTGGTAGGCTCCCAAGACCTAGGCACCCGCGTGAGTCCTAGGCACCCAACCTACATGGTTGTCACTTTCATGAGTCGTCGGCTCCCACATAAGCCGTCCCGGCGGAAAATCGAGTCATGGCTCCCGTGAGCCGACTCCCTAAGACCTAGGCACCACGGAGTCCTAGGCACCCAACCTCTGAGGGTTGTCACTTTCATGATGTCGTTGCTCCCGTGAGCCAACTCATTTGGGAAAATCGAGTCGTGGCTCCCGTGAGCCGACTCCCTAAGACCTAGGCACCCGCGTGAGTCCTAGGCACCCAACCTACATGGTTGTCACTCGCTGAGTCGTCGGCTCCCACATGGCCAGGCTCGGCAGGAATCGAGTCATGGCTCCCGTGAGCCGACTCCCTAAGACCTAGGCACCACGGAGTCCTAGGCACCCAACCTCTGGGGTTGTCACTTTCATGAGTCGTGGCTCTCACGTGAGCCGACTCGCTTAGAAAATCAGAGTGGAGTGGCTCCCGTGGTGACTCTCTAAGACCTAGGCACCACGTGAGTCCTAGGCACAACCCTCTGGGGTTGTCACTCATGAGTCGTTGCTCCCGTGAGCCGACTCGGCTTGGAAAATCAGAGTCGTCGCTCCCACGTGAGCCGACTCCCTAAGACCTAGGCACCACGTAAGTCCTAGGCACCCAACCTATAGAGTTGTCCCTCGCAGAGTCATCACTCCCACGTGAGCCGACTCCCGCTTAGAAAATCAGAGTCATCGCTCCCACATGAGCCGACTCCCTAAGACCTAGGCACCACGTAAGTCCTAGGCACCCAACCTACAGGGTTGTCAAATTGCAGGGTCGCCACTCCCATGTAAGCCGACTCCTTAAGACCTAGGCGCCACTTAAGTCCTAGACACAACCCGCGCATTGTCAAACGGCGGACTTTCGCTCACGCTAGAGTCAACTCAATCGCAGTTTATTCAGTCGCGAACCTATCTCATCTTGACGACCGACATGATATGGAGGTCGACTCGATCGACACAAGCTCAAACACTAATCGAAAGTAAGATTAACTATGTTGTGCAGATTATGATTCTCACCTGGTTTATAAATATCAGTCGAATTCGAGGTCAGCACAACACTCTTGCAAAAGCTTAGAAAAACATATCATAAAGAATAGAAAATTCGACACAGGAATGTGTGCGACCAGATTTTTCATTCAAGACAACATATATTAGAAATGTACAACGGTCTTCTCAACCAACAACTACAAAAAATGCTTAGCGTCCTAATCTCCTCCCTCGTCGCCGTCTCCCCCTTCATCATCCTCATCTTCATCTCCATCCTTGTCCTCATCCTCGTCATGGTCGTCCTCAACGCTAAGCTGCACTCTTGCTCCCCTGGCCTCCAGGCTTTGTAGGACGCGCAGACTACTTTCCACCCTGGGAGGATACGCAAGACTCAAAGTCGGGAGAGCATCTGAGGGAAGTTGAGCTTTTAAGTAGTCGTAGCCGGTTTTAACAGCCAACGACAGCTCTACCTTTCCCATGGGCCCTTGTCTATACTCTTCGATGACCTCTTTCTTGCCCTCCTCCGACGTTATAAAGAGTCGGGTCTCAATCGATCGGGCAGCATCTAAGGCATTCTGGTGGGCCACCTTCGACTCATCCAGCTCGACCCGCAAGTTTTGGAGGACAAGCTGTTCAGATTGAAGTTTTTCTTGAACCGATTGCCTCTCGATTCTCCCGGCTTCAATTTGAGCCTTCCACTCCTCGATCTCCCTTTGGGAGCCTTCGGCCGTCCTCTTTAGCTGAGCGATCTCCTCCTTCAGCTTATTGATGGTGGCCGTCTGCTTTGTGTGATGAGTCTGGAGGTCACCAATCGTAGATTGCTTAGCCTCCAGTTCAGTACGCCACTTAGCATCGGCCCCCTCCTTTTCCGCCTCTAGAGTTTTCATCCTCGCCTCGAGCTCCTCTCGAACCTTCCTCCCACGAGCAAGCTCCCCAGCCGATTCCTCATAAGCCTTCATCATGTGGTCAAGGCAGTCGAAGAGCTCTTCTCCAAGCAGGGCGCTGCGAATGTGGTAGCTTTGGAGAGCATATCGGAGGCCGATCGACGGCACCTCCCTCAAGAGATCTAGGTCCCTCGGGAGGGAGAACTGGTCGACCGCGGTGTGTTGGCCCCTCCCCGATAAGAAAACTGAGTCCTCCTTGTGGAGAAAACGGTTGGGGGAAAACCTGTCAGTTTCGGAAGGCTCCTCCTTAGCCGAGTATCCTTCCCATAGCTGACCGACGATCTGAGCACGCAGCTTTTTCCATCTCGAGTTGCCAATCTCAGCAGTCCGATGATGAAAAGGAAGCTCAATATTGAGATCCTTAAGGGAACCAAGGGGGGTCAACCCTGATGCTGATTCGTCGGAGATGACCAACTGCTTTCCTGGCCTTTGAGTCAGCTCAGGGGAAGCCGCAGCAACCCCTTCGTCAATTGGGGCATCCCCTGCAGCCACCGCAGCCCCTTGCGCCTAGTGATCGGAAACTTTACCGACCTGAGGACGTAACCCCTCCTCAGGGACGTCCTCCGTGGGCAGCGATAAGGGAGAAAGAGTTTGTGGGGGCGACTCTTCCCCAGCAGTTGGGAGTTCCCCCACAATGACCTCGGCTTGTTCAAGGGCCACCCCCTCGGTCATTCCCTTGGGGGTCGATTCCTTGAACTTCTTCGTCTTCTTCCTTTTCTTCTTTGGTTGGTCGACCTTAGAAGTAGGAACTTTCACCTACAGCATGGCAGCCAGTTCGTCAAACTTCTCCTCCACACGCTGCTCATTTGCAATCGACAATCCTCCTCCCCTTACCCTTTTTTGGGGAAGGTGTGACTCCGTGGCCTTGGTCGAACCAGAAGCCCCAGCTTCAGGATCTTCAGCTTGCTGAGGAACATCCTTAAGTAGCTCCTCCTCCTTCTCTTTGTCGACCTCAGTTGGTCGAATAAAGGATAGCCCCGCCACCCTCAGCGACGCGTTATCAAACAGGTTGTGGCCCTTCCGAGACCCAGAATATTGTCGGATCTTCGCTAAGTCGCGTCTCTCATTTGCTGAAAGAGGGAGGGCCTTCAGATTGTCCTTCTCAATTTCTGACCACGAACGGCAAGCAAGGATGGCGTCGGCACCAAAAACCCAAACGAACTTGTTCTTCCAGTCCTTATTTGAGTCTGGAATATCGACGAGTCGACCGCCCACATACCCGAAGAAGAAGTGAGCGTCCTTCTTGGTCGCCCTCACTGTGACCAAGTTGCTAAATAGTTATAAGGACGGCTCCACCTTCACCCGATGGCATATTACCATAAACGCCATAATCGTTGCTATGGCATTAGGGGCAAATTGCATCGGGAAACCCCAACCGTACAGCCTCTTCTAAGCCGTGGAGGTATGACCATTGTCTAGGTGAGCGTGTATAATGGCGGTTTGTCATTGTTGTGCTCGTGGATGGCATTTGTTTTTCTCCGACAAAAACCATAAACCCCTCGGAAGATCATACTTCTGTGGAGAATTTCAAACCTTCCTCCTTCACCTTGAATGCCAAGACTTGAGCTTGCTGATCCTGTCAACGGGAATGGAGGATGAAGCAGCCATGGCCAAAAAACTTGAAGAGGAAGATGAGAAGAAAAGGAGAAAACAAAAGTTTTTTAGAAAGCGTAAAGAAGAAATTTCCCAATAAGGAAGAAGTATGTATAGGCGTTTTAAAGGCCCACGTGGCTGCTCTCAGATAAAGTTTCAATTTTAAAGTTAACGGTTCAGATTAATTCTTGAATCTGAACCGCCTTACAAAAATTGGAACGTCCCACCGCCTTTATTACCCACATCTCTTTGCTCGAAATTCGAAACGACTCGGGCGGCTAAAGTACCGCTAACGTCAGGCCCTATCCCTTACAGTGACCCTTTTTGTTCATGCCTTGGAAACCAAACCCGGCTATTGCATGGGGCCCGACCGACCTCAGCTAGTCGACCCAGCAAGCAAATAAATTTGAGAAAAACCCAAGTAACTGGGAAACCGACTCCAAATTAATGGGACGTCATCTCGGTTCGATTATCTTATTGGAAGTCATCTCCGTGATCAAAACTAGAGGTTTGACTGAGTCACGACACCATGTCGTTCGACTCACCAAGTTAGTTGGATTACTAAGCATACCACAAAACACAGATATAAGTCGTAAAACAGTTCATACAACAAAAAGAACCTTTATTCATTCATTTGAAAATGAGTACAAGAATGAGGATGAGTACGTGTCTACAAGTATACGACAACATAAACTTATCAAAACCTAAAACTACTAAAAGTCCATGCTGGCCCCAGGAATCAGAGGCAAGGTAATGTTAGTGGAAGGAGGAAGAGTCGAGGGAGGATCCTGAGTTGCCTCGTCCCTTCTCTGTCCAGAACCTCATGCCTTCGATGGCCCGGTGAGGACTAAATCATGACAACTCAGCCTCTTCCTCTCCCTCCTCTTGACTTCACCCTCACCTATGTTTTAGCGGCTCCCACCTTCTCGAACCTCGATAAGAGGCTGACTTGATTAAGCTATGCTTGGGGATCTGGAGTCGACCGGGAACTCACGGTACTTTGGGGAGTTGTTTGACTATGAAGTCACTACCCACCTTACAGGCCAGCGCGACTTCAATCTTTCCCAGAGAGCTGTGGCGAAATTCCTCAATGATAGCCGGCCGACCTCTCTCAATAATTATCGACTGGTGGTCGTTCGACTCCAAAAATTTTATTCTTTCTTCAGCCCTACTCAAAGACTCCTTGAGCTAAGAGCATTCATCCAAAAGCTGTTGGTTGGCGGCCGACTCTTGCGCCAAGCGAGCCTTGGCATGCTGCGCAACTTGTTTCTCAAGAGCCGCCTGTGCCACGGCGCGGTCTCGTTCCCTATATACATCATCGGCCGGCCCAGACTCCCCAGTGTTACTTCACAGCCTTTGTCGGAGCTCCTTAATCTCGGCCGACTTCTTATCATTCGATGCCTTGAGTTCTAAAATGGTTTGGTCTTTAACCTTCATCTCGCGGCGCCAATCATCAAGTTCATCTTGTTTGACCGAGAGCTCCTTGATGACTTGGTCGAGCTCTTCATTTTCGCTAGTCTCAGGAGCAATATGTTTCTTTGAAGCCTTTAAGTAAGCATTGATACAGGCAACCGACTGTATAACTCTTGTTCCACTAAGCATCCCCTGGTCAAGTAACTCCGCAGGATTACATGTAGACCTACATCGGGAACCATCTTCAAAACCTCCTGATCTTCAGGCAAGTTGAATTGCTCTATCGCTTTTCCTTGCACATAGCTCGACCTTAGCACCGACGATCGAACGTCCATATGTCCAGCCGACTTGTATCGGTGTTTCGCATCGGGCTCCCCTTCATAACGACCGGAAGAGGAGAACGTCCCCATCAATAGGTCGCTCACCTTATTCCAATCCCCATCAGTCTCGACCATATAATAGGGAGAAGGCCATCCCGCTGGGATGAAACCCGTCTCCCGACCACCCATCTGCCCCTTGCCTTGCCGATGAGGTAACACCTGTGGCAACAATACTTGGTCGTCAGCAACCACCTGCTCCGAACAGCCCTCAGCCCCTCCTAGAGCAACCTTGGGCATCGTTTGAGGAGCGGCGTCGTGATGCGTGTGAGACCTTCACCCGCCGGCTTGATGAATGGTGGTCGCCGGCCTCCCCTTCCGACTTTGACGACCATGCCTCCATCGGGTTCTCCAAACTCTCTCCCAGGCATCTAGCTCCTCGAGGACCATGGCTAGTTTTCTTACGCCGAGTCGCCCGAACCAGCGACCCCACTTGGGCGGCACCGTAGTCATCTCCTCACGGCCGGCGGTAGTGCGTCCCACCTCCCGCAGGTGGAGCTTCTTCTGAGGCCGACTCTGGTCATTGCCGTTTGGTTTGCCGAGTCAACATCCCTTCGGATTCCTCAGGATTTTCTTCCTCGGGCTGAATCCAATGAAGCCATCCATCCGGCCATACCTCAGAAGGTCACATTATCGCTCGCCTGCGTCGGTGGGGCGGGAGAACCGATGAGATCCCATGAAGTCGTAGAACCAACTTGTCGAGTAAAGCACTCATTTTACGGTCCGCGTGCCGAAATTGCTTCAACTCCTGTCGCTCATCCTTTGGCAGAGGCTTCGGTTCCAAAGCCTCTCTCTTTATCTCTGGCCAAGTCGCGCAACCCAAATTGGAGTCGTCCCCTGTGACCCAGACAAATCTATCTTTCCATCCTTTATTCGACTTAGGAAGCTCGAGGATGACCTTGAACTCCCCTGACATATGAAGATGGTAGTGGGGCGTCTTCTGCATAGTTACGCTGACCAGATGACTCAGCACCCTCACTTTGGGACGAATCGCCAACCAACGGCAGATGACAATGAAGCCGACCAGTATGGCAATCGAATTGGGCTTCATCTGCATCGGAGACACTCCCAACTCCTCGAACACCTTTCTAAGGAATGGGTGCAGCGGCGTCGTGAGCGCTCAAATGCTTAATGTCTGAAGGAACTCTCTTCTCACCATGGCTATACACCGGAGACGATTTCGCCGGCGCCTCCAGCTTAAACCCCTTCGGAACATCAAACTTCAAATGCAGAAATTGCATCTGCACCTGAGTCACCTTCGAGTGAAACTCATCCAACTGCTTTCAGCGATCGGAACCCATAGAAAATAGCTGTGTTGATTCACCAGAAGATCGCCGGAGTTTGTCTTTGAAAAGCGAAGAAAGTGAAAACTTCCTTCTTCCCTATTGCCCATTATTTATGGAAAGATCCACCGACTTGAACCGACCCATGATCAGCGGATGAGATTAAGGCTCGGACCGGCCCTTCCGAATTGGAAAGCCCCTCATATACTTCGTGAGGGGCCCACCATTGAGCCAGTGGCCTTGATAAAAGCTGTCGTGATATCGACCCGTCCCATCATAAGAACATTCAAGACTCTTTCCAGAATCGCCTCTACCCGACCAGAGCAATGTTATCTATTTCCCTTGCACTCGTTTCCAATCGACTCTAAGTGAAAGGGGCCAACTGTTATGGTCATAATCACTAATCAGTGATTAAAGATAAACATTGAGTGATAATCGAAACGAACACTTTAATCTGTTACCTTAGGGCAACGCTAATCTCCATAACAAGTCCAATGGACGTCTTGCACTCTCCATTCGAGTTCAACCGGGTCGAACGACTACCCCCCCAGACGAGGAGGAGGATGGGTTACCGACCTCCCACCAGTTTTCCTCCTTGGGCGGCGAAGCGATACTAGTCGATGCACTGGCACCGATCAATCGCCTTGAAGCTGCCTTCTCAGTTGCTTGTCCCCATGGACGACATGGGAGACTGCTAGCCACCCCCCTTTTAGTCGTTTTGTCCCCTTAGACGGCGCGAGAGGCGACACTAGTCGTCTTTTCAACTTATCGACCTTATAGGCGACTCGAGGGGTGGTGCAGGTCGGCCCCTCGGCCCCGACTCACCCCTCTCTCATCCTACGTGGTTCCCCTTACCTAAACGACGGTTATCTAAAATTCAATCCCGACAATCCATCAACATCGCATTAAATGCCTTTATCGGCCCCTTAACTCCTCCATCTCTCACGATATTTAAGGTACCTGGGACTAATACAAGCTGGGGCAGCGTCCCATCTCATTAATGGTGAATGAACAACACTAACTCTTAAATCCACTCATCACTTGACATCTGTAAAGGCGTGCGTGGTGGAAACAAGAGACCCTCATCCAATCACTAGCTAACACGTGGAAGAGAGGCTCACCCATCGGTGTCTCCTATCGGATAGAAAGATGAAAATACCCCTAAAATCCTAGATATAAGTAGCAATCTGTACAACAAACGAGGTAAGTGATCCTTCTCAGTGAATTCCCTCTCCATATTTTGCTCTCTTCCTCATATTAACTTGACCGTCGGAGGAACCACTGAGATCCCAACTCCGCCTCTTCCACAGATGTTCTCTTGCGGAGTGAACCTCGGCCGAACAACGTCCACAGGATATAAGAAGGGAAGGCGGACTCCACTCTCTTAAGAACAAAACTCGCAGGAGATTAGTGACTGTGATTCCATACATCAACAATTATAATATATTGCATACTTCAATAGAAGAGACTTAGGCAGACATTATAGTATGCTAGATAATTGGATAAAACAAAATTACAAACTTCAGGTAGCAGTCAATACTTGTAGAGAATTTATCTGCAATTTATGATAAAATTTCAGGTTATGGAAGTAAAAAGGAATTACTTGTAGTCTATGAATAACAATACATATTTTAATAAATGAAAATTTTTATTTCAATAAATGTAAATTTCTCATTTAATTTTCAAATTAGCATCATTGATTCCAACATCTTATATGGCAAGCATATGCAAAAAAGATGAAAATAATTTCTTTTTAATAAAAGGGTATTTTTTAGAGACTAAGAAATTATTTTCATGATGTCAAAAAATTATTTTCATCTTTTATTTTGGCACGTGCTTGACACACGAGATGTTGGAATCGATGGTGCTAATTTGGAGATTAAAAGAGAATTTACATATGAAATTTATTGAAATAAAACAATTCATTTATTTAACTAAGTATTGTTATTCATAGACTAAATGATTATTTACTTCTTGCAATAAGCATTGTTATTCATTTTGGCTATAGAACGATGGATTTTAATTTTCTCTAATTTAAATTGAATTTATTAGTCTTCTCCACAATCATTTATTTAAATAATTAATAAATATAGAATTGACAATATTTTTATGGTTTAGATGAATGCAAATTTTAGTTGAATTTATATTAATGTGATAGGCATTAGAAAAATTCCTACTTTTAGTAAGGCTAAAATTGGTATTAAAAAATTGGAGGATTAACCTATTTAACCCTTAATTATTTATCAAACACAAAAAATTAACCCTTCATCTACACTATCTAATCCAAACAGATTTAAATTAATTTTAACCTTTCATAATGAATTAATTAAGTTAATCCTTCTTCTTAACCCTTGCCCAGAAAAAACACAAAAACAAAAAGAACTACTAAGGGGAAAAAAATCAGAAAAAAAGGGCAGGCAAATAGAATCAGGTATATGCTTCATCTCAAATCTCAATCCTTGGTGTGATCCTCTCCACCTTCTTCGTTCACCGCTACCTCGTCTCCCTAATTTTTTCTAATTTTGGTCTCAATCCTTGGTTTTGCTTTCTGTTGTTTATTTATGGATTCTTCTTCTCTCCCTTCCCCTTTTCTCTCCTCTCCTCTCCCTCTCCTTCTTTCTAACGCTTTCCTCTCTCAGCCCCTCAAACCCTTCATTCCCCTTAATGGGTTTGGGCCCCAACACCCTCTTCTCTTTTCCCAACTCTTTTCCTTCAGTAATTCGATCATCCATGGTGGACAGATAACAGATTGGGCTCTTTCAGCATCTCCATTGGTATGTCGTTTTCCCTTTGTTGTTTATCTATTCACTAATTGTGTAGAATTTGTCTACCCTTTCAATGTGTTGTTGATTAATTGATCATGTCTGGTGAATTTGATATGCATTTTGATGTGTTATTGTAGTTCAAAAGCATTGTGCAATCTTCAGGCATAATGGGTTTTGCCCTCCTCTCTTTCATCCATTGCGTTCGCGCGTTCATTTTTTGCCATAAATTGTTTTGTGCCCATGAACTATTTAACATTCATTGATGATGATTGCATTCGTCGAACTTGTGGTGTTGAGGAATGGGGAAATTGGGTGGTTACTACTCTTGTCGAATGTGATTCTAGTGGTCAATGTGATTAGTTAACATCGGTTTGATGGAATATGTTAGAGATCTAGCCCATCCTTAGAAGCTATTTTAGTGTTTGCCTGTGACTAGTCTAGAGCAAAGCCAAAGAGAGATCAGGATTGCAACATATGACCAGGACTAGACTAGTGCAAGGTCAGTCTGCATGACCGTCTAGGAGAACCCACCCCTGAAAGCTAGCTGTTAGGGGGAGAAAATTCCAAATGTCTAATAAACCAAAATTATCTTCTTATTTACTCTCCTTTTAAACAATACGCTACTAAATGAATCCCAACATAATACTTATCATCTTATACAATCTTCTTCATCTTCGTAATCCACAAACATTTATATGTAGCACGGGAACTCCTAGAATTTTAATTCTAATTGGTCATTTTAATCCTTTACTCGTGTGGCTGTGTAATTCTATATTCTTCAAGTCAGATGTTTTCACTTCATCATGTTGATTTTAAATTGCTACTCACATTGACTTCCAGTAATGAGTACCATGAAACCTGAGAAGGCCTCAACGGAGAAGAAAAGCACAGACTCATTCTATGGCAATAGTGATGATTCTACAAACTTGGAGGCCAATGTTGGCCTTGGTGAACATCCTGGTCAGCGTTCAACTAAACCTCTTTTAGATGAAGAATTAACAACATCAAGATCATCACCGACAATAAAAACTAGAATCGGTGGGAAAAGATAAGAGCAAGAATGATGAACATAGCCTGTCTCCAAGCTCAGTAAGCTCAGAAACAACCACCACCTTAAAGTTATCCTCTCGAAGATCAGTTTTGATGAAGCCAGCGACTCACATTCCTCTAGGAATCAAGGTATCTGCAGTAAAACTTTGAAAAGTTCAGTGCTCATTATTCTATTTTTTTCATTATCGTTTTTATCTAATTCTCCCTAGTAGGGAGAATTTATTTATTTATTATGAGTTGGATGCGAAATTGTATCACATGGCCCTTATTAAGCATGGTAAAGTTGGATACTATTGGTCAATTGTGAAATGATGATTCTTTTATTATTATTATTATAAGAAGTGAAATGTTGATTCTGATTCCACTCCACAAAGACTGCCTATGTAAAGCTTCTCTTCTTAGTATAAGAATTATTTAGGTTCAAGCTTGATAGACATATTTCTAGCTTGATAATCTTCTGTGGTCATGGAGCTTGATTGCATGGCTAAAAGCCACTGAAAGAAGATAGTATAGATCTTCTAACATGGGAGTTAGTGGATTTAGAGAAAGGGCCCAGGAAGGAGAAGACATGGATATTACAAAAGAGCCGTTTTATGTTGCATCATAACAGAGTTTTTTTGATAATTAGTTTCTTTTCTAAAATGGTAGAAGCGTAAATTTAATTCTTTTGTTAAGCCCTCATTGTATTAATTATGAGGTAAAAATCCAAGTTCATGGTAGGTAACTAAAATAAGGGTAATGCTAACTATACTACAATCTCTATACTACTTTAGTACTACAACAAATGAGAGTGTATCTTTGGAGAGTTATAATTCTTTATGGCAATTCGAGGAAGGGCAATACACATTTTATAATAGTACAAAAGTAGTATCTATTGTACTACAGTTAGAATTACTCTTAAAATAAATAGTGTTCCGTGGTAGTTTCCTGAGAAATTTTATAGTAGCAGCTTGAAATTTATCCTTAGTTAAGGTAATTTGATAACTGTAGCTATTTTAAGATCTCATGATGCTAAATTGTAATTCCTTTTGGCTTTTTATGACAATGGATCAACTATATCATTGTGCATTCCACAAATTAGCTATTTCTGTTGTATTAATTTCATTCTAACATTCTAACATAATTGCTCTTCACTTAAAATTCCAGAGCTGAGCGCAGTAACATCAGAGAATCCGTCAACCAGTGATGGAAAATTGGATTCCAACTCTAAGGATAACAAAGATCACACAACAAGCCTGAATCCCAGTGCGCAACCTGATGAACATCCAAGTCCATGCTCAATTCCTAAACCTCTTCATTCAGAAGCAACAGCAGAAAACCATCGCACCAAGAAAAGACCAGAGTCAATTACCAAGAACAGTACCAATAATGTTACAAAGAACCAGTGTCCATCTCCTACAAGATTGCCAGGGTGTCAGAAACAACATCAAACTTCGACAATAACTAAGCTAAGTGATGCAAAAGTTAGCGATTCTGCTAACTCAATAAGTTCACGGTAGCTGCAGTAAAACTTTGAAAAGTTCAGTGCTCATTATTCTATTTTTTCATTATCGTTTTATCTAATTCTCCTAGTAGGGAGAATTTATTTATTATTATGAGTTGGATGCTAAATTGTATCACATGGCCCTTATTAAGCATGGTAAAGTTGGATACTATTGGTCAATTGTGAAATGATGATTCTTTTATTATTATTATTATAAGAAGTGAAATGTTGATTCTGATTCCACTCCACAAAGACTGCCTATGTAAAGCTTCTCTTCTTAGTATAAGAATTATTTCGGTTCAAGCTTGATAGACATATTTCTAGCTTGATAATCTTCTGTGGTCATGGAGCTTGATTGCATGGCTAAAAAGCCACTGAAAGAAGATAGTATAGATCTTCTAACACGGGAGTTAGTGGATTTAGAGAAAGGGGCCAGGAAGGAGAAGACATGGATATTACAAAAGAGCCGTTTTATGTTGCATCATAACAGAGTTTTTTTGATAATTAGTTTCTTTTCTAAAATGGTAGAAGCGTAAATTTAATTCTTTTGTTAACGCCCTCATTGTATTAATTATGAGGTAAAAATCCAAGTTCATGATAGGTAACTAAAATAAGGGTAATGCTAACTATACTACAATCTCTATACTACTTTAGCACTTCAACAAATGAGAGTGTATCTTTGGAGAGTTATAATTCTTTATGGCAATTCACGAGGAAGGGCAATACACATTTTATAATAGTACAAAAGTAGTATCTATTGTACTACAGTTAGAATTACTCTTAAAATAAATAGTGTTCCATGGTAGTTTCTTGAGAAATTTCATAGTAGCAGCTTGAAATTTATCCTTAGTTAAGGTAATTTGATAACTGTAGCTATTTTAAGATCTCATGATGCTAAATTGTAATTCCTTTTGGCTTTTTATGACAATGGATCAACTATATCATTGTGGATTCCACAAATTAGCTATTTCTGTTGTATTAATTTCATTCTAACATTCTAACATAATTGCTCTTCACTTAAAATTCCAGAGCTGGCAGTAACATCAGAGAATCCCTCAACCAGTGATGGAAAATTGGATTCCAACTCTAAGGATAACAAAGATCACACAACAAGCCTGAATCCCAGTGCAACCTGATGAACATCCAAGTCCATGCTCAATTCCTAAACCTCTTCATTCAGAAGCAACAGCAGAAAAACCATCAGCACCAAGAAAAGACCAGAGTCAATTACCAAGAACAGTACCAATAATGTTACAAAGAACCAGTGTCCATCTCCTACAAGATTGCCAGGGTGTCAGAAACAACATCAAACTCGACAATAACTAAGCTAAGTGATGCAAAAGTTAGCGATTCTGCTAACTCAATAAGTTCACGGTAGCTGCAGTAGTACTTTCAGTGATAGTATAGACAGTACCTCAACTGCACCTATAAGACCTCACACTGGAGGTGATTGTCGATGGGAAGCTATACAATTGGCAAATGCCAGAGATGCCCCTCTCGGATTAAGCCATTTCAGGCTACTTAAGAGATTGGGTTATGGTGATATTGGGCGTATATCTTGTTGAGCTCAAAGGAACTGGTGCATATTTTGCGATGAAAGTCATGGACAGGGCCTCACTTGAAAGTAGAAATAAGTTACTTCGTGCACAGACTGAAAGAGAGATACTTGGCCTTTTGGATCATCCCTTTTTACCGACTCTATATTCTCATTTTGAGACAGAGAAGTTTTATTGCTTGGTAATGGAGTATTGCAGTGGTGGTAATCTTCACTCCCTCAGGCAGAAGCAGCCTAATAAGTATTTCACTGAGCAAGCTGCCAGGTGAGTTCTACCTTCTCCTGAGCAAGTGCTTTATGCTTTATTTGTATGTGCATCTTTTCTATGCTCCAATTGCTTCACTGTTTTTGCCATCAAATCTCAAACTGCTTTTAAACTATTATAAAGACAAATTGTTACTCTTTAATTCAATAAAGTTTGATTTAGATCATGGTTTTCAGAGTACAATCTTGCTGGTAAATTCAATTAGAATATTTATGCAAGAAGTATTATACTGTTTCCTCTTATTGTCTAAGAACTACATAGCTGGAGAGATAACGGCTAGGTTACATGGGCACTTCATCTTGGCTCCCGTGTCCGTGTCCGTGCCCATGTCGGACACTCATTGGACACTTCTTGATCCGTGCCCATGTCGGACACTCATTGGACACTTCTTGAGTATATACATACATTTATGCAGACATGTGCCCAATTATACAATACATGTTTTAGTTTAAAACACTCGCATTACACTCCTTGGACGTATATCTTACACTTTCACATTAAATTACTGCAATTTGTTGGACTCGGATCGGGTTCATTTCAGCCCATATCATGTTCATAAGTATGACTTTTAACGATGATTTGGATATCTAGTCCAAAAGTGAGCAGTTTTTCAATTTATAATCTACTCAATAAAAGAAACATAAAAAAGTTATATGGACTTTAGTTCTCATAATATGTAATAAAAAAAATTTCGATCTCATATATATTATTAATTTTAATAAGTATATATATAGCCATGTTCCTGTATCCTATATTTTACAAATTTGCCGTGTCCTGTATCCGTACCTGTGTCCGTGTCCGCACCCCCACCCGTATCCGTGCAACATAGGATAACGGGAATAGTACTATTTGTGTTTCGTACGGTACTTTCGCTTTGAAATGTTTTCATCCACGCTTCTCTTTTACAAGCCTGCTTATATTCTTATTTTCTAAGCGGTTAATTGCAGATACACTGTCTGTATTAGCTACTTATCACCTCTGTTCTATTTATACTAGCATATACACCTCAGATCATGGAGACAATGTTACTTTTATGTAAGGTTTTAAACCCTGGCGAAGATTATGTGGTGCTCAGAGTTAGACATTTGCTAATAACATTCTTAGAGGATTCCCTGTCTGAGTCTAAAAACTAACGAAAAAGAATCCTCGTCATGTTGAGGAGGCATATGTGCTAATAAAATAGAAAAAGAGCAATAAATATCTCACCTCCTTATAGTACAGAGGGTGCACCTGCAATCAACCCTAGGAAATGTCTTCATAATCCATATCCTATTATAAAAAAATCTTTAAACTCATTGTAATTGCTTAGGTTTCGTTTGGATACCATGGTGTTTTCCTTATTTTCATGGTGTTTTTGCCAAAAATAAAACACCATGCGTTTGAAAACCATGGTGTTTTTTGAGCTAAATCATCCTCAAACCAAAAACACAATACTTATTTCAAAACACCTTTTAGGTGTCTTAAGTTTGATATTTTGGTTTTGAGTTTGAGGAGGTGTTAATATAATATCTAACATAATATAATAAATATAATTAATATATAGTTTTTATCGACATGCTTATTATATTATATTATGTTATATTATACTATATTATAGTTAATGTAATATATTAGAAATATTTATTATTTAATATAAAATATATTAATAATTAAAATATCTTATATAATAATATAATAACATATTAAATATTAATATCTAATATGTTGATAATGTATTATATAATAATACAGCTTAAGTAATATAATAATAAATAAGAATAAAATATAAATAAATTAATAAAAATGATAAAAAGTTACTGATAATAAATAATAATATAATAAGGATATAATAATATACTATACAATATTATAATCACTATAATATTATTAATTTTTAATAAATAATATGTAATAAATTAATAAGTATAAAATGTTGTATAATAGTAACATATTTAATAATAAAACAGTAATAGAATAATAATAATATATTATATAGTAAATGTAATATAATATATAAAATATTAATATATTATATAATAAATAAAATAATATATTATAATGTAAAATAATTTATTAATACTAAACTAATTTATTGCTAAAAATATTAATGTAATAATAATATATTCATAATATAATAATATTTATTTATATCATAAAGTATTATTATATTATTAAAGTAATTATTAATAAATTATAAAATATTAGAAACTATAATATTATTTAATGTTAAAACATTTAAAATATATGAATTTATTAATAATATACTAGTAATAACATAATATTAATATTAATAATAATATAATATTATATTAAAAATAGTATAATATTATATTAATAATAAAATAATATATAATATATAGCAATACCAAATTGATATACCAAGTAATTAAAAATATTTTTATTTGAAAATAATATGTAATAATTAAAATGTAATATAATACATTAAAGTATAATATAATATTATAATATATTATTGTATTATATTTACTATTAATAATATATTTAATACTAATGTTATAATGGGTCAAACAAGTGTTGTTTTGAAAATGCTTTAGAGGAAAACACAACACCATGGTGTTTTTACAAAAACACAATAAGGAAAACATCATGATATCCAAACGAAGCCTTAGGGTTAGTTTGGCAACTTGAAAATTATCTGGTTTAGTTTTGAACTAGATAAGCTTAGCCTAGATTAGGTTAAACTAGGTTATATGTGAACTAGTTTTGAGATGAACCTAGTTTGGTTAACTTTAGATAAAAGCTGGTTCAATAATGGTAAACACATATCTATAAAAATAGAATTGATAATCAAATTTATTTTCTTTTGTTTCTCTGTAGATTTTTGGGCCACACAAAACTGGTTTTGTTTCAAACCAAAGGGGTATGGTTTTCGGCCCGGTTAGTGGGCAAATTGGGGCAACAAAAACAAGTTACAACCTTGGCTAATTTTCCTCTGGATCGCTCGAACAGAGCCTT